>PPKF02000017.1:0-337425 GCA_003706035.2 Peterozyma xylosa
AAGTCTACAACAGTAACATCTACTATTTCTTCCGAAGAAGATGATGTTACAACCGTTCAAGACTTTGTGTTCACTACTGAGGTAGTTGTTTCAACATTAACCACCACAGGGGTGGATGGTAGTGCTACAATGATTGTTTCATCTTCATCCTTTACTTCGTTGTTACCAAAGCATACTACTTTGACGACAACTGATGATGGAGGTAAGTCTACAACAGTAACATCTACTATTTCTTCCGAAGAAGATGATGTTACAACCGTTCAAGACTTTGGTTTCACTACTGAGGTAGTTGTTTCAACATTAACCACCACAGGGGTGGATGGTAGTGCTACAATGATTGTTTCATCTTCATCCTTTACTTCGTTGTTACCAAAGCATACAACTTTGACGACGGCGGATACTGTGCCTGCATCTACTTCGATTGAGTCTAAACACACAACTTCATCAAAGGCAGTATCAGGAGCTGTTCCAACAGATGTGAACACAATCATCTATGACGAAGAGTATACGACAATCCTTGAACAGGTATCTGTCTCAAAGACTGAAAGCAATGGCGGAGCCACAGTCGTTCCATTTACTTCATTGTCGCCAAAAGAAGGTGGAAACGGTACACAGCCACTAACAGAGTACACTGGTAGTGCTTCATCTTTCAAGAAGAACGGCAGCTATAAAGTAAGTATTGTTTCGATTTGCGCTTGTGTTTTGATACTTTTTATTTGAGAATGGATTGCTGGAGTTGATCTTTATTCATGCATTTGTATTTTTAGTTTTGATTTTTTTTCCAATTAGTGCATTGTTTTTACACATTTTATTTTAAGGTGGACGATATCATTTATACCTGTATCGTCCTCTCCATATAAGTTTATACCATTTCAACTAGATTATTTATATTATCATATGAGGTTTCACTACCTTTGAGGGCAGGTTAGTATGAAACATTGCTATTTGTACAAGTCAGAAAGAAAAAGGAACAGAAAAGAAAAATATGCTGTGGCAGCTATAACTTTTGCGAGTGCACTTTTGCAAGTTATAGCTTATATATAGAATATACGAGCAAACAGACGAGAGAATGCATATCCGAATAAATATGGTGCCGGTAAGTTCGTCTTTGCATCAATCTTGTGGTTCGTTCTTGATATCATTGGAATGATTTTGACTCTGCAATTTATTCCTACTGAGGGCAAACAACTCTTCTTGCTTCCTCAACAACTCTTCCTCCGTCAACCCAGAGTTTTGAAACTTATTTTTATTCCTACCAGCTGTCTTATTGGTCGACGACTCCTTGTACTCTTTCAAAACCTTCTCGATTGGCCCTATGTAGTTCGAGAAGCCCAAATCGTTCAACGCGCTCACAACATGCTCAGAACTGATGGTCTTCTTGAGCTCTTTTTCGGCAACCTCATTCGACTCAGCGCTCAAAATCATTATGAATTCTATGCAACACTCTATCAATGCCTCTTTAGCATCTTTTGAAAACACAAAATCCAGCGGCAATATTTCCGATAATATCTTCTGCACCGTTGCTTTTGGTAAAGTTAAGTCTTCTGATGATGATACTCCATTAAAATCGCTCATTGCTGAATACCAATACACCAAGTGATGGGTTGGTTGGCTTTCTTGGTGTAGTGGTAGGTAAGCTTATACATATAAACTTCAATTTCTGATGGCAGACCGCCGTGTTTCCCGTGTAAATAAGCACACGCCATGTCAGTTATCACAGCCCTCGATGTACTCACCGCCCTCGTTTGTTTGACTATGGCGATTCACAGCTGAAGGGCAAGGGAAAGCATAACAAAAGATCGCGATCAAAAACCATATGGCCAGGTCTTTGAAGTATCTTTTGAGCTTGCACGATTAGGGGGTTTGAGTCGTTTTTGTAATTTTATAGTACTTCTTTACCGAGCTTACTCAATGTTGCTGTTGTACATATGGTGGAGCCATTCGCACAGATCAGAGTGCCTGATGCTTAGATTCCAGCAAAAGATGGAGAAAATCAGGGTCTCGGCGATGGATAAGGAATGTGGTCTTAGATGCTAGTAGACCCAATATCATTTCTTGTGTGCTTTTATTGTTAGAAGTACTATGCTCATGTGATCTGAATGAAGAAAAGTAATATATTTATATATATGGCTCTACGATACGTCGATGGAGCAAGAGACTGCCCTATAATAAGTATTGAAGCTGGAAAACACACTACTAAAAAAAGCCTTCCTGGGGAAAAGAACAATAGCCAAAGCCCAGTTGTCTACCCTTAAACCCCCAAGTCCAATGAGCTAGGTTTTGCACCATGGATAATGCAAAGTGGGGATGCCTTCAACAAGTTAATAAATATAGAAGTGCAAAATTAGAACACCAACAGTGTGTAACCCCCAATATCCATGGGCCTGGCTGACTAGAAAATCCTGCAAACTGTACTTGCCCCCAATTCTGCCCGCAAACCCACATAACTACAAAAGCTGGTTTACACCAAGAGCAGTTGGAAATGTATCACAATTAAGCATTCTCTTCGATAGACCAGAAGTAAAAGCGTGGACCCCAGTGCTCCTTTCATTTCAACAATATAGGTTCACCTGCTGTTCAAGTTTTCTTGCATTCAGATCTCAACTAGCCATCAAGCTTTGGAAAGATTGAAGTTACTACAGCAATTATGCCCGATTTTAGAGATTTAACTGGAAACAATACAGGTCAAAGCAGAAGTGGCTCATTATCAAGCGACAACAATCCATTCCAAACAGAAGAGGAGAACAATTACAGCGATGAGTATAACTTGGAGATGAACTCTGAATATACTGGAAGCGCTCTGTTGATTCCTCAGCACAAGACTAATGATGCAACAGCTTGGCGAAACAACAGATCGCAAACGCCAGTCGGTTACGGTAGGTACCCATCGAATATAGGTGGGAGCGGATCGATGGTTTCATCTGTCTCGAACCAAAGTATATTGCCTCACATGCGAATTGGAAGAAGCGATAGTGTCCACAGCAGTTTTGCAAATGGTTGTAAGAACAACTCATCGCCTTCGATAGACTCGACTAAGCCTCCACTCGTGTTGGACCAGGATTTTTCACCGTTTGGTGGATACCCTGCATCAGCATTCCCTTTGAGCATCGAGGAAAAGGAAGCTGATGATTACTTGCATAATCCAGATCCCATTGAAGATGCAAAGTATGATAAAAACCGGTTTTTTTATGACTTGAAATCGATGGACAGACGCTCCGGTTTTGGGTTATTTGGGTTTTTGCTATTGATTGGCGGTGCCATTGGTGTATTTGTTATACTACCTATCGTCACCTTTGCGGTGGAGCCAATTTTAAGAGCTCAAATAACAAAACCCAGCGGGAATTCTAGCCTTCCAACATATTATGTATTGTCAAACTATGTTTATCCGCAGTTCTCTTCGTTGAGGACGGATATGGTGGATCCAGATACTCCTTCCAATGCGAAAACAAGAGCAGCAAAAGATGGTTCAGACTGGAAGTTGGTATTTAGTGATGAATTCAACGCTGAAGGTCGAACTTTTTACGAAGGTGACGATCAATTCTGGTATGCTCCAGATTTGAATTATGCAGCAACCAAGGATTTGGAATGGTATGATCCCGATGCTGTTACAACCTCAAAAGGTACACTGGAGTTGAGGTTGGATGCGTATGAAAATCACGATTTGTTTTATAGATCAGGAGCCTTACACTCATGGAACAAGATGTGTTTCACACAAGGAGTAATGGAGGTATCAGTCAAGTTACCCAACTATGGAAACATCAGTGGATTATGGGCAGGTGCTTGGACGCTTGGTAATATTGCAAGGCCCGGATATTTGGCTACAACAGAGGGGACATGGCCATACTCATACGAAGAGTGTGACTCCGGTATAACACCTAATCAATCAACAGCAGATGGCTTATCGTTCCTTCCGGGACAGAAGTTAAATGCTTGTACATGTGAAGGTCAAGACCACCCAAACCCAGGTCATGGTAGGGGTGCGCCTGAGATAGATGCCATTGAACTGGCCACTGATACAGTCATTTCGAATGGTGTCGCTTCTCAGTCTCTACAGATAGCACCATTTGATATATGGTACACTCCAGACTACAACTTTATAGAAATACACAACAGATCGGTAACACTGATGAATTCATATCGTGGTGGACCATTCCAGCAACTGATATCGGGATTGACGACTTTAAACACGACATGGTTTGAGAGAGATGTCTATGAGGAATACAGATATCAAAAAATTGCGTTCGAATACTTGAATGACGATGATGAAGGTTATATCAGGTGGTTTGTGGGAGATTCCCCAACTTTCACTTTGCACGCATATTCATTGGCTCCGAATGGTAATGTTGGCTGGAGGCGAATTTCAAAAGAACCAATGTCAATCATTTTGAACTTGGGCATTTCTAATAGTTGGGCATATATTGATTGGCCAAGCATTCAATTTCCAAGTACTATGTCCATTGACTACATAAGAATATATCAACCCGAGAATGAAATCAATTTGAGTTGTGATCCAAAAGATTATCCCACGTATGATTATATTCAAGATCATTTGAATGCCTACGAAAACTATAATTATACAAGCTGGGAGATGGCTGGATATGAATTTCCCTCTTTCAATCTTACCGGATGTTAAGATGATAATATACACCTATGCAATGAACCTTTTCTGTTCTGCTTGAAAAGACTGTTTTTCCTTTTACTGTTTGGCTGACCATGCTCTTACTTTTTATCAAAATTTGAGTTTTTTTACTTTCCACTCTTTATAAGAACTGTTGTCAGAACTTCTGTCACAGTGTGTATACCTTCTCTTTATTTCTGTTGTTGTCTTATTATTTATTTTGTGCTTG
This sequence comes from Peterozyma xylosa, assembly GCA_003706035.2. NCBI lineage: Eukaryota > Fungi > Ascomycota > Pichiomycetes > Alaninales > Pachysolenaceae > Peterozyma > Peterozyma xylosa. The sequence continues at coordinate 4,848 of PPKF02000017.1, forward strand.
ATTATGATTTAGATGAATGTTCTTTTAGTATGGGTTTGAAAAAAACCACAACACCAGAAATTCCCAGCCACAATAAGATTAAACAACAAAGTTTTATTGAATTCTGAACAAAGTGAAACATTCGAATCTCAAATAAACAAACATTCAATCTATAAAGGCAAATCTCAATTAAGAAGAAAAACATCTAAACTACCAAAACGGTCCTCGACAGAGAAGTAAATTGCAAGTGCTTTTGAAAGCTTATGGATAAGAAATAACTTGTATAAACATAGATATGGCGATCAAGGAAAAACAATCAGAACAAATCAGATCAAGATCAGGTACACTCTCACAACTTCCACCCATATCAAACAATAACATAACGCTATGGAGACTACTATTGTTGGAATTGAACACAACCACACACATGATCAACAACGATCAAAAGATAGTTGAACAAAAGTCTAGCGTTCTCTCGATGTATCAGCTCTTGAACATTGTCAAGATTCCCATTTTTCTAGAGAAATTCATGTGTTTTGGGCTATTGTATTCGTTAAACTCTTTTTTGACGTTGATTACGATACTACCTTTGAGAATTTTGATCAATTTCATATTGATCATGAGATATCCTTTCAAGACCCAAAACCGTGATGGACAACTACAGATTAACTTTAGATTTATCAAGAAAGATTATATATTTGCCATATTGGTGGTGACAAGTCTATTTACAATCTCATACTTAGATACCTCAAAAATTTACCACAACATTAGAGCTGGTACAGCGATCAAGTTGTACGTCATGGTAGGTGTGTTGGACGTCGCTGATAAGTTACTCTCGTCTTTGGGGCAAGATATTCTAGATGTTATCTTCAATTTGAACGGAATTGTTTCGAGCTTCCGAAACCTATTCAAGTTCCTTTTTTTTTTAATGATTAGTATTATCTATATTTCCTGCCACTCATATGTATTTGTTTATCAGGTTATGTCGATGAATGTTGCCATAAATTCATACTCGAATGCATTATTGACGTTGATCCTTTCAGGGCATTTTAGTGAGATCAAATCATCTGTGTTTAAGAAGTTCGAAAGAGAGGGATTGTTCCAAATTACATGTGCAGACTTATGTGAACGCTTCAAATTATTTGTGATATTGTTTATCATTGCGTTGAGGAATTTGAACAATTCGAATTATATTTCAAACTTGAAGCCAAATGCTTTGTATGCCAATATCACATCATCTCAATATTTCAACACGTTATTTGGTATAATAATGGGCCCAACATTTATTCTTGTTGGTTCCGAAGTTCTGGTTGATTGGTTGAAACACTTATATATTACAAAATTCAACAAAATCAAGCCGAGTATATATGACAAGTATTTGAAGATTTTGTGTTTAGATTACATAAATCATTATAAATCGTTCACCACGCATTTGAATGATGAAGACTATATCAATAATGATAACAGGTTAGATGATGTTCTTCTATCAAAGAGGATTGGTTTGCCGCTACTTGTCATGGTGATTGTGTTTTTGAAAATGGCGGTTATACCTCTTGTAAAGAACATGTTGTTTAACGATGTTGATGAGTCATACAGCTCTTTGAATGTATTTGGTGCAGTCTTGTTGTTTGCCTCGTTTGTCTTGATGCTATTGATAAGGTTGATTTTATCTTTGATTCTTTTGCAATGGTCAAATACAATTTTGAAAAAATCTCATCACCAAAGATCGAAGCATCAACTCTTGTCTGATTTCTTACCTGGTCAACCAACAACTTCATTGGTGGAAATACCAAATGCTATAAGAAAGCATTTTTATGATCCCAACGAAAAAATTCCTCCATCGGAAGAAGAATACAGAAACATGAAGATAATGAGGAATCTGGACAGGCAAAAACGGAGATCTCTTTCGTCTTCTGGTAAGAATTCTAGATCCAAATCGAGATCTTCTCCGTCAATCCCACAGCAGTTCATGCTGGATAATCAAACCCCGCAATTAACAGCATTATCGCCTCAATTTTCACCAAGATCAAACCCATCCGGTGGAATTCAACATCAGTTTTCTCCGAAGCAAAGACCGGTGTTATCTTTGGATACAAGTGGGTCGCCATCCCCAAAGCCGAAAGTCAAAGATCGGTCTAATAGTTACATCCTGCCTTTAAATTTGCTTAATGATGAAGGTGATGGAGGGTTTAAGCTTCCAAATGATCCAAACACCGTGGAATCTCCCATGTTCGTGCGGAATAATATATCCAACAACCCACAGTACAGTAGTACATCTGAAGACGAGGACAACTTGAATGAAGAAGATAAACAGCTCAAGGATCCTCCGCTGGACCGTGCAAGACCCAAAAGGCGGCATGTCGATGAGAACAAGGATCAGTCCAAGTACGGCCTGAAAGGTGCGAGATCGAATAGGGAATTGGAAAGCGATGAGGATTTTGACAAGTACGATGATCTTAAAAAGGTGATGAGATATGAGATGGCCTCAAAGAGAATTTGGTGAGAATCTTTTGAGAAGCTAACAAGACTCCCATGGTTGGGAACTCGGCATTTTTCTAGAGGGATTGCTTTTTTCTTTTTGGGTAGCTAGTTGACCGAAACCGTTCGTACTTATGGAAGGTGCCAACAGATGAACAGGGGTGAAACAAGAATTGTGAAAGCACCCTAAACGTAAAATTGGTAGAGTTTTTCACGACTTGTAAGTAACTGATGATGATTCAGCTAAATTTCTAGATTTGTAATACAGAAATGTAGGCAACAAAAAAGACCGAACCTTGACTCAGGAGTTCTTGTTTTTGAATCTTATTGAAAAGAACAATAGGGTCGGCAGCCTCAGCTTGGTTGGTTGGTTGGGGGGTTCGCAGCGTGAAAATTTGTGGTCCTGAGCACCAATGGGGGACAACCTGTACTTGTGACCGATCTCGCAAAGGAACCGGCATCTGCACCAACAGGTGGTTGATTATCATCATTAACTGGTGTTGTCGAGTATCTGTTCATTCGCTATGGCTTGATAACGCCAGGATCAAGAGTAATCACACTCTTGCGCTCGTAAGAATATCACGTGCCTTTATTAAGCATATTACTAAATTTCACTGTATTAGTAAGAAAAGTCATATAATTGCTATTAATTTAACAAGAGTTGGTTGATTATAGAAAAAAAAAACTGTGGAAAGTCTTGGTAAGAGGTTACATCTTACTAATCAGCTCAACTCAAATTGTAAATATAAAAGGTCGACAAGAGTCGAGGTTACAAGTCCATGGTTTACATCGCAGCCACTACTTACACATCATTTGATTCAGCATCAAAAGTCAAAAGAACAACAAAAAAGACCCCCGAAAATACCAGAATATGACATCATCATACAAGCCAGTTATCGCACTTTTAGGTACCAATGGTATCTTGGCTGGACCAATTCTTGACGCGTTGACTTCGGATAGCTTTTCGAAGAACTTCGCATCACCAATAGTTGCCATCACCAGAGACGCATCCAAGAAGAAAAACACCCATCAGATTGTTTACAAGGAGGCTTCGGCCGAGTCTACAGGCTCATATGATGCAGCATTTGAAGGTGTTGATGTTGTGATCAACGTGGGGAGTGCAACAGCCAACTATGATGCTTTGTTGAATGCCCTATCGAAGAACAAGATTCGGTTGTACATACCTTCACAGTTTGGTATCGATATTTCCAAGACTGCGTATTTCCCCTTTTTGGCATCAAAGACCCAGCATTCTGAAGCGGCTAGAGCCAAGGGAATCAAGACGGTTGATATAGTGTCTGGATTTTTTGATCGCATACTCACGCACTCTCCAGTTGTTCTCGGTTACAACCCAGAGACCCAAACCATCACCATCATTGGTGATCCGAACAGTAAATTTACGTACTCTGTTTTGGAGGATATCGGTAACTCGGTTGCTGCTATTGTCAGCAAGAACCCTTCGACTCTTCCAGATTTGATCAAACTTCAGTCGGGACAGATCTCAACCGAGGAGGCCATCTCAAGGTACGAGAAGGCTAACAACTTGACAATCAAGCGCGAATTCATCACTGCCGAGGAAGGGTTGAAAAAGGCCAAAGAGTCGTTTGACAGCGGGAAGTCTGACTTCCTTTACTGGTTGAACGCCGTTGTTGGCCAGGGTCCGGATAAGGGTGCTAGTTTTGTGGAGAACGATGACGAGTTTGTTAACCCTAACGAGTCATTATTCAGATGGACTAAGCTTTAGCTTTTTTTTTTTTAGTTCTCTACAGTTGTCTGTGGTGGTAGTTTAGTTACTTATATATGTTTCAAGGCTTTATTTTCTCGTCACTTATGTGTTACTCATACAATAAATATCACTCACTGGTTATCTGATTCCCTGTACTCTAGGTCCAAAAATTCCTTCGAAACCGGAAAAATCCTTCAAAAGTCATCGCCGATTCATGTTTCCCAAAGCTCCTGAACTCCAGAGCTCCTGAACTCACCTGTAAACCTTGTTTCCACCTGGTAGGGACAATATCGGAGGTCTGGCTGGTCCTGTATCTCTGAGTTTCAAAGTTCGGGGTGTTTTTCATGGCCAGCGCAAGCGACAACCCCCGACCCCCCGAGAAAAAAAGATACCCCATAGTTTTGATCCGATAAACCATGTATACTAAACTAAAGCGGAAGAAACGAAAGACGCCCAACCAGTCAGCTACATCTTTTCCTGCTGGTGGCGTGTGTTTTGTCTCCCATGTGCACACAGTCTGGAGCCAGTGTTTGCTGGCGTGTCCTTTGAGTATGGCAGATGGCAGATGGCAGATGGCTGTTTGGAATACACCCGCTTCCCCACAAAAATTTCCTTATTGGGCCCTGCGGGATGGGCTCGGCGTTTCAGCTGCGCGACGGCCAGGGTTTTGGGCAGCGAGTTATCCCGGGATGGTATTATCACAGGTTGCTATCAATTGTAAGAACTCCTTCAGGAAACACTCTTGAGGTTGCCCCCGGTTTGATTACGATTCCGTTCATCTCCATTATGAGTCAAGGTTGTATCCAACAGCGGTAACCTTGAATTCGATATAAAAACAAATGGATTTCTGGGGTATTTTAGGATGGAACAGAGTGAGTAAGTGTCATATCGAAGCAAGCAAGAACACACTGAAACACACACAAGATGGCTCCAACCGCTATTGAATTACAAAACGAAGCTTACATTCCGCTCAAGAAGAAGGACGTCAGTCCAACTGTTACTGCCATAAATAAATTGGGATTGAATCCCGACGCTGTGATTCGTCACAATTCACCAGTTCCAACATTGTACGAGGACGGGTTGAAAGAGAAGGGTACCACCATCTCTTCGACTGGGGCCTTGATTGCATTCTCTGGATCCAAGACTGGAAGATCGCCAAAGGATAAGAGAATTGTGGATGAGGAAACATCCACCAATGAAGTATGGTGGGGCCCTGTCAACAAGAAGGTTGACGAACAAACCTGGAAGATTTCAAAAGCAAGAGCTATTGACTATTTGAGAACAAGGGAGAAAATCTTTGTTATCGATGCGTTTGCCGGGTGGGATCCTAGATACAGAATCAAGGTGAGAATTGTTTGTGCAAGAGCTTACCATGCTTTGTTCATGAAAAACATGTTGATTCAGCCTACCGAGGAGGAATTGAAGAATTTCGGAGAGCCAGATTTCACTATTTGGAATGCTGGTCAATTTCCAGCAAACGTCCACACCAAGGGTATGACTTCTGCAACTTCTGTTGAAATAAATTTCAAGTCAATGGAGATGGTAATCTTAGGTACAGAGTATGCAGGTGAAATGAAGAAGGGTATCTTTACGGTTATGTTCTACTTGATGCCAATCAAATACCAAGTTTTGACTTTGCATTCTTCTGCCAACCAAGGTAAGGATAATGATGTTACATTGTTTTTCGGTTTATCAGGTACTGGTAAGACAACCTTATCCGCTGATCCACATAGAAAGTTGATTGGTGATGACGAGCACTGTTGGTCGGACCATGGGGTTTTCAACATTGAAGGAGGTTGTTACGCCAAATGTTTGGACTTGTCTGCAGAGAAGGAACCAGAAATTTTCAATGCAATCAAGTTTGGTTCAGTTTTGGAAAATGTTGGATTTGATGCCAACACAAGAGTTGTAGATTATGAAAATAAGGAGATCACTGAAAACACAAGATGTGCTTATCCAATCGATTACATCCCATCTGCTAAAATCCCATGTTTAGCTGACTCACATCCTAAGAATATCATCTTGTTGACATGTGATGCAAGAGGTGTATTACCACCTGTCTCAAAGTTGACAAACGCTCAAGTCATGTATCATTTCATCTCAGGTTATACTTCAAAGATGGCTGGTACTGAAGATGGTGTCACTGAACCAGAAGCAACGTTTAGTGCTTGTTTTGGCCAGCCATTCTTAGTATTGCATCCAATGAGATATGCCCAACAGCTATCAGATAAGATGACTGAACATAAAGCTAATGCCTGGTTGTTGAATACAGGTTGGACTGGAAAATCAGCAACAAAAGGTGGAAAGCGTTGTCCATTGAAATATACTCGTGCTATATTGGACTCCATTCACAATGGTACCTTGAACGATGTTGAATATGAAACTTATCAAACATTTGGCTTACAAATTCCAACTTCTGTTCCAGGTGTTCCATCTGAAATATTGAATCCGGCAAAGGCGTGGTCTGAAGGTGCTGCTAATTTTGAATCTGAGGTTGGAAATTTGGCACAATTGTTCCTGGAGAACTTTGAAAAATATTCTGGTGAGTGCTCAAAAGAGGTTATTGCTGCTGGTCCAGGTTTATAGGGGAAAAAACTAATCACTTTTGATGTTTGGTATTGTGGTGGAGGCTACCCATCGGCTCTCTTCAAGCCTTTTTTTTTATCTTGTTCTTGTCTCCCCTTCCCTCCAAATATTAGTTCTTGTGATAAACAAAAAAAAAAAAATATGGGGATACCATCTATAGAGGATATTTATTTTTTATTTATTTGAATTTTCAGGTCAGTAACATTTCAACTTTCAGGTTTCCTGATAACTATGATAAAAAGCCAGTCTTAACCGATTTCACGTCGAGCGACGTTCTGAATCATCGTAAACTCTTCTTGCCAGCTATGGTGAGCTAAGAATGCCTTCATTCAAATTCGACACTCAAAAACACTTTTGAGGAGAAAACATTTTCCTCAGCTCGCCTGACTAGTATGACCAAGTAGTTGGCGTTAAACAGAACTCTTCGAGAAACACAAAGCGTGAACTGAAATTGGTCAGTCACTCAGTCAGTCGAGAACAGAGATGATTTTTAACCCTATTTTTGGAAAAAACCAACCAAAACTGTTTGGGTTGAAAGGAAGCTCGGACCAGTATACTATCTACCTTCCCTTTTTTCAAAAAAATAGATGATGACATCTTTTTGTTGAATGAATACTCGATGTAAACTTCATTTCTCTCTTCATCAAGATCTTTATCAGTACTCATTAGTATTGCCGGTTAAATAAAACTTTATCATCAGCGTGCGGCTGAAGGAGGGGATGTCAACAAGTGTTTCATGGGGGGTAATGCTATTAGGGTATGTCATTTGTTGGATACAAAGTTACTTGATTGGGTATCATCAGTCTATTAACTATTTCCGTTCCACAAATGCTCCACATTTTGCAAGTATATAAAGCTCTAAAAGTTCATATTGTTGGGAAAAAGTTCAGTTCTATATTTCAATCAAAAATCAGAATTCAGTAGTAGTTATTATGCCAGCTATTGCACCATCTTCATTTAGCCCTCAGGACATTGCCTATGAGGTTTCACCACCAGTTACCTACGAACCAGTAAAGGAGAACATCCCGTATGAAAAAGTTTATGGGAATCTCAAAGCCAACCCTAAAAATGTGAGGGATAAAGACCTTACCAAGATGGCCCAAGAGTATTTGGTCGAGTTCAACAAGCTCTTCCAAGCCAGCCCAAGCGATGAACTATTCGAAAAATTGATAGTTCCACATGCTGCTTGGAAAGATCATTTATGTTTGACATGGGATTTTCATCAGTTTCATGGATTGGATAAAATCAAATCGACCATCTTGGAGAACCAGGACATTTTCCAGATTCACGATATCAAGTTAGATACCGCTGCTGACTATCGTTTCCCAACCGGGGTCTTTTTGGAAACCTTTCATGAGGCTTCAAATGAATCTCCAATCCCAATCGAATGGGTTAATTTATACTTGAAGTTTAAAACAAAGTTCGGCGAAGGCAGAGCGCTAATGAGGTTAGTATCCGTTGATGACTCGACTTCTGTTGCTGGTTTGAAAATGTTCACGTTATTCTCAACTTTAGATTTTCTTTATGGTAATGAGGAGCGTTTGGGACAAAATAGACCACATGGTGTCAATCATGGCCAAAATATAGGTAGGACATCGTGGTTGACCAAGAGACATGAGGATTTCAAATATGGCGACAAGAAACAGCCAACCGTTTTGATTGTTGGTGGTGGACAATCAGGTTTGAGTATCGCTTCAAGATTGAAGATCATGGGCGTTGATTCTTTGATTATAGAGAAAAATGGATCAATTGGTGATAATTGGAGAAAACGTTACTCGTTCTTGGTTTTGCATGATCCAGTCTGGTCAAACCATTTGGCATACTTGAACTTCCCAGAAACCTGGCCAATCTACACACCAAAGGACAAGTTGGGTGGCTGGTTTCAGCAATATGCTGATACGATGGAGTTAAGCTATTGGTGTGGTAAGACTGTTGGTACTAGCACTTTTGACGAATCTACAAAGACTTGGACTGTTGATGTTGTTGACAATGAGTCAGGTGAAGTTACCACCTTGAAGCCACATCACGTTGTAATGGCAACAGGTCATTCTGGTGAACCAAATATTCCACACTTCAAGAACGAGGAAAAATTTAAAGGTACGTTGATTCATTCATCACAGCACAAAACTGGTAGTGAGTACCATAATAAGAATGCAATTGTTATTGGATGCTGCAACTCTGCTCATGATATCGCCCAAGACTTTTATGAACAAGGAGCAAATGTCACAATGTTGCAGAGATCATCAACCATGGTGAATACTGTTCAAGGAGGTGCCAAAATTAGTTTAGCCGGTGTTTATGATCAAACGGGCCCAAAAATTGAAACTGCAGACTTGTTGTCATTATCAGCACCTTTGACCTTGCTGAATTGTATGCAGCAACAAGCCGTTAGAAGAGGTTACGAAGCCGAAAAGGAGTTGTTGGGAAAGTTGAGCTCGAAAGGTTTCAAGTTGGATTTTGGTTATGGTGGTACTGGGATGTACGGTAAGTACTTCAGAAGGGGTGGAGGCTATTACATCGATGTTGGATGTACCCAGTTGATTTGTGATGATAAAATCAAAGTCAAACAAGGTGTTGAAGTTGAAAGTTTCACCGAAAATGGAGTCACTTTTACTGACGGTTCCACCATTGATGATGTTGCAATCATTGTTATGGCCACTGGCTACTCCAATATGAGAGACACTGCGAGAAGAATTTTTGGCGACAAAGTTGCAGATAAGTTGAATCCAGTTTGGGGATTCAACGAGGAAGGTGAGTTCAAAACCATGTGGAGAAACTCAGGTCATGAAAATTTCTGGTATATGGGAGGTAATTTAACTTTTGTCAGATACTATTCAAAGTTGTTAGCTTTGAATATTATTGCAAAAGAGAGAGGCTTGTCAACATGAATATCCATCACCGGCTAGGGCTTACTAGTTGAAATGATTCAACTTTGATTTTATGTAAATTTGAGATTATGCACTTTCTTCATCAATCTATAACTGGTATCCATTGTTCAAACCATTTAGTAAATGCTAAACTCGTAACTCATAGCTTATGGATATGTATTTCTATACCTTTCCCTTACTAGAAAACCTATCTTGATTTCCAGTTTTTTCAGCTTTTAAAGCGCGAACCAATATTTTTGATTTGTAAAGAATATCTAACATTTAGTGAAACATACGATTGATTGGAAATAAACACAATATTTGAGAGTAAATGATACTCATATAACAAAAGATATGAAGGTTTTATGTGTCGCTGAAAAACCATCCATTTCAAAAGCAGTGGCAACCATATTAAGTGGCAACAATTATCGAGTACGAGACACCAAACTTCGTTTCGTCAAAAATTATGATTTCAAGTTTAACTTTGGTGGGAGCCTAGGCTTCTGTGATGTTACAATAACAGCAGTTGCTGGGCATATGACTGAATTGGAATTTGAAGAAGGGTTTGGTTGGAATTCATGCTCTCCTACAAGGCTATTTGACGCTCCAGTTGTCATGATATCTGGGAACGATTCTAAACTCATTGTGGAGAATATTGCTAATGAGCTGCAAAAAAGTGAGCAATTGATGATTTGGACGGATTGTGATAGAGAGGGCGAGTACATTGGATGGGAGATTGTGGAACTGGCAAGGAAGAAGAACCAAAGGATGAATTTGGATAACACGTTAAGGGCTAAATTTTCACATTTGGAGAGTTCTCATGTAATAAGAGCGGCAACGAATTCGGTCAGGTTGAACAAAAATGCAATCGACGCTGTATCAGCAAGAATAGAACTTGATTTCAGAACAGGTGCAACCTTCACTAGATTCCTAACAGGCTTATTTCGAATACATTTCAAAGATCAAGAGCTTGGTATTGTGAGTTATGGTGGTTGCCAGTTTCCTACATTGGGTTTTGTGGTTGAAAGGTACAAAAGAGTTAAAAGCTTTATTCCTGAAACTTTTTGGTCGATTGATATTGAAGGGAAGAAGGTGAATAATAAGATTGCTTTTAGTTGGAACAGGGGACGTATTTTTGATCACCTAAGTGCAACATTGATATACGAGACAAATCTAATCAACCTGGGAGAGAGAGGTATTGTGTCAAACATTGTGAGCAAGCCAACAAGTAATTGGAGGCCACTTCCGTTAACCACAGTTGAACTACAAAAGAACTGTTCCAGGATATTTAAACTTAGTGCTAAAACTGTATTGGATGCTGCTGAAAAGTTGTACCAGCAGGGTTATCTATCTTACCCAAGAACAGAAACAGACTCTTTTCCAACAGGAATGGATTTGAAAGAATTGATACAGACCCAAACACAAAGCTCCTTGTGGGGTAATTATGCTTCTTCTTTATTGACTGAAAATAATTATCGAGAACCAAGGAAGGGAAAACATGATGATAATGCACATCCTCCTATCCATCCTGTACTGTTCATTGAATCAACTAATCTAAGAAACATTGAGCAGAGAAAAATTTATGAGTATTGTGTTCGGCACTTCTTAGCTTGCTGTTCAGATGATGCTAAGGGCCAAATGATGACCATCACACTTAGATGGGGGACTGAATTTTTCACTACATCAGGGCTCACGGTCCTAGAAAGAAACTATCTTGATGTTTACATCTACAATAAATGGGAAACATCAAAAAAGTTGCCACAACTAGAATTAAATGAGTCGCTTAAGTTGACAAAAATAGAGTTGAAAGAAGGCAAGACATCTCCGCCGCAGTATATGACAGAAACGGAACTCATTGCATTAATGGATGTTAATGGTATCGGAACCGATGCCACAATCGCAGAACATATAGAAAAAATTGTACAAAGAAATTACATCGTTAAGCAAACCCAATCAAGGGCGTCGATAAGTTATCTAATACCTACCGAACTAGGAATGGGATTGGTCGAAGGTTTCAACCAGATTGGATTTGATAACATATCATTATCGAAACCTTTTTTGAGGAGAAATTTGGAAATACTGTTGAAGGATATTGTTGACGGTAACAAGGCGAAGAAGGACGTTTTATCAGATATATTGGAGATGTATAGAGAGCTGTTCCTGTTATCCAACCAAAATAAGGATTCCCTTGTCAATTCATATAAAAGTTATATATCGTTGTAAGCTTGAAATAATTGTCAATAAAACAGATATGAATAATGCATTGAAATATATCTTATGAAAAACAGAACGCTTAGACAAATGAAAAAAGCCTATAACCAGAAACATAAAAATTAAGTAAAGCAACAAGAGCGAAAGTAGTAAAAAAGTCAAACCAATAATAATCATAGAAATAATGCCAAACCTGAACCCCAAATATTTGCTGAAGAATATTGTATGACGATGTTAATAAGAAATGTTAGGATAAAAGCCCTGACAGTAGGCGAAGACATAATTTGGAGAAAAGATTACAAGAAAAAATCAGTCCAAAGCATCACATATATTGGCTCCTCTCCATCCTACCCTTTTTCATGACTTGTTTCAAAGCAACACTATCCAAAGGATCCAACAACTCAAAAGAACACAACAATTCATTATTAACACTCATCACCGCACCCCAATTGTCAAACTCACCACAGTAGTTTGGTGCACTAAAGACAGTCACCAATGAACGATCGTTGAAAAATTCATATCCATCTTCAACAACCATATGTGCTCTCACAACTATTTCGAATGAAAATTTATTGAGAAACTTGTTGATAGCAACCTTGTTGAAACAGTAGCTGACACCCCTTTCATTATCTTCCCATTCGTTCGCTGTTTCTGCTGGATCGGACCATAATAGATCATTCAACAATCCATAATCTGGAACATCTGTTGGCCTTTGAATTCTTCTTATTTCATCAATTGAGTTCAAAACTGGAGATAATCCTCCATGAACACAAAATATTTTCGATGCAACTACTGCTGCTATTGGCAAGGTGTTAAAAGTATCGATGAACATCTTCCAAGTTTTGAGATTACATCTTCTCTTACACTCGTCGTAAAAGCCATAAACCCTGGTGACACTTGCACATTCATGGTTGCCTCTCAACAAGAAAAAATTTTCTGGATACTTGATCTTATAACAAAGTAATAACAATATAGTCTCCAAGGATTGTTTGCCTCTATCAACGTAATCACCCAAAAACAAGTAGTTAGCCAGTGGTGGAAAACCACATTTTGTAAATATTCTGATCAAATCATTGAATTGTCCGTGAACATCACCAACAATCTTTACAGGTGGTGACAATTCCAATAATGGAGGTTGCGATAAGAAAATTTCCCTTGCAGTTGAGCAAATTATTGCTATTTCGCTGTTTTTCAAACAAACATTTTTGGTTCTCTTTCCCGAATAACCTGCATCCAATAATCGTTGGATAACGTCTTCAATGTTCAATTCTTGCGTCTGCTGCTGATCCATGTTTGCTGCTGTCAACGTGGGTATCCTGGACAATCCATTTGATGACGACAGTTGTGATGTGCTGTGATTACTGCTAAAGCTGGTACTTAGGAATTCATTTGTTGGTGATGATGTGGAACTTTTGAATGATGAATTTGTAGGTGTCATAGGAGTTAGTTGACCAGAAACATAACTACCACCGTTTCCGATAGACCCTGGCGTCAACAATCCTGCATTTATAGTTATTTCGTTCGAAACACTTCCACTATTTGCCCTTATCAATATTGGATCCTTTGGTGGTAGCTGTATCATTGATGGCGGTAACTCATGATTATTTGCCGATATATTATTAAACTCAATATTTATGTTGCTATTGTCATTCTCATCCAATCCGCCACTGTTGGTATCGTTACTTATGCCCAAGTTGTCAATTCCCTGAATTACTACATCTTGGTCATTTGTCATTGTGGATATACTTTTACTTGAGCCTTTTCTGGAAAGTATGGGATTAGTTGAGTCAGCACCAGCACTTTTGAAACTTGCCCCATCGTTTGAATAAACGCTGTCCCTGTTACTTCTCCTACTCCTTAGAGACCTTCCCGACTTGGTACTATTGGAGGTGTCGGACCTCACAAATGGTGGTTGATTGGGCTTCAATGATGAAGACTTCGTCTTTGAGCTTGAATTACCCATAGTATGCGACTAATCTGAAGTGTATTTTGCAATATTTCTGGAAGCAAAAATGATGACACCCTACTTATCTACACTGATGGAAAAACTCCTTTTTTTCCTTCAGATTCCTGATGATGGCTGTACCTAATAGATTTTGAACTATTCAACTTGTGTTTGTAAATAGTGTCTTATATCTATAAACAGATGGTGGCTTAAGGTTGCAGTTAGACGCTAGAGATGATAACTGTTAATTATTGATATACTAAACTCTTCCTCTGTGTTTCTCAATCGCACTGACTTCTGAGAACCAAAGCTCGACTATCTAATTAATATCAATGTTTGATTCAACTGAAAAATTATGATTCTCGTATCGTAATAGGAGATAAATAGATAAAACTAAGATTACTATTAGAAGAGACTGAGAAAAATGTTGCCTAGAATGTAGTGTTCTAGAATTCAGGTGAGAAGGCAGGGTAACACGACCTATTTTCTATAGAAGGCCTAACCTCTACCATTGATCATTGAGTTGAATGGGCTCCAGTGGGAAAGCAAGGGTGCCAGATACCGTTAGACCGTTCACAATGGTCCAAAGAACTAGAAGAAAGGCGAATATCAAGCGAAATGAGTCCAACCCCTTCAATAGTGGAACTAACAGGAACTCATTGATACCATCAAAATTTGAAAATTCAATACTAGCTGGTTACACCGAACTCTGCTTCAAGTTTGATGTTGAAGACTTGGCGACCTCGAAAGCATTGCTCGAGCTTTTGACGAAGTATATTGGAATCTCGCCACAGTTGTTGAGCAATGTTGATTTTCTGGAGTACTCTATAGATGAAGAAACTGACATTATCGATATCGACAAGTTGATCAAACACGCAGGGTTGTTGATGATATTGGACGAGAATATGGAGGTTATTAAGGAGTATTGGCTATTGTTTATCAAATACATCATGAAGGAACTACCGAAGGACAATGAATTGCACAAAAACTTTGAGGATGACTTTTACGCCTTCCAAATCTACGTTTCTGACCTTGTGCATCTAAGTAAGATTGTAAGAATCAATGATCAGGTCACGTATCAATTGGTGATGGATATGATCACGGTTGCCAATGGTGGTAATAGGGTTTATGTGAACTTTGTTGATTTTGGGTTTGTGTTGGGCAAGATAGGAGAGTTGAATATCAGCAAGTAGCACCATCCTAATAATCTTACTTGCTCTCCACAGCCCTTTCTACTCAAGATCATCACCGCTTCAACTTTGTCGTTGTGAAATCGACATTACGGCATGTCTGCAAGTATTCGTTCTCCTAGAGCAGGGACTTGTTTTAGAACATGAATATTGCATTTCTGGAACTTGATGCATTCCCGATCTTTTAACTGCAGCTGGAGAAATTCAATTGGTTGGTATCAACATAAATTCTTGAGAATTATATTGTTGGACTGCTACTCGCGTTGTCAACTTGATTTGAAACTTGTTTCACAACTTTCACAAAACTCCGGCTACAACTGCTCAGAGTTTATAAGTTTGGTATTACTTTATGCTCAAAGTTCTTCAAGCTACCTGTAATCTGACGAGAAGGGGGTTCAAGTCTGATTTTAGGCTTCAATTGATCTGTAAGTTTGTTTTTACTTTTCTAGTCTGTTCTTGATATGCCTGTAAGGCTCGGTAATACAGACCCCCCTTAGCGTGTCTTTGAGATAGTAAAAGTTGGCTCTTATAAGTATAATATAACTTGGATTTCTTTTTTCAATTTTTTATTCGTTAATTCAAAAAGGATGACAAGAGATATGAACAACTAAACAATATCGAATTGCAAGGAAAGATGACAAGCAATGATAGCTTTGCATCAACTAAAAACACTTCATGAGCTATTAACACCCCGCCACTAACATCTCGAAAAGCTTCAGTCCATAAATCCACTCAAGCTTTTTTCTGAAATAAACTTGCCTATTATAAGATATGCTTTGATTTGAAATAGTTTTTCATGTAGTTCAATTGCCAAACTCCTAAGCCAATCAACATGACAATGATCAGAACACCAAAGTTCTTAACTCTTGAATTTGTAGACTCGTTTGTATTTCTCAATCTTTCTTCTCTTTTCTTTAAATACTCCAACTCATTTACGATTTCATCTGTCAACTCCTCAATTTGTCTCAATGAAACTTCAACCGGTTTCAATTTTTCAGATGCTTGAATGGCATTCCAATCCCTAGCAGCGCTACCAGCTTCAACTTCGATTTCCAATTCTCTGAAAAGGTTCCTGTCGTTCTTATTGATCAAAATACTTTCAAAACAAATATCAAATGCAGCAGATGAGTGTGCTCTAAATGCAATCTTGACAGGTCCTGCAAAATCTTTCTTGTTTTTGTACTCATTACCCAAGGAATCAATGATTTGTAAATTCAAAACTTGGCCATCACCAACAAATCCTGATGAAAAAATATCAACAACCACTAATTCACCTTCCTGAACAAAATCCCTGATACAAACAGGTTCAGATTTTGGATTGGCATAAACGTCCAATCGTAAACCATACGTTAAATTGATCAACATGATCAATGATGTGAGAAATGTTTTCAAAAGTTGCATTATGAATTTTTTATGATCGAAATATGATTTTTGTCTTTTTTAACAAATGGTTTTCCCTGCTTAACAAAAAAGACACTCAAGCACTCTCGTGATAAACTTAGATTATAAACAATCAGTTGGATTTATAGTTATCAACTTATACTTTGAGGAATGACAATTGAAAGAAACAAGGTTGTTTTCATTAACGTAAAGGTTTTTTCATTCAATACTGAAAATAATAACACGCGTTCTCAAGGGCTGTCATATTGCACTATACAACACTCATAATAGCTTTGTGTGCCAGCTTGAGTGAAAGACTGTCCAATACAGTTCTTGAAACTCCTATTCGATAATAGTAGACACTCAAATCAAGTAACAGGCTTGATTCAAGCAAAAAAATGGAAGTAAAAAAGGGGGTACGCTATTTGCGAGGGGCGTAGAATTACACGAAACAAATGCAAACTTCTCTTAAGCTCAAGGCTTACTTCTATGGGAGTTTCAAGTCATTTAAGCTGGCCTTTCCATAGTGCAAGCTGATCAAGCCAGCTACGTTAGCTCCGCTCAAGCACGAGGTTTCCATCGTGCTTGCCAATCTCTCCATAGTATTCAAATACCACAATCCATCCTCATGAATTCTGAAATCGGTGAAGTTTTCATCTGGTGCTAATGGCTTCAAATATGGATAAGATTTCCAGGATTTTCTGGAAATAACAACGTAGTCACCTTCATCACTACCAAATAGTGTTGTTAGATTCAAGGCTGAAGATTCTGTCAATTCAAGAGGGGAGAAAATCTTGTAAATATTAGGTGTCTCGATACCCTTTTGATAATCGACAATATTGATTGAGAAGAATGGTAATCTTTTTACAAAATCGGAATCAATAGTAGTCATTATCATCTCTGGAACATCCTTAATATCTTCGCTTCTGGTATTTGATGGGTCTTGATCTGATACTATATTTGAGGCATAATTGAAGTAATCAGGCAAAATTGTTTTCTTCGATCCGATGATCAACACATGAAGATCAACATATTCAAATGGTTCAACAATGGTTAAGTCTTCAGCTTGAATTGAAATGGATTCATAGTTATGGTATGGTGATGCAACAATGACTTCATCATATATTTCGGAATTTGAAAATGACGTCTTATCTACAAACGAAACGTTCCACTTACCACTCGATAGATGAGATATGTCAATCACTTCAGTACCCAATTTCAATTCACCGGTCTTTACGAAGTGATCTTTTCCAGAATCATTAATATTAGCTGAATATTCTGCTTTATGAATTGCTGAGTCGATAAATTTCTCAAAGATTTGGTAGTTACCACCTTCGACTGAATAAACTTCCCCACCAAATGCTGCTGCTGCTGTTACCATTGTTCCAAACCCATGTATTTCATTCAAATTTTGTGCATAATTGACCCTTGTCAAAGCTTGAACGAACTCCAACACAAATTTGGTGTTCAACTTCATATCATCATTGTGCAAGAGATGCTCATAGCCAGTAACCTTTGCCAAGGGGTTCATGCTATCAATAACATCATTCAAACCTTTAAAGGGGAAACTTTGGTCGTAGTAACTCTTCAAGAAATGTTGCTTGACCAACTCCCGAGTAGCTTTTCTCAATTTGAATGGCGATTGGCCATATCTCCAAAGCAACTTTACGTTGGACCAGAGTGAACCAGTACTCTTTATGGAGAACGTGACACCGTTCCAGATGCCGTATGAGCCTTTGAAGTTTTCAGGATATTTTTCACTAATATCCATAGATGTTACTTTCAAATCAAATATATCAACTGCATTCATCAAAATCAAATTGTCGTCAACGAATATGGAGGCACCCAATTCCATACTGAGATTGAACCCTTCGAAGTTCTCCTTCTCCGTGTCATTGAAAATATTGTCAACTGTTGTAGACCTGCCACCAACAAAATCCGACTTTTCGAACAATGTAATGTTGAAGTTATGATTTGAGAACTTTTGCAAATAATGAGCAGCCGACGAACCTGAAGCACCAGCTCCAATGATTGCAATCTTTGGAGGTAAAGGCGACAGTGGCAATGGATGAGTGTTTGGCGTAAACTTGATATCAGTTCTCACATTACTGAGTAGTAAATAGAAAACAACAAGAGCCAACGAGATAATCAAGACTAAAAGCTCGAGTAAGCTCTTCTTTTGTTTTCTTTTGAAGTTCATAAATTCACAATTATCATCGTATTGTGAAGTCTCATCTTGGGGACCAGTTTGATCTTGACATTTCAGAGATGCATAGCTTTCCGAATCCAAATCTTCTTTCATCTCTGTTAGTGATCGTTTATTGATCGACTCATCAATTTCACTATCATTGAAAAATGAAGTTGGTTTGATGAAATTAATCATCGTTCAATGCCATTCGAAATACCTTGTAGGGCACTTGGTAAGGTCTTTTTTCTTACTCTCGGATATAAGTCATTTTCTGTACTGCTATATAGAGGATTAGATCAAGGCGTATCTAATCCTGAGCCGTGGTAATATGACTTTGAATGTTATGAACAAATAACGTAGACTCATTTGTTCACATATGGTGGTACCTCTATCTTTTGCCTAACCAAAGATATTACCCAATTCTGTTAGTCTGTTTGCTGATAGTCTTTGGCCTAGCTGGCTCATTCTATTATCACTATTTAACACTAATGAAAGTGGTATTTATTTACAAATATTCTCCCTAGGGTTTTCTTATGATGACCCACCAGTTGTCTCGTTCATAGCCGTCATCTACTAGAACACCTCCAGCCTTAAGAGCATTATCTTTCAACTCACCTTCTTTATACATATGATAAAACCTCATCTTTGTATCAACAGCAGGTTCTTTAGGTTGAACAGTCAGACTCTCAGCTTTCTTCAACTCATCAACTCCTACAACCAACTTTTCAATTGATTCAGCAACTCCCTCTGCTTCTTTCTTCGCATTTTCTTCTCTCTCCTTCAAAATCTCCTCGTAAGTCTTTTTGACTCTTCTTTTCTTTTCTTTTTTCTCAGGCTTCTTTTGAAGAACCCATGGAACCAAAATATCCTGGTCCATACCTTCTTTGTAACCTCTTCTTGAATTTTCTTGCTCCAAAGCCCAGCAGTAAATCAAAGCCTCACCACCACTTCTCAACTTGGATAGGATTGTCCTTAACAGTTCTATTCTTCTCTCCTCGGTGGAGAAGTGATGTATGACTGCAATACTGATGGCAAAATCATAGAAATTATTATGGTGTGGAAGAGATAAACCATCAGCTATTAACACTTCATGGCCAAACTCATGTGCACATTTGATCAAACCAGATGATCTGTCCGATCCAATGAAGTAAAGGTTTGGATTTATTCCAAGATACTTACCATTACCGCAACCAATATCAAGTCCTATGGAGTAGTCCTTCCTTGATTTGATAAATTTCTCGACAATAGGCCATGGCTTATACCTAGTTTGAGAAAAGTGATCTGCAATTTCGTTATAGATCTTGTGAACAAATAACTCTTCTTTCAAACTAGCATCTGAAATTCTATGAAAGCTCTCAGTTTCCTTTTCAATAAGTTCTGAAGACTGTTTATTTGACATTTCAAGTCGATGAACACCTGTTGAACTCCTGAATAAATTGTCAATACAATGCTTGGTCTTTGAGGGTAAGATTGTGCAACTTTTTTTTATTCTCGAGAGAATTTCAAGTTTTCAAAAGCATCTGTTAACAAATGATTGACACTCTACTTGAACCTCAATGCTACTTTATTGGAGGTTAATATGATTCCGGATAGAACCAAGGATCAAACCAATGATCTTTCAAACAAATCTGAGAAGAAACAATCGAAAGTTGAACCCAAATATGGCTCAATATCCTTTCTTTTCATGATTTTGGTGATTACAATCATTGCATTTCTGGCAAATGAAAAATTTCATCCATTAGCTCTATATAAAAATAAGGAAATTGAATCAGTGCTAGAGCTGGTACAATACTACTCAGAAAATCCAACTGATGACATTGTGATAAAGATTCCAATATATATTCGTTCAGAGGATTTTGATTTCGTGGACCTCGTTGAAGCAACACAGCTTCAAATCAATTCAGAAATGGCAAAACGTAGATTGGAGAGTGTTGTTGGCTTTGAATTTGATTTAAGGTATCTGGGATACTCCAAAGAGAAATTAATCACTGATCAGTATGATGGGAGCCTTTTTAATGAACATGCATTTGTGGTTGTGCTTAGGTTCTCGGATCATGAATCTTTGGGGTTTTTGGAAGGTGAGAAGGAAGCTATTTTGAGCTTTTCTGAAAACTCTGTATTCAATAATGATTTGCCATTCTTTCTTACACAGACTATTTTTAGTTTGCTATTCAAAGAAGAGTTAGCTCATTTATCCACTGCCAACTTTGAGAGATTTGTTGAGCCGGATACCAACAGATCATTTATCAAACATGTCGCCAAATCGTACGAGATACCACATTCCTCTAAGTTGAACTTTAATTACACAGTATTGATCGATGAAACTGAAGAAGAAATTGATTTGAGGCAGTTTGATACCTCACTAAATGAATTTGTGGGAAGTTATGGGGACAAATACAACTCATTTTTCGATAGCACTTATCAAATCAATGCGGCCAAAACTAATGCAAGTGATATACAGTTACACCCTCTAGAAATCCAGTATCATGACAGTGTTCTAGAGCCATGTATTTCGATGGAGGAAATCTCTTCAAGTGTTTTGGACCTTACTGACTGGAACCCAAATGGTGATACCATCAACTTTATCTTGTACTTCTCAAAATCACAATCAAAATTGAGTGAGGGAGTTCATTATTATGTCCCAAACTTTGGTGTTTTTACATACTCCAATCTAAACTCTGATGAAGATTTCATATACGATTATCTCAAAGAAACCCATAAGAGAGCCTTCAAGTTGCTAGGATTTCCAAAGGACATCTCTTCTTCTGAGTTAAGGATTGATGTCATGACTCGTTTCGAGTTAGTCGCTGATTTCTTGAAGATTCCTGAGTACCTAGGTTATGCAACCCAAAACATTGACCTGTTTCCTGAGCTGAAGTTATATGTCACCGAGATTTTGCGGCAGAGATGTGAGGTTATAGAGTTTTTGAACAATAGTTATGACTGGTATAAAGCACGAGAAATGACCAGTGGGATAGTAGAGGTGATGAAAAAGGTTACTGAAACAATGAATCTAGTTGTTCAATAGATTAAATAGTTTTATAAAATGAAACAACTGAGACATTTATTGAGCAGGAAAGTGACAAATGTGACATAGCTTTGTATACGTAAAAAATCTCAAAATTATACCAATATTGAAAGAGTTGAATAGAGATGAGTCTATAATTCTATCGCAAGAATTCTGATTTGACCTTTTGTATTCAAGATATGTCTAATCCAACCGATATTCCTGGGAAAATTAAAGGTGTTTCTTCATCTAACTTGCTGATACCGCCATCTTCAGGAAGTACGCTTTATCAACAACATCAACAAAGAGTGCAAATAAATCCTATGACAACATCGCAAGCCATGTCAGGAACATCATGGCAACAACAACAGCAGCAACAGCCGAATAAACCACAGGTAATACCCGCTCATTTTCAAGGGTTGACACCGCAGCAAATCAAATATCAAAAGTACAAACACAAAAAAAAGACAACAACAAAAACCCAGTTCCAGGCGTTAGAAGCATTTAACAACAAGTCTATCTTGGACATTGATGATCCTTCATTACTGGAAATCAGCGATGAAGAGAATGATGTTAAAAACATATTGAGTTTTATCCATCAAGATTACAACAAGCAAACCAAGAGAAAATTCGATGAGATGGAAGAGCAAGAACAAGAGAGTGAGACTGATGATTCGTCTGATGAAGATGCATCTGATGAAGATGAAAATTTGAATGACGAGCAGTTATTAAAGCTTTTGATGGAAAATCTAGACAACGAACAATTGAATCGCTACGAAATGTACAGACGTACTCAATTGAACAAACAAAACATGAAAAAGATTGCCAATAGTTGTTTCAATCAGGCGACCAATCCTAACGTATTAGTTATATTGAACGGTATTGCAAAAGTTTTTCTAGGTGAGATTATCGAGAAGCTGAAAGATGTTCAACTGAGGGCAGAGAAACTGGCCATTGTTGAATTGAACTTGAAGAAAAAGGCTTTGAAAAAGAAGGAAATGAAAAAGAAAGAAAGGTCAACTGATGGTGAAGACAGTCCAATATCATCGTCTTCGGTAACACCAGCTTCAATAGTGAAATCACACAATTTTGATCAAATTAACAGTGTCAACAATCATAGCAGTAATCGTCACGGATTTTCCAAAGACATCAAAGTTGAAGCGAACGATTTGAGTAACATGCCATTAAGACCGGAACATATAAGAGAGGCTTGGAGATTGTACCAGAAAGAAAGTGGTACTGTTCCTTCGAGCCAGTGGAGAAAACAAGGCGGCAACGGTGGAGACGGGCGAATGTTTAGATAGACTTAATCTATTATCTGATGCATTCGATTTCGCTTTATGAAGAAAAATACATAACAATGGGTGAAATTCTTTTAGGCACTTCCTAGATCTGATAAGTTTTATTTCCAGTAATACGAGAAATCTTTCAAGGACATTAATTGTACAGTCACTCAGATAAAGAAAAAGATGTTTTTATTAGACTAAAATCGTTTTGTAGATTTTGCCTCGAAATGAATATAAATGAAAATAAAGACTCCATCCAGAGAGTGGCAGAAGAGTAGAATTGAAAGTCAAGCTTTTTGCCAGCTGTAAACCAATGACCGTTTTTCAAATCATAATTCTACTTGGAGGTATCAAGAACATATCTTCCAGCGATCTTTCCCTCCTCCATCAACTTATAGACACTCTCCAACTGTGACAAGCCTACAACCTTGATTGGTGAATGGACTTTACCCCTGACATAGAAATCAATAGCCTCAGCCGAATCAGCTCTGTTACCAACATATGAACCCAAAATGGAAATCGACTTAACAACGTGTTGAAATACAGGTGATTTTGCAACGGCACCAGCTGGCAAAGAAATCAAAACAACTTTTCCTGTTGGTCTAACATACTCTGTTGATTGGGTTATAGCCAGTTCAGAAACAGCAACGTTCAATACCCCATGAGGACCGCCATTTGTGATTTTTTGAATATCTGCAACCAAATCCTTGCTCTTGGTATAATCAACAAACGCCTCCAGACCCAACTCTTTGGCCAATTTCTCCTTTGCTGGTCCACCGTCGATTCCCAAGACTCTATAGCCCATTGCCACAGCATACTGAACGGCTAATGAACCTAAACCACCACCGGCACCAGAAATGGCAACCCACTCACCAGCTTTCAAGTTGGCTGTTTTCAAGCCTTTGTAAACAGTGATACCAGCACACAAGATTGGGGAAATACCAGCTAAATCTGTACCTTTTGGAATGTGAGCAGCCTGAATGGCATCAGCAGTAGCATATTCCTGGAACGATCCATCATGCGTATAGCCGCTCAAGTCCAGATCAGCACAGTTCGACTCATGGCCAGTGATACAGTACTCGCATGTCAAGCATGAGCCATTGAGCCACTTGACACCGGCCAAATCACCAATCTTGAAATTCTTGACCTGGTCACCAACAGCAACTACCACTCCAGCGCCTTCGTGGCCACCAACCAAAGGCAACTTAGTTGCCAATGGCCAATCGCCCTTCCAGGCGTGCAAGTCGGTATGGCAAACACCGGAAAACTTGATGTTGACCAAAATCTCGTTTGGCTTGGGAACAGGGACAGGAATGTCCTTATAGATCAATGGTCCCCCATTGGTCTCGAATATGACAGCTTTCTGTGTTTTTGGCACGCTCTTTGGCATCTCAAAGCGTAAAATTCTCGTTGCTCTAAACATACTTGGGCGCTTATCGGATGGGATGTTTCTTTCGTTGTTTGTTTCTCTTTTCTCACTGCTTATTCAGTTAGCTACTTCCTGAATACTGTTGCAATCCAGACAGAAAGACTTCTTCAACCACAACTCGAGACTTCAACCCTGTATTTATACCCGCCCACCACACTTTTGTTTGAAACCTGAACATTCACTCTCACCACTCACACCCCCATAGTCATCCACATTTACCACTCCTCACCAAACACCCACCATATACCTGGTGAAGGTGCGGGCGAAGCATTACCCAATCGAATTCCCCACTTTTTTTGCTGAGCGCGAAATGTGACCCCCAAAATTAAACCTAGACGATATGGTTTCAGACCTCAAGAATTGGTGATGTGCAACCGGTATCCGCCAAAAGGAGGAAAGGAATGGTAGAGAAATGGCTTGATACTCAAAGTTGTGCCGCTGTGCCATGCTACCCATGTAGAATGTACATGCCACTTTGGTGGATAAAAGGGTAGATTTCGAGTGGGTCAAGCCATGGGGCTTCATGGGGCTCCATGAAGTAGTTGTAGTTTCCCAATATGTGTTTCCCGTAGAAACCTGAAAGAAAGAATAACCCGGATTCAGATGACCCAAACCCACCCCAGACTACCATCTGAGTGAAACTCGAATCCATTGAGCTCGAAAGTGTGAATGCGCTCAAACTTACAACCTAGGGCCAACTCGTTCTCAAAGATTCTTGTCATCAACGTTTGGCTGATTAGTTCTGGGTTGGAGCGCATCTTTTCTTTGAGAACCAATCTGTTCTTATTGATGATCCTGACATCCTTGGAATACGCAGGAGCAAACTTGTCCAAGACGGATCCTTGGAACAAGGCTAGCTCGTCGAATTTGTAGAAGGCATACTGTACGATCAACTTGAGGGTCGAGTCTAAGTATAGAGCCTTGTTGGGGGAACTTTTGTATTTTTGGTCCTCCTTGACTAGAGCGGTAATCTTGTGTGTATCGAGCTCACAGTTATTGATAGCCAAGTCGCGGAGTGATGGCGCTTGTAGAGCTGAAAGTGATTTGCTGTCAAGTTCCAAGTCATGGATTGATAGGGTGCGTAGGTTGTTCAAAACGATCTTGTCCAAACCACGGTTGAACGTATTGTTCGGTGAAGAGTTGTACACGAGCCTATTCAAGTTGGTACACTTGTTCAAGACTCCCGATAGGTTTTCGATGGTATAACAACATTGGAGTTGCAATTCGTTCAATTTTTCAAGCTCGATCACGCCTTGAATAGAGTCGAGATCTAAAAGAGAGTTTATGAGATTGAAGTGCTTGATATTTGCCAAGTTGTAGCTTGATAGAAGTCTCCATAATCCTTTACTATTTGTAGCAACCGATAAAGTTTGTATATTCGAACAAGATGCATCCAAGATTGATGCCAAAATGGAAGAGTGCAAAAACTCCTCATTCCTATTGTAGGATATTGCCAAAGATCTCAAGTTGTCGAGTGAAACCCTCCTTGGTGAAAAGCAGGATTCATTGGTGAGTGAAATGTAGAGTTTCGTCAAAGAGGGAGATATCCAGTGAGTATAAGGGCTCGCAACAAACAAGTCCAAAACCTGAATGTTACGCAAGTAATCTGAACGATGCTCATGGCATCTCAAGACTCTTCCTAGATCGATACTTTCAAATGAAAACTCATTTTCGGATATTTCTCGAAGTTCGTGGACATATTTGTGATATTTCAAGGTCAAATAAGGGTTGAATATTGTCTTAAGAAATAACAAGAACAATTTTGGAGATGTGACCACTGTGAATTGTTCAACCTCAATATATCTGCCAACAGAGTCGAATGGAATATAAATTA
Source organism: Peterozyma xylosa (assembly GCA_003706035.2). Classification (NCBI taxonomy): domain Eukaryota; kingdom Fungi; phylum Ascomycota; class Pichiomycetes; order Alaninales; family Pachysolenaceae; genus Peterozyma; species Peterozyma xylosa. The sequence continues at coordinate 30,954 of PPKF02000017.1, forward strand.
CCCTCTTATAAAGTCGACTGGCAGATATCTCGAGTATCTTTCTCGAGATTGTAAGTAGCTGGAGACGATCCAGTCTCCTAATGGCACAATAATGAACTATCTTAGAGAGTAGCTCGGTCGGTAAAGAGTCCAAAAGTTGGAATTTTGACATTGTTGGTGCAAGAAATTAGTATCAATATTCATTACTTCAAGAACATATGTCCTTTTTCTCCAAAGAAATAGACGTTCCTTGTATCATACTTTCTTGTTGTGTCTTTGTATGATATCTTTGTACAGTATCAGTCAGCCACTCAGTCAATCAAATGCAAAACTCAATACACCAAAACAAAATGGTGAAGTTTATAGAAATACCAAAAGGAATTCGAAATATAACGGTTTTGAAGAAAGGCATATATTTGAAATAGATAGGATCTAACTTTCAAGTAAGCTAGCAATGGATCAAAGGAAGGATAAAACAATAAGATCAACAGATTTGGATGCTTTATCCTGTCGCAATTGTGCAATCCGCAAGAATTATTTGAAAGATCAATTTAACGAAGCTATTGTCTCTGGAGTCACAAAGTATCTACCATCAACTTCTGAGATAAATTTCAGTATAGTAAGAAATTTGAAAAGTGTTTTTGACAAGCCAAAATTACCAATCATCAACAGAGGCACTTATATAAGAACAAAATCAATCGACTCGATTGTTGAAGAATTTTTAACAAGTTTCAGAAATGAGCAGGTTCAAATAATTTCCATTGGGTCCGGTAGTGATACCAGACCTTTCAGATATTTATCTGAACACAAGAATGCGACCTACTTTGAGTGTGATTTTGAGGAAAGTGTTAAGGTCAAGATAGCAACCATTTCAACCAATGACACATTAAAAGATATAGTCAAATTCAAAGAGCAAATTGAGTTTCGCAATCATCAGGAATATTCCTCATTTCCAAGTGAATTGAATACTCCAAATTATCACCTATTTTCCATTGATTTGAGAACATTGAGAGAAAGAGCACCTTTATCTGCATTTTCTTCTCACGTAAACCCAGAATTGCCAACCTTGATAATTGGCGAGTGTGTACTATGCTACATGGAACCAAATGAAGCAAATTCCGTGATAAAATTCTTCAAAGAGAGTTTGGGAAACTCTGTTTTCTTATTGTACGAACCGATTGGCCGTAATGATAGTTTTGGAGACGTTATGGTTAGGAATCTATCTTCAAGAGGAATATCACTACCAAACTTAATGCACTACAACACCTTGGAGGCGCAAAAGGAGAGGTTTGAGCATGAGTTAAGCTCTGATAAAATCTTCATTAATGACATGAATTTTGTTTTCAATAATTGGGTGGATAGTGAGGAGGTCAGAAGAATCAATACACTAGAATTTTTGGATGAATTGGAAGAGATTGAGTTGATGAACAAACATTATTGTTTGGTTGTCCTGAAGTTTGGGGAATGGACAGAAAATGATGGCTTATTTGCTGATAGGAAGTGGCAATTGATTGGTTAGTAATCATTATTGTCAAAGGGAGAGGTGCACACCAAGTGTTCGCAATGAGTCATAAAAATAAATATATTGTAACAAACAAGATTGGAACAAAAGTAATAAATAGGTTCACAATTTCATACTAGTCGTCAACAGTAAAAACTAAATCAATTGATCAGAGGTCATCATTTGTCGGCCACTTCCCCTCCAAATCCAACAGGAGTAAAACCACTACCGCTCGGAAGGACGCCTAATACCTTGTAAGCTTTTCCCATCTCATCCTCATTTTTACCTACCATTCGTTTATAGCTGCCGACGACTTGTTTGATCTCCTCCGTTTTTTTCTTCTTAATCAACATGCTCACAATTTGATCCACCCTATAGGCAATACCCAACTGATGTAGCCAATCACCTTGCTCAATAGGGCCATAGGTCTCGCACCCATTTTTGCTGAATACTCTGGATATATTACCAAAATCGACATCACAAGAAAGGTCAACATCTCCAGGATGAGTGAATGGTGAACAAAACTTATGGTTGAGTATGCCTCTTAATGAGTTTGAAGGAGTTTCTGATGTTCCATAATCAATGATCATCAGACCTCCTGTTTTATTACCGTTTGATGTAATCAATCTTGCAATGGCTTCAGAGTATAAATAAGACTCAGGACATACTTCAATTCTTGAGCCGACTGGCAAACTTTTATAAACTGGGTTGGTATCGGGGATCAATGATGATGGAGTCTCGAATGGAATCAAAGTTAAATAGAAGGGTTCTGCAATTTCAACTTCTGGGTTCAAAAGAGATGAATCAACTCTGTATTCCCTCCAGCCATCTTTCGTTTTTTTGAATTGTTGAATTGGCAATGCATCGTAGAACTCGTGTGCAATTATGTAGTTTGTGTAGGTAGTATCATCAACAATATCCTTTTCGGTTTCAAACCATTTGACCTTATTTCCCCATTTACTTAGACATTCATTTACCCCATTGCCAATGATGTTCAGCTCATTGCCAGTCAATTTTTTGAATTGCTCTTTTTTCAAAACAGATGATTGTTCAACCAAAACAATCTCGAACTCAACTTCCGAGTTACTCAATCTGTTAAATACCTTCAATGAATCGTGAATCAATGTGCCTTTCCCCGGTCCAAACTCAATGAATCTAACATTTGAGGGCTTGTTTTGTGATAGCCATAACAGGTATAACCAAATACCACACATTTCACCAAATATGGTGGAAATCTCAGGAGACGTTATAAAATCTCCGCTCAAGCCTAAAGGATCTCTCGTGGTATAATATCCAAACTCAGGGTTTGTCAAGCATTGCTTCATATATGAAGATATAGGAATTGGTCCGGTTGTCTTGATTGCTTCTGTCAAGACAGATGTCAAGTCAGATATGTTCACTTTCGAGGACCTCCGTGCATGCTCATATTGACTCAATGGCTGAGTGAATCTACAGGCAGATGTAGACAAAAGTTTCAGATAGCTTGCACCATGATATAATCTACCCAACTGCTTCAGTCTGAGAAGATGACGTTCAATCATTAGACACTTTCTTGATCTTGTCTTTTATGACCTTTCAATGTCAATTAGGATTGTTGTTGAGCTTAACAAAACTTACATAATCTTCCATAACGCACTACAGAGTTATATTGTGATTGATCAAAAAGGAAACTTTCTTACTTTTTAACCAACACACTTGCAGTTGCTTTCATCTGATCGATATAGAATCAGTTCACTATGAAATCCACATATAAGGTGTAAGATATATCTTGTGCCCTTTTCTGTTGTTCTTGAAAAAACAGATGTGGCATTCACAACTTCACATCTCAGATGGATTCCATAAAAACATTTCCCTCGAAGTTTCTGCTCCCAGAGAGCGTCTCAAACAGAAGTAACAGGTGCATTCAGCTTTCAAATGGTCTCTTGGTACTATTGATCTCAGATCCGGTTGACGATTTGGCAGCTGCTTCTTTAACTGTAGCGGCGGGTTCATTTGCTGATCCAGCAGATATTCTAGGTTTGGCTCATTTTTGTGAACATATGTTATTCAGAGGTACCAGGTCTTACGGTGATGACTTTTTCGAGAATCTCATATTTTCCCTTGGTGGTTCACGAAATGCGGTAACTACAGGTGAGCTGACTTCGTTTTGTTTTGAAATTCCAACCAATGTAGTTGGAGGGATCAAATCACCCCAGTGCTCAGAAGAACCAGCTTTCGATCAGGTTCTTAAAGTGTTCTCGAGTTTTTTCAAAGCCCCATCCTTCAATGAGAGTTCGATAGAGAAGGAGATATGTGCTATCAATAACGAACATTCATCCAATCAGAATGTGATTGGTAGGCTCATGTATCATGGGTTGAGACTAATTGGCACTAAAGAACATCCGTTTCATAGATTTGCAACTGGCAATACTCTCACATTGCACCAATCAACTGTAATAAAAAAGAGCAGCATCAGAGATGCTTTAATCAAATACTTCAAGGAGGAATATTCACCCGAAAAGATGACATTGGTGTTAAGAGGCCCACAGTCACTAAATCATTTACAAAAGTTGGCAATAGTTCATTTTTCCGATATAAAATCTCGAAGTAAAGATTCTGAATCCAAAAATATTCTTCAAAAGTTGTCCTCATTACCGTACAACACATCTGCAGCTTGTCTGCATGTTGTGGAAAGTTCTCTTTCAAATTTCTCTATAGCAGCAAACACATGGGTTCCAAGATATGTTACGCCAGCATTGCAGATCAATGAATCGAAATGTTGCTTGATTCAGAGACCTCCAAACCTTGTCACTTCAACTCTTCGGCTACACTTTCCTGTGAATTATGATCCATTGAATTCTGATGAAACGAGAAGGCTGAGATTGTTTATTGACGCATGGTGTCATCTATATGGAGATGAGTCGGAAGGATCTGTTTGTAATTATTTGAAGAATCAAAGCATGATTTCGTCCTTGATGGCTTATAATTTGCTGTTATCTCAGGGAAATGATGCATTAACATTAGAATTGAGATTAACAAGAGTGGGTCAGTCACATATTGAAGCGATAATTCAAAATGTTTTAAAGTTCACAAATCAGGTCTTCAGTACTCTGGATACAAAGAATTTCAGTAAGTTGGGTAAATACCTCTCTGAATACTCGTCTATTGAACTACTAGGATATTTGAATAAAGTTTTGAAGCAATCACCAATGGAAGAAGTTACCAGTTATAGTAAAACTTTGTTAGGTAATATAGACGCTTTTGGACCTAGCTGGGTTTTGAAAGGCTCACCAGTCTGGAGTGATATAGCTCCAGACTATATGGGTGGTGCCAAAGAGAGTAGCGCAGCAAAATATTGGTGGACTTCAAGAGGAGAAGAGTTTGCACGGTTTGTTAGAAAATATGTTCATCACCATAATGTGAACTTTGTTTATTTGTCTAGTAAGAGTTCATTGGACTCTGTCAGTTGCGTTTTGCAGAAAAATTTCCTTACCGACAATTATTTCAGCTATCAGTACTGTTCTTCTGCTGTTGATATCACCAAAATTGTTCCTACTCTTGATTATAATGCCTCATTATATTTGTCGACACCCAACCAATTTGTTCCATATTGGGCTCACGATCAAACTTTGCTTTTCCAATTGTTACAGAATACTGCAAATATATCACAACAATCATCTTTATCACTTTTGCCAAAGATTGACCCAAAACTTAGCGTTCCAACCTTAATAATGAGTGGAAGTAGATACCAGTTGTGGTATAAACAAGAATTTATGTCAAGCAATCTACCTTGTTGTTACATATCATTTGATATCGTGAACTTAGCATTTAAAGAATCGGTGTTGAATTCATTGATCGTTGAACTTTTGTGCGAACTTGTTGTCCAAAAATTACAGAGCAGATTTTATGCTGCTCAAATTGTTGGATATTCTTGGGTGATATCACCATCACAAAAAGGTGATGCCAGAATTTCAATCACAGTTAGTGGATATTCTGATGGAATTGAAAGAATTTTGACCCCAATCATTGATGAATTCAAAAAATTTAGCAGTAACAGCTTTGATTCAATCGTTTCAAAAGAGGAGTTTAGGAAGATTAGAGTCATTGTGAGAACGAGATACCAGAACCTTTTGGAAGAAAATGGTATCAGACTGAGTCTAATTGAATTCATGTGCATTTTGGAGGAAAACACCTGGAATTTCGATGAAAGATTAGAATGTTTGGAGGAACTAGACATGAAAGATGTACAAAAGTTCATCAATGTTTTTTTCACTGATAATGGTCACTACGTCAACTTGTTATTCCAAGGTAATTTCACCTCTGATAAGGTTGATCAGTGCAATCATATCATTAATGGGTTGTGTGATTACTTGTCGAACTCTGTTCCAATCAAAGTGGTAGAACCATCAACTTATATGATCCCACAAGGTAAGTCCTTTATCTATAGGTCAGTTGCAGCAGACGGAGATCCAACCAATACCATTTCGTATTTTATTCAAACTGGTTTGAGATCTGATATGGAGTATAAGACTTTGACAAAGCTCTCGTCGTACTTAATGTCGTTGTCTTTGTTCAAGGAATTAAGAAATAAAAAGCAGTTGGGATACTTTGTTTTTGGTGGATTTAGATTGTTGAGAATGACCATTGGATTATACATCTCAATTACCAGTGGTGATTACAAACCAAATGTTTTAGAACTGCGAATAGAAGAGTATATTGATGATTGCGAGGTGAGGTTATTGGAAATGAGTGATACTGAATTCAAAAGGAAAGTGATTGACAGATTCTTGTGCAATTATTTGAGTGACAGCTTCAAAATAGATGGTAGAGGTATTCCAGCAAATTTGTCGATTGCTGTTTCGCATGATGCAAATGATACTGATTTGATGATGTGCCATAAGAAGTGTTGGGAGCAGATCACTTCGAGAAATTACTCATTTACAGGTTTGACAGGTGAAGATAAGATAGACATCAACATCATCAAGAATTTAACCAAAACGAAATATATGAGATTTTTTCGAGAGAAAATATCAGTTCATTCAAATACAAAGTCAAAACTCTCGATCTATTTGGAGACTCAATTGACCGATCAGCAGATTCAGATGGGTGCTGTGGTCCAGCAGTTAGTTATGTTCTTGAGAATGAAAAGCTTGAATATCTCGAAGGAAAAGGTTGAACAGATCGTGCACGATACGAATGCTCTGCCGGGTGGCATTTTCAAAGAGTTGATGAAGTATTTTATTTCTGAAGGAAAGAGCTTGAGGTTGATATCTACTATATTAATGGAAGTAGTCAGATTAATCGGTGGTTCTATCAGTAGTGGAAGTGCTAACAGAATTGTTACCAAGTCTTACAAACTGAAGATTGAAACCGTCCATATCAAGAACATTAGATCTTTTCAAAATGATATGGTCGTTGTTCCTCGGAAGTTTTTATTGTGATGGTCGTATTTCCTTACATTCTCAGGCCTCTGTTTCTTTTTTATTTGGCATCATTACCTATCACTACTTCTTGACGTGACCTGAAAACGCTTGTTCTCGTCGCTATCTAGAAACCTGCCTTCTGGATCTGATCAAATAGCCGACAACTGATAGTTTAATTGAGAAAGTTTTGGTTCATAGATGTAACCGGTAATTCCCATTGCTTCATCGGATGGCAGTCGAATTAGGTTCAACTACGCGAACAAGCTTGATACCAGTTTTTTTTTTGCGGTGATAGCAGGTGAGACAATCTAGCCAAGTAGATGTGCAGCGCCTTCTAGCTGTCTCTTATGCTGTCACATCTTGGTGACTATTGAATAAAGAAATGTTTAAATAGATAAGAGCACTAATATATATAGGAAATCATTGGTTTTGTTTGCTCGTTTGCACATTTGAAAAGGAAATGGCTTTACTGTCATAGCTAACACCGCTCATTACTTTAATCATTTACTGTTACCACTGGACCTTTTAGTTAGTACCATAAATGGTGGAACTGCTTCAAATCTTTTGAACAATAATGATTTGAATCTATTACAAAGATAGTGCAATGCCTATTGCCAGGAAAGTTAAATCGAGTAATATTTTGCGACGAAACAGGGCCAGTTTTATTATGTTGTACACGGTTTTCACTGATAAGATAACGAGTTTCTCAAACTCGTTTTGCGCCCGAGCGACAATCCAAAAATTTAGGAAACCTGTCAAAGAGTGAACTGATAAAGAAACATCAGAATATACATTTATGAATAAATATATATATATATATGAGAGTGCTGAAATCTGATCCTTAACGCCGCGAGACTAAGGTGAGCAAGCTATACTTATTATCTTCAACAACCGCTGTAAAGTCATAACGACAAGTTGTAACTGTGAAAAAAGTGTTTTTTTTTCACTCTTATCCCCAAAACTTTATCAGAAAACTCTACAATGTCATTAGAGAAAATTATCGATACAGCTGATGGAGCCACATATGATTCCAAAGCTGCTAAGAAGCTCCAGCATTCCGTTGAGGTGCAAGATATTTACTCGGACGCTGAGACAGCATCATTTCCGTCGAACAAGAAAGAATATGGTGAAATGCACCAAGGTTTAAAGTCAAGGCATATTCAGTTGATTGCAATAGCAGGATGCATCGGTACTGGTTTATTTATTGGATCTGGGTCATTGTTGTCCACATGTGGACCTGCTCCTTTATTCATTGCTTATTTGATTATGAGTTTCTTTTTATGTCATGTTATGAGGATGATTGCGACATATGTTACATTTCTTCCAACAAAGGGAAAGACAGCGATTTTTACCTACACTTCAAGATTTGTTGATCCTTCATTGGGATTTGCCGCAGGCTGGAACTATTGGTATGCTTTTAGTATAACCGTTGCAGCTGAAATCTCAGCAGCTGGCTTCATCATTCAGTATTGGAATCAAGATATAAATATTGCTGTGTGGATTACAATTACTGGCTTACCTATTATCCTGTTGAATTTCTTACCAGTTAAGCTGTATGGTGAAACTGAATTCTGGTTTGGACTGATCAAGATTGTCTGTATCATAGGTTTGATTATTGTAGGGATTGTAATCTTCTTCGGCGGTGCTCCAAAACAGCATGGTGTATTGGGGTTCAAATACTGGAGAGACCCAGGTGCTTTCACAATTCACTTGGCATCAGGTAATGCTGGTAAATTCTGTGATGTTTGGACAGGCATTATCAAGGCCGGTTTTGCATTTATCTTTTCTCCTGAATTTGTAGGAACAGCAGCCGGTGAAACAGAAGCCCCAAGACGTAACATTCCTAAGGCAGCTAATAGATTTGCAGCAAGAGTTGTAGTCTTTTACATTTTGGGTTCACTTATCATCAGTATTCTTGTTGCATTCAATGATGATCAGTTGATGAGCGCAATTAGTTCGGGTTCCTCGAATGCCAAGGCTTCACCATTTGTCATTGGTATCCAAAACGTTGGTATTCCAGTTTTGAATCATATAATTAACGCATGTATCTTGACATCGGCTCTTTCAGCAGGTAATTCATTATTGTTCTCGAGTTCACGTATGTTGTACAACTTGGCAGTCACCGATAATGCTCCAAAGATATTTTTGACCTGCAACAGATTTGGTACTCCATATTACGCTGTTGGTGTATCTTCATTGTTTATATTCCTTGCATACTTAGAGTGTGGTTCAAGTGCAAGTAAAGGTTTTACATGGTTGTCAAACATTGCAACAATTTCAGGGTTTTTTGGATGGATCTGTGTTTGTATCACATTTATCAGATTTAAGGCCGCTGTTGATGTTCAAGGTTTCCATGACAGATTGCCAATAAAGATTCTTTCAAAGATAGAACCATTCTTGGCTTATTTTACTCTCATCTTCATATCTTTGATCACAATAACAAATGGTTATGCTGTTTTCTTCAATTTCAACGGTTCGGATTTTGTTGCTGCTTATATAACACTCCCAATATTTTTTGCCTTATATTTTGGCCATAAAGTTTGGAAAAAAACAGCCTGGTATATACCAGCTGATGAGATTGATCTTATAACCGGTTTGGCTGAAGCAGAGGAGGAGGAAAAAAACACAGAGGAAAGAATCCCTGCCAACATATGGGAGAAAATTTGGTTCTATATTGCTTGACTGAACTTCAACCCTAATATTGCTTTCATTTCTCAGATTGTATCCCCTTTGATTTTTCCTAAAGCTATTTTTTTTTTATTTCAACCTAACTGACCTAAAGAAACATCTTTACATTATTTAAATATTGCATCATCAGGTGTTAAACTCGTTTGCTATTTCTCTCTCTCTTTTTAGGTGGAGTTTGAATGTTTATATTGATTTTTGAAAAAAGCTAATTGTGATTCTCATTTTGTTTTTCAAAACCATTTTGCTATCAGTTTACCAGTAATAATCCTTTTGTTCACTGGCCTTGAACGCAAACTCAGATCTATCCATTTTTCTTTCAGGATTGCCTTTAGTATCCCCGATTTTAAGTAACAGAATGTTCATCTCTATTTGCTTGAGATCACAAAGTAGTGGGGGGGGTGCTGTTGATTATAGCACCAATATCGCTCGCTCTTCAAATCAGATTGTGCTGAATTTTTCACATCAGGTACAAGTTGAATTGCCCCAACTTCTCTACAGGAACCCAGCCAGTTTTCACTCTTTATTACTGAATTTAAAAACCTTCATGATTTTAATGATTCCCTTTAACACCTTGCGTCCCGGTTTCCCCAATCTGGTTTGCTCGAGATCCCTATTTATTTGAAACTTTTTTGAGTTGAAAACATTAGCTGATCTCAAATGACCAACAAAAAGACAAACACTTTCAACAGTTATCTTCTTAGATATTGATAAAGAATGCAACAACTGTTCAGTCCATCTGAGGTCGAAACCATTTCGAGAAGTGCAAATGAAAAAAAAAAAATCAAAACTGTGTATATGCCAAAAAAAAAGTTTTCTTTTAGGTTTGAAAGAAAAGCTCCATCATCTTTACCACACATAAAGATAAGTTTCAGTCAATCACATACATCATATTATAATTCAAACTGAAAAAAAGCCAGCAAGCTGGATGAAAAAAGATCTGAAAATATTAGAAGCTTAAATTAGACATCATTGATAATGTCATCTCCTAGGAGTGTAAAGAGCTCTTCGAATCATCAATTCAAACATAGAGCCTCAGTTGAAGGGGCTTCAAAAGTGATTGTAAGTTCAGTTGGAAGAGGAGACTACTTTTCATCATTGAATTTCCGAGATAGCTTGGAAAATGTTCTCACCGAAGAAGAGGATGAATCATCTGCCGGTGACGAAGAGAACTTCATCGAGGGAGAAACTACCTCATTATTGCGTAACAAGAAGAAATACAGTAAAGAATTGTTGGAACAAGAAGAAGAGATTTTGATGGGAAGTGGAATCCCCATAAGGCACAGTTTGAACAACACCATAGATGAAGAGGAAGAAAGCCAAGAAAACGATGGGTATTCAGATCCAGCAATCGCTGAAAGTTGGGAACAAGCAATCAGAGAGGACAAGTTAAAATTATCAAAATGGATCGAGCTAAAAGAAGTTTCAAGTGCATCTTTTCCTTTGATTATTACATTTTTATTACAGAATTCATTATCAGTGGCATCTATTTTCTCAGTAGGTCATATTGGTTCCAATGAGCTAGCCGCTGTTACATTAGGATCCATGACTGCAAATGTTACAGCATTCAGTATCATTGCTGGGATATCAACTTGTTTAGACACACTATGCTCTCAAGCATACGGACTGAGAAGGTACCACTTAGTTGGCTTATACTTCCAGAGATGTTCGGCATTGCTAGCGCTCATTTTAGTGCCAATCATTCTTTTCTATTTCATATTTGGCTATAGATTTTTGAATTGGATAGTTAAAGACGAAACAAATGCAAGATTAGCCGTCAACTATCTCAAAATTGTTTCATTGGGTATGCCTGGATATGCTTTATTCGAAACTGGGAAGAGATTCTTGCAAGCACAAGGTATATTTCATGCTTCCACGTATGTATTATGCGTTTGTGCCCCAACAAATGCATTGTTAAACTATTTGTTAGTTTGGGATGCTCATATTGGGATTGGATATCTTGGTGCACCACTAGCTGTTGCCATAAATTATTGGTTGATGGCATTTGGATTATTTTTATATACCATAACAACAAAAAACGAAATCAACCCCAGAAAATGTTGGAAGGGGTTGAAACTCAAAGAGTGTTTCAAAGGATGGTCTAAATTGACCAAATTGGCATTACCTGGGGTAATCATGATTGAGCTGGAATTTTTGGCTTTTGAGTTTATGACAATTTTTGCATCAAGGTTGGGAACTGTATCGTTACTGGCACAATCTGTTATTGCTTCCATATCCGCATTGAGTTGGCAGTTGATATTTGCCGTCTCAGTGGCTACATCAACAAGAATTGCAAATTTTCTCGGTGCTGAGTTACCTAAATTTGGTAAGAATTGTGCGTATATTGCATATTTCTTCGCCATTATCATATCAGTTATAAACTGTTCAGCATTGGTGATATTCAGAAAACAGATTTCATACATGTTCACATCAAACTCAGAAGTCGTTGATAAGGTTACTGAGGTGATGCCAATCTTAGCAGTCTTTCAATTTGTAGACTCATTAAATTCTGTTGGTGCTGGATGTCTTCGAGGACAGGGATTGCAAAAAATCGGGAGCATTGTCAATTTAGTGTCATACTACATCATTGGACTACCATTTTCATACTATCTAACTTTCAACTTGGGATTTGGGTTGAGTGGACTATGGCTAGGTACAGCATTTGCTTTGACTATCAACAGTTTTGTTGAGTATTACTATATTTTCTATTCGGATTGGGATAAGTTGGTGCACGATGCTAAGAGAAGAAACTCTGAAGAACATTGAAGCAACAAAATCTGCTTTTTCCAAAACACCTTTTTCCTTTTATCGGTCAGCCTTTAGCTTTTTTCATCGTTTAGATTGATGATCCCTTGCTTAATCAAAAGCTTGAAAAATATTTGTACATTATACATAATCAAATGCCATCCATAAATATACGTGCCACTAACTATGCAAAATGGCAGAGGTTAAACAGTTTATCTCAAACAAAACGATATGGTATATTCAAAACTTTCAATCCTTCTCTTTTCAATATTTGACTGGTGATTTATATCATCGGATTACTCTTGATTCTGGTGCCACTTCTTGTGGTCAAATGAGGACTAAAGGTGATCATAGCAATTCTTTTTGTTGATTTGATAGAGTCTTCTTTTAGAATAGTCACTCAAATTGGATTTGAAAGAATCTCCCATAATGGAGTCGAGGATTATTTTGATGAGAATTATTCAATCAGCGAACTAAAGGCATGGGAGGACAGTATTTGTTTTTGTTTTTCTTCTCTTAATCATGATTACGTTTATTACTTAAATACATTTGCTTTTTTTCCTCCTGGTTCTCATAGGCTGCAAAAAAGTCACCCTTGTCTTGACTTTGGCAGAAACACTCAAACCCACTTCAATGGATAACTTGGAAACCTGGAAAGTATTTATGACATGCTTCTGTTACAATGGCTATACACATGATTGTTGTAAAAATTGAAATGTACTTAGATTCATAAAATTTATTCATCTTCTGGAATCAAAGCACCTGCACCGTCTAATAGCTCCAGCAATTCACCAGACTGACTCATGGACATGATGATATCACAACCACCAACAAATTCACCTTCAACGTATAGTTGTGGAATTGTTGGCCATTCACTAAATTCCTTGATACCTTCTCTCAACTCGTCATCTTCCAAAACGTTGTATGCCGCAAACTTCTCTGGATCAACACCTTGTTGTCCCAATACTTGAATTGTAGCTCTTGAAAAACCACATGCTGGTGCTTCTGGTGTTCCTTTCATGAATAATACAACTTTGGAGCTGCCGACAGCTTCCTCGATGGCTTCTTTTGTTTCCGTTGTCATAAATCTTGCAAACAAACTTCTTTGTGAAAAGCCATTTGGAATTCTAATGGAATTTGCTGCCGTTTGACGAATCTATGAGGAAAAGGAACCTGTTAGTGGTGAAACATTGATTTACAACCACCATAAAACGGTGGCGGTTTTACATAAAAACCCTGGACGGGAACAATATACTTACCAAACAAGGAGTTTGCATAAACGTTCTTCTAAACATTTCGAGATATCAGATGATCAATATGTATTCAGATGGGGTTTGAACTAATCTTGATTCTAGGCGTCTAGATATCGGTATGGGTTTTACAATTAATAATTTTATGATTCCCCCATCTATGCATTCTGAACACAGAGGTAGTGCATGAAGATACAATATGACTGTATTTGGTCTTTATGGTTTCCCGGTCATTAGCACCTCAGCCAAGGAATGTTAATGATACAAGCAAATGTTGTAAGCATATGAGCCAGATAGTAATGAGTGATGAATTAAGCTGATTTATCACCTAGTGACAAGGCAAAGGAGGAAAGAAAAAAAAAAACAAAATCTAAAAAAAATCAAAACGATCTAAAAGGAGGAATATCATCGAGTTATTTATTAATTTATATAAAAGTTGAATCTAAATGGTTTATTCAAGCTCCGATAAGAACTTCTCACAATCTAAAGCAGCCATACAACCTGTACCTGCGGATGTGATGGCTTGTCTGTAACGCTTGTCTTGAACATCACCAGCAGCAAAGACACCTGGGACAGAAGTCAAGGTTGAACCTGGGATGGTTTTGACATATCCTTGGTCGTCACAATCGATTTGGCCTTGAACAATAGCGGTGGCCGGTGTGTGTCCAATGGCGTAGAATAAACCATTGACAGGCAAGTCTTTTACTTCTTGGGTCTTGGTGTTCTTGATTTGTAAAGCTGTTAAGAGCTTACCGTCACCCTTAGCCTCGAGGGAAACAGTCTCGTACAAAATTTCCAACTTTTCACATTGTTCAACTCTTCTTTGCATGATTGTGGAAGCTCTCAAGAAGTCCTTTCTTACAATCAAGTAAACCTTGGAGCCGTATTTGGTCAAGAACAAAGCTTCTTCACAGGCAGAGTCACCACCACCAATGACGGCCAATGGCTTATTTCTGAAGATTGGTACAGCACCATCACAGACGGCACAGGCTGAGATACCCTGTTGCCAGTATTTCTCTTCACCTTCCAAACCTAATCTTTTGGCCGAGGCACCTGTGGCCAAAATGACCGAGTTGGCCAAAATTGGAGCCTCATCTTCTGCCCATTCGGTCCACAACTTGAAAGGTCTTGACGAAAAGTCAACTTTGGAAATGGTCTCGGTGATGATCTCGGTACCAAATCTGGTGGACTGTTCTCTCATGTTATCCATCAAAGCGGAACCTAAGATACCTTGTGGGAAACCAGGAAAGTTCTCAATATCAGTGGTTGTGGTCAATTGTCCACCGGCGGCAATACCGTTGGCCAACATACCTTCGTACAAAGTGGGCTTGATTTCAGCTCTGGCCAAATAGATGGCTGCAGTATGAGCAGCTGGTCCACTACCGATGATGACTGCTGGTTTTACTTGTGACATAACTCGCGATATTATTTTGGATGACAATTCGTGTAATTCCTACTTGGGTTACCTAAATATTACTATTCGATATAGAATGGCTAGCAAGAAAGAGAGAGGAAGAAAAAACAATTCAATGAAATTTATAATCACTTATATACCTTTTTCTTGGGAAAAGAAATCATAAAAAAAGTTTACAAATTCGCACCAAATCTAGATTCAAAGTCACGTGAATCAGAGATAAATCAGATTAATCATCTTTGGGTGATCTAGGTATGAGTTACTGAGTCGAGAAATGATGGATATTACTTGATAACAAAGGCCTTGACCTCTTCATCCATTGCGAACAATGGGTTCATCAATATGGAGCCGATGAAGTACTCCAAGCCCTTTCTTCTTCTTTCTAGGAACTTTGAGTCAAAATTTGACACGATTGATTTCGCTGGTAGAGGGGGAATCTCAATCAAGTGGTGCTTATACTTTCTCACGAGGTACTGCCGCAACTGGAGGAAGTCATTGTATCTCTTTCTGATGACGATCTTGCTGTGTCTCAACGTCTCTATGATTATGGTCCATACGATGTAGTCTCGCCCATAGTCACCCGATATCAAGGTGTGCTCTCCAACCCTCACGTTTTTACACCACGAGAAATCGGCTGTGGTTGAGCCCCTGTTCAGTACTTCAAGCTGGTGTGCATGGTCAAGCTGCTCCAGGGTTTCCACGTCTTCATTCAAGTTATTGAGCATCTGGATCGGCATTGGGGCAACCGCCGTCAATCTTTTGGCATCATAAGATCTCGTAGGCTGACTCATTTAGTTCCTGTCTTGTGTTATATGCACATACTACTCTCCGATGGATGCTGAACAAACCAGATCAACTCGGGTTCAAGATCTGTGTTTACCAACCGATAAACTTATCTTCGGTATTTGATTTTTTACAGCCAGCCCAGGCCATACTCAGCATACAAAAGGGAGTGCACCAAGTGCTAAAAAATTGGTGTGGTTGAGGGACGGGAAAGGTGGTGTATGGGTTCAGTGTTTTTTTTTTTTTTTTTTCAGGTAGCGGTTTTGGACCCCCGTTAGCGGTTATCTTGAACCGGTATATCTCTGCTCCAACAATACCAGGCGGATATCCAACCAGTTATGCAATCCAGCCGTTTTTCTTTTCTTTTTGTCTTTTCCTTATCCTTTTCCTTTTTTTCCACCCTTTTGTTTCTGGAGTTGGTATATAGGACGGACGAGTAGCGAGTTCCCAGATATCTTTTGGTGTAGTAAGGCCTGCGAAGCTGCAGTCATTTTCAAGAATATAATTTATATATGAACCGAGTAGCAATTATTGGGGGAGGCCCATCAGGGCTTGCCA
Source organism: Peterozyma xylosa (assembly GCA_003706035.2). NCBI lineage: Eukaryota > Fungi > Ascomycota > Pichiomycetes > Alaninales > Pachysolenaceae > Peterozyma > Peterozyma xylosa. The sequence continues at coordinate 47,271 of PPKF02000017.1, forward strand.
TGGCGCGAGCCATAAGCGAGGAGTCAAAGCTCTTCAAGTTTGGTTCTATTGATTTGTTCGAAATGAATGAGCAGGTTGGCGGCGTTTGGAATTACAATAAAGACATAGATCTAGATGAAGAGCAGTCGGTATCGCTGATTTATCAGCACATGGAAACGAACATTCTTGCAACGGTTATGGAGTATAAGGATGTCCCATTCATGCCTGAAGAACATGGCTTGATATATCCTTCGAGAGGCCAAGTTCAGGAATACTTAAAGCAGTACCTGGATGCTTGTATAGACAAGAGCAGAATCAACATGCATCTCGGTACCAAGGTGACCTCATTGACAAAATCCGAACTTCAATGGGAACTTGTGTCCTTGAACCTAGAAACAAAGCAGCAACTTACATCGTATTATGACTCAGTTATCATTGCAAATGGGCATTTTGGAGAAACCTATTTTCCACCAACAAAAGGTTTGGATTTATGGCCCAACGATCAGGTTTCCCACGCCAAAGATTACAACAAGTCCTCAACTTATAAAGGTAAAAACGTCCTTGTGATTGGTGATGCTGCAAGTGGATTGGATATTTCAACTCAATTGATAACTCAGGCAAATCATGTTTACGTCAGTTATAGTACTTCAAAAGCTGACATTCCACCAAAGGTCAATGATTGCAACTTCATCTCAAGAATCGGTCGTATCATAGAGTATTGCCATGACGAAAATCAATGTGTGAAAACTGTAGATGGTGACGTAGTTGGTCCCATTGATGATATTATATTTTGTACTGGCTACAAATATTCTTTTCCGTTTTTAAGATCTTATGTTGATACCTCGAAGGAACCATGTCTTATCGACGTGAATGGTTCTAGGGTTTATGATCTTTATGAGCAAGTGGTGTACATTCATGATCCATCCTTGTATTTTGTAGGTTTGGCAAAGGAAGTGAGCCCAATGGCTTTTGCAGAATCACAAGCCGCTTTGATCATCAGATTGCTATCAGGAAGGATAAAATTGCCTTCATTCGAACTGATGAAATTGAAAATCAGGGAAGAAGAAGATTATCATTTGAATGTTATGAAAAAAGGCTATCACCAATTTACTTATCCCTATGATGTAGAGCATCGCGTACATCTTCAAAGTATTATTGATGACTCGAATCAAAGCTCTGGATTCAATGCCGAGGTATGGGACTTTGAAAAATCAGAAATCAGAAGAAAAACACTGCTGCTCAAACAGATAAGGGTTTCCAAAATCTTGAACCATGCTATCAAATTGAGAAAAGAAGAACGTGAGTTTGTCTTGCTGGATCCTGCTATCATTGACGTTGATGAGGTTAAGTAGTTTTCAATCCCGGAAAAACATGCTTGTATGTCACTAATATTTCCAGTAAAGAGTACAGTACATTTATTTCTTAGACAGTAACCTTCGCTAACAAAGCTTGCATACTAGTGGTAAAGTAATAGAGTCGAAAACTACAACAAAATACCCACCAAACCATCCACTTGATAAAATTGACTAATCAAAAATGGGGGTTTACTTATTCCTTACACGTAAAATTCTGACAGTTAAAAAAATTCCTTTTTACTAAGTTAAGTGCAACTTGCTTTTTTCTTTGAAATCTCTTCTTCCTATCGATACACTTCGAGTAGATAATTACATTTCGCAACGTTTTTCAAATATATGTATATATGATATAACCATTTGAGACTGAAATTAAAACCAACAAATTCAGATGGTCCATTTATATCAGTAGATCTATTGAAGACTTTCAGCGTCAAATGGAAAAACCAAAGTGGGGGACCGACCCTCTCGAGGATGAGTAAATCTCCAACAGCGTCAAGACTCGTGGGGGTATACTCAGCACAAGACGCAAATAGCCAACAAAAGTGTGCAGCTTGCTCCTGGTGAAGTGTGTTGCCGCTTGATCTATGGCTTTCTGGCCTTGTTTCAGAGGAGTTTAAGGTAGTATGATTCAAGTTATTGGCACACGCTGGCCGTAGTAGACTTTCAAGGTTTCTGGAGTGACATGCAGATAAAGCTCACCAGCAGGTCGCATCATAGGATATACTCACTGGATTGAAAAGAATGTGGCTGGACTCAACAAGTTCCGTTATTTGGGCGGGCGGCCAAACTCACTCGCATCGCATTGTGACAAAGAGATGATATAACCACCCCACCCAATCACCCATTACTCACCATCTAAACTAACGTTTCTCTTGGAACACAACAACCCGTCAATATCAGGAACATGAATACGAATACTTCTAATGACTTCAAGCATTACACCCAATCACTCCACCCCAGTTGAAATCGTAGTGCACTTTTATCAGAAAATCCATTTTAGTACATATGGGGCTTTTTATTGCCTTCTGATTTTGAGACTTTCGTTCAACTTTTTTTTCAAAAGTCGTTGAACAGTAAAATTTTCGGATTATGTTGCGTAATCCACATCCATTTGTTATTTGCCACCAATATTCGTACACCTCAATTGAATTCAGTCGCAACAGCAGAATCATTAATAGTTCATCATCTATATATCATTTTGAAGAGAAAGTTTCAAACTTTCTAGAGAATACATTTTTGCAATTGATTTATCTATCATTTGATGTCATTATAACTGATAAAGTTGGTTACCATTTTCATAATTTGTTGTTATTTTCATATTCAGAGCCCCAGTTTTGAGGTAACAAATTCTCATTGGATTATTTAATACTGAATAGGTATCATACGTAAGTGATAACCTCAACATGGCTCCTCCGACATCTGCTGGTGCCCGGTTCAGGCAACGGAAGATCTCAGTCAAGCAGTCGCTTCATGTATATAAACAGAGCGAGATACCGGATCTCGAAGCAGAGCAACAGAGAAATGTTCAGGAGATTGAAAGTGGTGTAGACAAGGCAGAAGAGACAGAGGAACATTTACAAAAGGTCATCCATGCAGCGGAAGCAGCTATAAATGGTGAAAAAGTCGATCAGGTTTATATTCCGACCCCAGATGCATCCAAGGTGTGGATGGAAGCACCCAAGTTTTACAAGGGACGATTTGTTGAGCCTGCAACATATATCAAGTTTTCGGCAACCATAGAAGATACATGTGGGTGTTCCTACAACATGGATGAAAGAGATGAGGAGTTTTTCGAAAAGCTCAACTTGGAATTGTCGAAATCTCAAAAAATTTCTGAAACTGAATTTGAAATAGTGTGTGAAAGATTCGAGAAGGTGATTCATGAGAGACAGCCTTACTTGTCTATGCTGCCCACAAGCATATTACCATATGACGAGTTGAAGGTTTACGCCTTGGAGACCGATAAATCGTCACCTGAAGACGTCAAAAGAGTTTTAGCAGATGAACTTAACGTACACCCTTACACTACTATATTTGATAAAGAAGGAACGGGAGAAACAAGACAGCTATCAACATTGATAAAACTCTATGGTGAGAAAATATATAACTACTGGCATAAAAGAAGAATAGAAAGAGACGGGAATCCTGTCTTTCCAATTTTGAAATTTGAAGGACCAGGAGAAAAGGATGACAATGACCCCTATGTGTGTTTCAGAAGACGTGAATTTAGACTGGCTAGGAAAACAAGAAGAACGGACACCCAAAGCTCTGAAAGAATAAGGAAATTACAGGTGGAGTTGAAAAATGTCAAGCAATTACTTCATGAGTGTGCTCAAAGAGAGCATAAGAGAATGGAGTCATTGAAGGCAGAGCAACGAATCTTTAAGTTGAGGTGTGAAGTGAAAGCTATAAAGAGGGTCCTAGGAGTCAAGGGTGAAGAGGAAGATTTAGTGGCTCATAAGAAGAAGAAAATCGTTCCGCCTCCACCTCCACCTCCAGTTGAAGAAGTAAAGAAAGAAGACAAAGAGCACAAACATGAGAAGACAAAAGTCAAGAATCCTTCAATCGATACAACTACTCAAGACGCAGTCAAGGCTGAGTTGGAAAAGAAAATCCCAGTTAACCCAATCGCTGTTCAACCATATGTTCGTATTCCTGCATCAAAGATTCCCGATATGGAACTTGTATCTGTTGAGGCTGTTTTGAACGAGAAGGAAAATGCGATTGCTAGAGCTGTCAATGAGAAGTTGAGATCAAGGCGTGAACAAGATGTTGATATGATCAATCTCACAGATGAACCTTACAATCCATTTTTCGAGGTTCAAGACTCTAACTACAATATTCTAGAAGTCACCCATATTCCATATTCCTCAATTACTACTTCCTTATTCGACGTGAACTCGTCACATTACATGAATAAAGAATTGTGTGACTCAATAAAAGAAAGAAAGCCTTTCTCAAAAGTCACATCTTTCAAAGCTTCAAATGGTGATCCGATAGAAACGGCTTCTTTCAACAGCTATGGCTTAATCAACAAAGGATCCGAGACGATTAGCGAGCCTATAATGAGTCTTCGAAAGAGGATAGGTAGGAACGGGTTGATGTTTTGCGACCGAAAGATCAAGCTGCCTCATGATTTCATGGATGAGTTCATTCATCTTTCTGAAAGTGAAGATCTCAACGACACTGATCCACCCACAGCGGACGAAATGCTTAACAATACAGAAGCTGCTGATAAAGAAAAAATGGACGATGAACTGGAGGGACATCTGATAAAGAGACGGAAAATTGTCAATGTTTACGATTCAATATCTGATTCAAATCTCAGACTCAAATCGCGTTGGTTATTCGATAACGAGTCAAACACTGATGATATTAGCTTCGACCCAAGCAGATTAAACAACATCAGTTCACAGACGCAGTCAATTAGATTTGGCTCGATGATTCTATCGAAGTCACTTCAGAACTTGCAGCAGTCATATCGTAATTATATTCAAGGCTTACAGGAGAGGCAGAATAATGCCAATGGCAAGGGAATTGCTACAAATGGTGGTGTCAATCATATCAAAAACAATGTCAACGACAACAATACCACTCAAACACCATCCTCCTCTGTATCATCATCGTCACCATCCAATGTTACCAGCACCCCCAATAGTAAGCCAGCTACCAGTGGTAACAGCACCATTGTAAAAGCCAGTTCTAGTTGAATTGACTTTACACCCAGCTTGCTTTTCCTTTTATTTCTCTCTTTATTTTTCAAGGTTTTTGTTTTTGGTGTTTGAATGATTGTGCTAGCTTTTCAATTAAATGTGTACTATAGTGTAATAAATGATAAATGACTTAAATTCCATAAAGCATTAATACCCCTTAAAAACGCGTTTCAAAAATTACTTGATGAGGAATTTTTTCGTGTTTTTTTTTTTATCACTTCACGAAATTTCAAATATGAATTTCTTGTCATTGAACCATTTATTGAGTTAGTTTTCAGCATATAGTTGAATCTAATCGTAATCTAGGAATCACGTATGCTGTATTTTTCAAGCTGATCCAAATAGTAATCCACAAAAGTAAATCTATCAAGGATTAAAGGGCCTCCAGCGACAACCACGTTCATTTTCAAGTACATTCACCACTAAGTAGATCTCATTGCACACTATAATCATCAATATTCATTATCATATATTGAGTTCAACCTAGTAACGCGTCACACACAGAAGATCCAAAAAACGTATTGTTAATAAATTAGAATGACTTCATTGTCGTATCATTCAAGACAGCCATCCTTGGTGTCATCGTCCTCGACTGTTGGTTTAGGAATCTCAAATCATCACCCACAAAAGATTGGACCTTGGAAATTAGGAAAAGTTTTGGGCCGTGGAGCCACCGGAAGAGTTTTGCTAGCTACTAATATTCACACAGGTAAGAAAGCAGCTGTCAAAGTTGTCTCCAAATCATTATTAGACAATCACGACGAAGATACTGAAAAGGGAGTAGATTCTGCCGGTTTACCATACGGTATTGAAAGGGAAATCATTATTATGAAATTGTTGAACCACCCAAATGTGTTAAGATTATACGATGTCTGGGAAACTTCTAAGGCGTTATATTTGGTTTTGGAATACGTAGAAGCTGGTGAGTTATTTGACTTGTTGGTGGAAAATGGTCCATTACCAGAACGTGTTGCGGTTACGTTTTTCAGACAGATAATATTGGGTGCTGCATACTGCCATAATTTGGGTATTTGCCATAGAGATTTGAAACCAGAAAACTTGTTGCTAGATAAAAATCACCAAATCAAAATAGCTGACTTTGGAATGGCCGCCTTAGAGAGCAACGATAGATTGTTGGAAACTTCATGTGGTTCACCACATTATGCATCACCCGAGATTGTCAGTGGTTTGAAGTATCATGGTTCTGCATCTGATGTATGGTCATGTGGTGTCATTTTGTTTGCATTGCTAACAGGAAGATTACCATTCGATGATGAGAATATCAGAAACTTGTTGTTAAAAGTTCAAAGCGGCAACTTTGATATGCCAGATGAACTCTCAAATGAGGCCAAAGATCTTATTTGGAAGATGTTAACAGTTGACCCATCAAAGAGAATAAAGACTCAGAATATATTGCATCATCCGTTATGTGTCAAATATCCATTAGAGAAAAAAGATTTACAGTTATATCATGATTTACCATCCCCAGAAGAAGCATTAAAACCAGTTGGTTCAAGAAATGACATCAAACTTCAAATATTGGACAATTTGGTGACTTTGTGGCACGGAAGACCAAAGGAAGAGATTATTGAGTGTTTGTTGACGGATGGTCCTAATCCAGAGAAGACTTTTTATGCACTATTGAATAGACATGATCATGATAATCTGAAACTCAACAAAGTTGGATTATCGCGTGAAAATTCTAAAGTGGTTAAATCAACCTCTTTTGCGAATAAGGCAAGACAACAGCAGTATGAAACGACTCCAAAAAAATCGCATAGAACCTCCCAAATGAGTGCCTCTACATCTTACAAGCGAAGTGTTTCATTCCAGTCCACAAAAAGTGTCACACCAACAAGGATCTCTCCGAATAAGAACAACAGAGCCAGCTTGATTGCTGTTAATTTACCCCCATTACCAAAAAATGTTGAGATTAGACAAAATAACAGACCATCTCTTGTACCATCCGAGGAAACTACTCAACTGATACAACAACGTCTCAGATCATCATATCTTCCACAAATTAAAGATAAAAACTATGAGTTCACAGAAGAACAGGATGATGACGAACCAAGGACATTAACAACTAGTGCTTCGAAAAGGTTATCTATGTTATCAACGAGCTCTAATAATAGATTAAGTGTGATGTCCAAGAGAAATTCATATTCACCTAACAAAAGAATGTCCACTCTGTTGAGAAATTCCGTCACTACAAAATTGATTGCTGCATACGCTAAACTCGCAGATGAGTCGGAGTGGAAGAAGATTGACAAGGAAACAAAGAGAACTTCATCAGATTTTGCTACTTTATGCGATCTGATTTTCAATGGTGAAGACGTTGATGGAAGGAAATTTTATGAGTCGGCCATGAAAGCTTCAAGTTCTATGCTTCTGATGGAGAAAAAGGCAAAAAGAAAATCAAAGAGACTGTCCTTCTTACAAAAGAAACGTGGTAAGAAAGAAGTAACTGTCCCTAGCATATTACCTGAACCACCAATGAACGAAAACCGTTCTGTTTCAAGCCCACAAAAATCAAAACCATTCTTAACGGTCAAGGAGATAGAAAATTTGAAGAGACGTACTGTATCTGCACTGAGTAAGCAACTGGCTCCGCCGAGACCTGTCTCGAGACTTGATCCAAGGTATTTAATCTATGAAAACTATAACAGGGACATTGGAAGGGATGAGTCAATGATAATAAGTAAAAGAAATTCTGTGTTTTTTGAAGATACTGATGTTATGATTGACGAGAGCGCTGAAAACTTCACATCAGAGTTCATGTCCGAGTTGCGGAAATCAAGACTACTCAACTCTAAGTTCGATGTCAACGATCAATCTGATGCCAAATCCAAGAGACAGTCAATGCTAAAATCACAAAGAAACAGCAAAAGATTGAGTATGATGTCTATTTATTCCACCAAAGAGTCATCCATGGATTTGAAAAGTCTTTTGGTCGCGGATCCAAACGATTCCTGCACCAAGGATAAAAAAGAAGAAGACCATTTCTCGTTTGAAAACCAATCGCAAAATCCATCTCCAACCAATGGAACTCTGAAAAGAAAATCTCAGGCAAGAATGTCAATGCTTCTTTCTGAAAACAAGCCAAACTTGAACTATAAAGAATCAAAGGATACACTCATTTCCCATGAGTCAAGTAAGGATCTTTATAAAGCTATAAACCTTCCCGATATACCACCATCACCAGTTAAGATAGAATCGTTCAAGGTTTTAGGAGATGGATTGGATAACAGCAAAAGAAAAGAAGAAGACACACAGAAGAAGGAGCCTCTCAACGTGAAAAAGAGGGGAGAGGACACAACACCAGCTTCACAGAGGGAACCATTAAAGGAAGTAATCAATAAGTCTTCAACCGAGAAACCAAGGAAGGCATCATTTTTGAGAAAAATATCTTTTGGTAGTAGAAAATCTTCTGCTGAAACCACAAACTCGTTGAATACAACAAAAATCAGGGCTTCCTCGAACGGTTCAACTTCAACCTCTCGTGGTGGCTTCTTTGACTGGCTAAAGGGTAGCAATACACAAGAATTGATTTACACTATGGATACAGTAGTTTCGCAAAAGGAAATGCTAAGTGGATTGTTCAAATTACTATCAGAATGGGGGAGATACGGAATCAAAGATTTGGAAATCGATAGGACTGATTTCTTTATCACTGGATCTGTTGCAAAAAGTAATTCAATGAGTGTGAAGGCTTGTAAGTTTGAAATCAAAGTCATACAAGGTAGCAAGGGCGGAAGTGAAGTCTTATTCACTAGAAGAAGCGGATCGTCAATCACTTTTGAAAAGATGAATAATGAGATTAATAATGTTTTGAAGACACAAGGTGTTCTTGCTTCAGCTGCTTGAGTATTTGCGTATTTTGCTTATTTGTTTGAACCGACATTTAACCTAAAGGAGTTTTGATATTTGTTTACTATTCTATCCGATTTTTATAATTTTTACTTTCGTTTTATTTTGAATTTGCAGAAAAGAATCGCTTAATAATAAAACCATTATATTTTGACTTGTGTGAATATAGACTAAAATACAAATTATACAGCCAACAGTCGTTGAGGAAATGAGATTAGAATCGTTGAAACTCGAGAAATCAAAAAATAACCAAATGTTTACTTAACAAAACAGACAATGATCACATATTAGCAACTTCTGAGAAATATTGACGTAAAATGACAGAAAGCATTTCAGGCAACTCGTTGATATTGTGAACCACAACATAAAACTCGAAAGGAAAGGTGTTCAAATACTTATCAACAGTAAGAACCATCTTACCATTGGCATCCGGAGTATAACTGACTTGACTCATATCCAAAATTGACTCATTTGAGTTGATTCCATCAATGACAACGAAAACAAGCATAATTTTTTCTTCGCGTGCTTTACGAACAAGTCTTTGAATAGTTTCATGATCTTCACAAACACCATCCGAGATGATTATTTCAAGTTGCCATAAATCTGCGTTACCTGAAGCTCTTGCATCGTTGAACAAGCTGATTGACTGGCTACACAACTTTTTGATATCAGTTCTTGTCTGTTGGAAGCCAAACCATTGGAAAACGTTGGCACCTGATTCAGAGGTGAAAGATTTGTCGAATGGATGAACAACCTTAGTTTGTTCACCAAACTTCACTATAGCCAATCCACCTGATTCTAATTGTGTTAGAGCCTTCGATACCAAAGCGATACTTTCGAATGCTAAATCAACTGATTTACTTTCAGCCATGGATTTAGAGTCATCAACAGCAATCATAATTTGATATTGACGCTTACTTGGTTTTGTTCTTCGAAGCCATATTTTATCCTTACGGAATTGGGACGCAATGTATGGAATAATTCTCTTCATGTTCAATCTCTTTCCTGTCTTGTAATCACCCTTGAGCTTTGTGGCCAATGTTGGTTCTAAAATCAAACGTAATTGTTCTGATAATCCAGCAGCAAGTTCCAGAGTAGCAATATCACTCTTTTTCCAAAGATCACGACTCTCATCCATTGTTCTGGTTGGCAATTCTGAAATTTCACTGTAATCTGCTCCATCATCCTTCTCGTCATCTTCATCGATAAGTTCTTCTAAATCTGAATATTGGTTGTTGGCCAAAGCAGAATCATCATCGTACCTGTTTCTTTCTCCTATGAAAGCAGACTTACTTTTACCATTGAAGTCGCCATCAGGGTCTTGAGCTTCTTGGTCTTCTATATCAGCATCATCCATGTCCATTGGAACCTCATCTTCTTTTGCAGCGCCTGCTTCTTCTGTTGGTTTGTCAAGATCCTCCATTTCGTCATCAATGGCCAAGTCTTCATTTATAGATTGAACTTGATCCTTGTTGGCAGCACCCAATGCTTGTGTGTCGAAGTCTGTATTTTCTCCTTCAATATGTTCAAACTCATCAGGACGTTGGTTAGCCTGTGGCTCGGCAGAATCATCCTGCTCATTGGCTTCCTTTATCTCTTGGTGGCGACGATGAAATTCCTTCAATGAATCTCCAAGTTGCTGCAAAGACTCACGAGCCAGGTCACGAGCTTCATCATTTGTTTGTTCCGAAACTTCCCTTTCTTCATCTTGTTGTTGTTGAGCTGATCCAGATGCTCCAACATCTTCATTCTCATCAGCAACATCGGCATCAGCACCTTCTCCTTGCATACCAGATTCTTGTTTAGCAGAAGCTTCGTTGTCAATGTCTTTGTCATCTTGTTGACCAGTTTCATCTAAACCATCAGCAGCTTCCGCTGTTTCAGTTGCTTCTTGATCTTTATCATCTTCACCCTTTTCCTCCGGTTCGTTTTCTGCCAACTCTTCATCTGATTCAACACCTTCCATTTTCTCTTCCTTAGCCTCTTCAGTGAAACCATCATTTTCTTCTTCCAGCTCCTCTGGTTCTTCACCTTCTTCTTCCTGCATATGGCTTTCACCTTCTACTTCTTCATCATCAGAATTCTTATCTTCTTCCTTTTCAATATCATCTTCATTAGCACTTTCCATTGAAACATCATCGTCCAAATCCATTTTGTCATCCATCTCCTCACCTTCCGAATCCTTTTCATCGCCAGACTCATCATCGCCATCAAGGTTCATATCTTCAGGAAGCTCCAAGGCTTCAGTTTCTTCGACATTGTCATCCAACTTTTGATCTTCAGCGTTTCTCACCTCGTCATCCTGTTCACCTACATCTTCTTCTTCTTCACCTTCATCATCGTTCTCCTCACTTTTCTCGTCTTCTTCTTGTTGAGCCTCCGGATTAGATTTATCATCTTTTCCTTCATTTTGAGGTTTTTCGTCTTCATCTTCCATGGCCTCAAGCTCATCATCTCCTTTGGCATCTTCCGGCATTTTATCCGAATCCTTCTCCTTGGTTTCATCTTTCGTTTCTTCATCCCACATCTTTTCATCGATGGCATTAGGATCAAGGTCATCTAAATCATCAATTTCCTCATCAAGATCTTGATCTTCATCGCCGTCCTCACCCTCATCATCATCTTCATCTGGAGCATCTTCTAGTTCTCCTGCCATATCACCTTCAATTTCAACGGCATCATCATTTTCATCTTCATCTTTGTTTTTGTTGTCTTCATTTGGCAGTTGAGCATCTTCGCTCAAATCTTCATCATCTTCAACGTCATTAGAATTATTTGTAGCGCCTTCACCATCACCTAAACCAGTACCATCCTGTAAATTGTCTGATTCCTTGGTATCCAGGGAAGGTTCAGGTGAACAAAAGCCCTCGGAGGCCAAAGTGTAAAGACAATTGGCTAAAACATAAGTACCATGAGATGTATCGATGTAATTGTTCACGACCTTCGACAACACAGTGGTTGCTAACTTATGGTATTGACGTAACAATGGCATTAAAGCGCTGATCATATGCGATGCAATATCAGCAGTCAGATCATTGAATTCAATCTTTGACAATAATTTCAAACACTTTGACATTCTCAACTCAACTCGTTTGATTGATAACAGCTTCATATAATCGTTCATGCGACCCTCTGATTGTAAAAGCCACTTGTCGCTATTTTGCTCAATTTCATCTGATCTTCGTAAAGAAACAACCTTTTGCACAATGATGATGATACTCAGAGCTAAGTCCCTGAGAGAGTTTTGCAGATCCTCTATAGAAGAAACTTCCTTTAAGCTTGTTGAAGAATAGATATTGTAGCTTATACCTTCTGCATTCAACCAGAAAATTATGGACTCACCGACGAATGAAAGATTTGGATTACTCTCATTCCACGCCTGTATGTCTACCTTCATCTTTGATAAGAAGTTCTTGAATTCGAGAAATAGCAGTTCTTGATCAGATGCGGTGATATATCCTAAATCTAAATCATCAAACGATTTCTTGAAATCTTGCAACAGAAGTTTATTTCTGAGAAATAAATCGGTTGAGTGTGATTTTTTGGTTAAAGTCAGACTTCCATCAACAGTGTTGATAGCATGTTCCAATAACTTTGGAATCCAGTTCAAGTGATACTGGAGCTTGGAGCTGAGATCGTTAACAGACTGAACGCGTGATGCATTGACCAAATGCTTTTCATTCTCTTGTAAAGTACCGACCTTTTCGAATGACTTGAATAAACTGATCACTTTTTCGAATGAATCGACAACCTTACGCATTGGCGAACGACGTGAAATCAACTTTGACACAAGATCCTCAATCATGGAAAGACCCTTTTGAGCATCTGTAACTGGAGCATCAGCATGTGGTGAAGCTACAGAAGCACGTAATCTAGGTAAAATATCCAAGATTCTATAGAAATGTAAATCTGAGTTATCAATGCAAGTGCCTTTGAAAGATTTGGAGTGAGCCAAAATCAGATTGATAGATGATTGTGATTTGATTGTATTTGCAAAAACATGAGCTTTTAATCCACTTCTTGTTAATTCTTTTAATGTTGAAGAAAGCAATGCTCTTTTTTGGGACTTCAATGCAGCTATTTCACTCTTATTCTCCTTGGTCATAGTAGATGGAGTTTCTTTACGAAGTAACTCCATATCTTCGAGTAATTCCTTTGAGAACTCATATATATTCGGTAACTTTTCATCTGAGACATTGTTCACGTAAATCTCCATGTTCTTTAATATGATAGTCATGTTTTTGTTTGAGGGTAAAAGATTTGGTGAAGCTGAATTAATGAACTTGATATCATCATCCTTAAATTCCATCGATTTGCTATTCAAATTTTCTAAATTGATCTTCACTTTGACAGAGGAAGATAGTCCGCTTTCAATGATAGTTGAAATACTTCCAGATAGAATAGCACGGTATTTGCGAACAAGTTTGTACAAACTCAGATGAGACCGACGAGCACTCTGTTTTAAAGCGTCAATATTGACGTCCTTCCAACTTGCAAGCAATATGACTTCTTTGACATCCTTTTCTAACTTTTTTCTTCCCTCCGCAATATGTTGATCAAACACGCATTGAAATTGCTCGTAATAAGTAACAATATTGCAAAGTGAATGATAAAGAAGATCCTTTGGTGCAATCAATTTTACATGTTGAGTGAATGCGTTCAACAATGCCAAACGATGGCTAAACTCTCCAAATGTAGCTTGACTCAAAAAGATGTTAACAGCGCTCAACAACTTGACTTCATCAACTCCATTCTCTTCTGATTCAGAAAGAAGTGGAAGAATGATAGTTTCGAATAAGAAGAACCACCATTTACCAATACTCCTTTCAACTGCTTGATCCTCAAATTTGAATAAGCTGTTCCAAGTAGATAATTCCAACTTTCTCCAAGCCACAATCAAATGAGTTAGTTCATCAAAGTGGCTTTGAAGTGATATCTTGCTATGGGCATACTTTTCCCATTCAACGATAAAAGTATAAACCTGTTCAACCTTCAGAATCAACTTGGCAATTGGTGCAGTCGAAGGGAAATCAAAAAGCTCCGAACATGCTCTATAAATATTTTGCAAAGTAGCATGTTCTGGCCATTGTAAAAGAAGCCCGTGAACTGTTGTTTGTAATTTCTCGATGATATCAAGGACCCTTTTTGTCTCAACTGGACTGAATCCATGATAAAAATCAATTTCATCTGACCTTTTTGTGAAGACACCCACTGATTGAGAAATCTTGAGTATAAGCACGGATAGGGTCGAAGCGTCCAAAAGACCACTTCTGAATTGAGAAGAATACTTGCTCAACAACTTCTGAATAAATAATCCCTCGTCAATTATACCATCCAAAGTAACATTAGAGCCACCGTTGAACGACGTAACATACAATTTTGCAATCTTGAAGTAAACATCCTCTGGATCAACTACCTTATCATCATGTGAGAAAGTATCAATGTCCATAACATCCTCAAAGTCAGGAAACATGGCTTTAAACTCTTCTTCGGTTTCACCTGATGTATCAGTGTGCCTGTAAAGGTTGCCTTTTTCAGCAGCTTCTTCATCCAGTTTAACACGACGCAATGACCACCTGTAATATAAACCTTGGAAGATTTGCTGTAACATATCATCGAGATCATTCTTGTCTTTTCCTGAGTTATCTTGGTGGATAAAGTATAATTTCATGAAATAAACAAAAATATAATCCGAAACGGTGTTGTTGATAGTTTGAGATTTACAAAACTCAAGTAGAACATGGAATGAATTCACAACATTACCGGTATTGGTAAAATTGTTGATATCCAATGGCCAAAGCTTCTTGATCTCGAATTTCTTTCTAATGTCAGCCTTAGAGGCAGCGACCAAGTCAAAACCAAGTTTGAGACCAAAAACATACCCACGAAGAATATCGTTCAAATCTGAGTATCTTGAGTAGCCCTTTTCCATACGTGAAAGGAATTGAGAAGAATTTTTCTCAAACATTTCAATCTGCAGTAAGGCTGTAGAGTTGAATTCGTCTGCAACTTCAATCAATCTTTGAATTGGTTCAATATCAATAGAGGACTCCATAAAAGCATTCCACTCATTGAAAAGTGGAGTTACGGGCAGATTTGGCCTGTATACTTTTGGTTTCGATGGTATTGTTTCAATGCTCAATCTTGGAATTTCGGAAACAGCAGTATTAGAAATCTCAATAAACCTCTTCCAAGCACAATCCAATTGCTCGAAATAATTAGCTTTATGATTATAAATATCGAACATAACATACTCACGAGTTGCGGGATCCAAAGCGGAACTTGGCACAAATAACTGAATAGAACCACATGAGAACAATATCCATGATTTTCCAAGATTCTCTGTTGTGAGATTCTCCGCGGTGAGCAATAACAAGGAAGGTGTGAAGAACTTTTCAAAAACAGTGGCAAAAGTAGGATCACCTGAATCTTTGATTAATTTGTTAATTTCATCCAAGGACTCGATACTAATGCATGAACCAGAAAGCATCTCAGATATATGAGCAGCAGCAGAAGCTTCAACGTGAAGTAAAGCTAAACGATGGAACCAATTGATAAGAAGAGCTCTAAAGACAGAGACTTGATCTGCTGTGATTGCCAACGAATTTTTCACTAAAATTGCACCCAAGTTATTAAAATCTGTTAGTGATTGATTGATATCTTTACCACCAGTCTCATTGAACGATGCACATTCGTTTATTATTTGCGTTGCAAGATCATCATTGAATAGACTGGCAACATACGTTTCATACGTTCCATCTTGCAGGCTCCATAATGAATCAAAAATCATTGGGTAAGGCCTAAAAATATCCTTATCATCTTTTACCAATTTCCTCGTAGGTTTATTGGCAAATAAGCATAAGGACAAAAATTCGCCATCAAGTTTGCACCCAGTCGAGATGGAATACGACTCAATAAAGTTTAACAGAAGTTTGAACTCAGAAGTATAATGGTGGACTCTTTTGTTCAAAAATCTTTCTGATATGTCTTTTAACTGAAGAATACCCTTGGATAAACCTTCGAAAAGATCTTCAAACTCTTCATTTGAGGTCGATAGAGTGTCTTCATATAATTGAATAATAAGTAGTCTCAAATCATTCACAATCTGTTCTGAGTCAGAGAATTGTGATCTTGAAACAACATCAAACTCATCAGCTAACTCATTCAACTTGTCGTTCTTCACCCAACTGGATTCAGTTGAAGGGTAAATAGCTCTGAAATTTTCCCAGATTGACACAATCGATGAACCAGAAGTTAAAGTCAAATTCTCACTAAAAGAGGAAACAGAACCCAACAAGTTGGTCAAGTAAATCTGTAATAGTTCATCATCTTGATTTTCTGTTATCCATGCCTCTATCAACTGTTGGTAAACTCTCAACCTGGAATCATCTTCAATATCGGCATTTTCCAGAAGTTTGACCCACAAAATATGAAGTTCAAACAAACGTTCGTACAAAGATTCTGACTTGAATAGCAACTTTGATGTTGATGATTCACTCAATGTATCTTTGATGTACTCACTAACATTCTTGACAAGTGAGAAGATGTTCAATTTTGGTGCGTTTTTGATGTTGCGGCCATGGAAAATGGCAGCGGACTTTTCAATATACGTCAAACTATTCAATTTACCATTTATTGCTTTATCGTCAAGTTTTGCCAATAACAATGAAGCCTCAAAAACACCGAAAACCAACTCAAACAAGTAGCCCGATTCAGCGGTACTAGCATGCTTATCGAAAGAAGAAGCAATATACAGATTGATGATTGGATTTGCAGCCTGATATTCGATGTAATTGATTTCCTTACCAACCAATTCAGATGCAATTTTTGATGATCGCTCGTATAATGAACGCAAATTTTTCAAAGTTCCACCACTCTCCATATAATTATAACGTTCCTTAACGTTTTGGAAAAATGTTTTGATATCAGAAGAAAATTCAGACGACACTAATGTCAATTCGGACCATCCTTCTAATGATAAGGAGGACAAAAATGGTAAGGCACTCGTTAACACATTGGTGAGTTTTGAATTGGGTTCGAGGAACGAATTTTCATACAGGTCAATAAGTGTGACGTAACTTCTGAAAGATGATTCATTGGAGCTGAAGAAAGATGAAACTGGCAATCCAGCAACATCCGATTCTGAAAGTGATAACTGAGATAGATCCTCAGTCTTTATCACTTCAGTCTTCTTCATGTTGAGAACCTCTCTATCAAAATTGGTAGCGGTTACATCAATAGACTCCATGAACATTTCAACACCTCTATTACGCATAGCTCTTGATAATTCTCCATACTTCGGATCCATTGTCAAGAATAATCTAAAATTTGGATGTGGAGTAACAACTCTAGGCTGTCCATCCTCAGCACTGCACTCATTGATTATCAACGAACCATTTGGTTCCAACAAAGAATTTAATCTGTCGAGGACTGATGGACTGCAAAGATTTGCATTGTCTAGGATCAACCAACTACCCTTTTCGACAGCTTGGACCAAAAGTCCATCAAACCACTCAAACCTAACAGAAGAATCTTCACTAACTTTTTTCTTAATAAGAGTAGCTTCTTCAGTGATCGAAATCAAGTTATCATTGCTGTTGACAAAGGTCATGAATTCCTTGAGACGGTCAAAAAACAGGCTGAAATTATGGGTAGTGATGAATTCAGAGTTAACGTAAGCCAAAAGATCTAAAGCTTGAGAGACAACGACTGGTTCAGTATCCTTGAACTTTAGGTTTATGGCCAAAAGCTCAAGCAAAGTGTTTCTCAACCTTTCGGTCATTGATGATATTGCTCTTGTGAGATCTACTTGCTCATATCCACCGAGGATATCCATGCTATCAACTTCACTGTTCATAGAAAATTCGTCAACCCTGACACCAATAACACTAGCAACAAATCTGATAAGTTCAGTTTTACCTGAATTAGTCGGCCCTACCATAATCAATGGCCAAGAACGATTGACACAAGTAATCATAGTTTCTAATGATTCGAATTGGCATTGCAAAGGAAACAAATGATGGTTTGCAGTATATTGAATAAGCTCCCTTCTGTCGACTATCTCCCGACCTACCTGCATGAATTTTTCACCAATGGAGTAGAACGGATGAGAAACTGGTAAATCACCAAAAATTTCGACAAAGATATCTTTAGAAAATTGTCTATCCTTTTCTGAACGGAATCTTTGAGTAACGATAATATTCAAGAAGTCGCCGGGATGTAAATTCTGAGATATACTCAATGAATTGAAAAGTTCTAACCATCTCAAAGTGTCTCTCAAATTAAACTCCCATGGAGCACCTAGGGAACCCCAAGCTTTTCTAGTGACAACTTCATCTTCTAATCTTGACATGAACTGAATCATTTTGAAGCAAACGTCTGGATCAATGTTGGGGTACAAATGATGTGAGATCAAATTCAAATCTTCTGCTGTTAGCATGTCAACATAGACTACAGAAAATCTATTCACAAAGGACTTTGGTAAACCCTTTCTTCCACCACCTTGATAATGAGGATTCTGAGCAGCGAAAACAAGAAAGTTTGGATGGCAGGTGAATGATTTGTCCAATTCTGGGATATAAGCCTCACCTCTATGATCTAGACAAGCATTTAAGCCTTCCAAAACAGACTGAGAGGCAAGGTTCATCTCATCTAACAAAACCCATTCACCTCTCTGCATAGCTCGCAAGAATGGAGCGTCTCTCCAAACAAATTCACCAGTCTTACCACCTTCAGCTGGCGCATCCGAACCAAACAAATCTATCAAATCTGTCTGCTCCGAGAGATTGATACGGGTCAAGTTATTACCTGTAGCTGACGATAAAGCCTGAATCAATGAGGTCTTACCAACACCTGGACTACCTTCCAATAAAATTGGTTTATGTACTTGCATAGCTCTTATGACACGCATAGCATTAGCGGCAGTAGTAGGCGCTTGCAAGTTGAATGAAGTAACTGGAGAAGTATCAGGTATACGAGGAATTTCAAACAAACCACATTTCAATTTGGAGTCTTCAATAACGACTTGGAAACGATCTTGATAATATGGAAGCAAATCCTCTTTGAGCAATTCTGACAAGTAAATGACACATTCCAATTTTTGATCTTTCAATCTCTTCTCATTTTCAGCTAAAAATGCAGTATTATTTGTCCCAAGAGCATCAATAAAAACCATGGAAGCTCCATGCAATAATGAAGCATTGGTATTTTGAGTCAGTTCATATGATAAATTGATAAACTGCACCCAGGCTAAAATGTCTCTCAATGAAATGACTCCATTGACGGTGGTTCCACCGCCAAATTTTTTTCCAAACCATTGTGAAAATAGGACCAATGGCTCACACAACAGCTTGGTGGGTTCAGACAACTTATGAGTGACGATTTGACGAACGTCATCAAAGTCATCCATTGATGGAACCCAAATTTCGGTGAATCTGTTTCGTAAGGCAGGGGATAACTCCTTCTTACCATAATCACCACCCGGGTTCATGGTTGCTAAAAACTTGAACCCATCATTTGCAGTTATGAATGCATCTTCTGTGCCCTTTTCAGCTAATAATAAGCTTCTCTCCGGTTCCAAAACTGAGTTTAATCGTTCCAACACAGAATCATCAGCCAATGAAATCTCATCCAACAAGAAAAAATCTCCAGATTTCAAGGCTTGGATAAGAGGACCATCACTCCATTCGAACAAAACGTTCAAATTTTGACGTAAACTTTTGACTTCAGCAATGGATTCTGGTTCAACTGCCTCAAATTCCTTGATCGAGTCATATGTTTCCAAAATATCTTCAAAACTGGAGGACTCAAAAGGCACATTCATAGTGTTTAAGATATGAGTGACTTTAGAAACGATGGATGCTTGTAATTCTGATCTATTACGAACAGGTCTTTGAGCACCCAATATATCGCCAGTTTCAGTATTTTGATGGGCATTAACTGTAATCAATTTTTTTCCAACGTACTCAGCGATGAGTTGACAAATTGTGGTTTTACCACATCCTGTTTCACCGACAAGTAATATTGGTTCGTTGTTTGCCAATGCTGCAGAGACTAAAACCGCTAATTTACGAACCAGTTTGGTTGCAATAACAGCATTCTTCTTATCCCCTTGCATGTTGAAAAGTTCCTCCATATTGACATTAAAGATGGAACCACCTTTCAAACTTTCATAATACTTATTCATGTCCAATTTGACCTTCATGACACTTTCAATCACTTGCTTGACAACAAGCTTCTCATCGTCCCTCCTCACTCTCTCGGCCAACAACATATAACCATTTGCGGCCAATTGTTCATATCCAACAGCCTCTCTTAACGCCCATCTGAATAGATCTCTCAACGTAGCAAATGAGTTTTTTTGCTCCATAAATCTTGAAGATTGACGTTGAAGAGTTAACTGTCTATATACTTCGACAATCTTTTTACCATAGGTTGGAGCAATCTGACAACGTTCCTTTAAAATGGTTTCCAACTCATCTTGAGGAATATCATCAAAATGCAACTCCAAAAATCTATTACGAAATGCTCTTGAAAGAACTTTTCTTCCACCGTACAATCCAGGAGGATTCTGTGTAGCAAATAACATGAAATCGGGATGAGGATGAACCACTTCTTGAGTCTCAGGAATGAACAATTCCCTGTTATCATCTAACAATCTGTTCAACGCTTCTAGGACGTCAGTAGGGGCTAAATTTAACTCATCCAAAACAATCCAGTGACCCTTTCTGAGTGCTTCCACCAAAACACCCTCTTTAAAAGCTAGCTTACCAGTATCATCACTGATATACGTACCCAAATACTCTTGTAGGTCTGTATGCTCATGATTATTGATTCTCACAAACTTGTGACCGGTTATATTAGCTAAATAGTTGATCATGGAGGTCTTACCACTTGAGGTAGGACCTTGGATCAAAACTGGAAACCTTCTTCCACTAGTAGCTCTAACAAGGTTCAACATATTCTTTTCCACAAAAGGAGTGATGATATAGTGAGGTTGTGGTTTGACCTGATTTGGGCCATGCTTCATCCAATAATGTCTAAACTGGACGTATTCACCCTCTCTTTCAGAGGGATCGGAAGGGATATGCTTTAATGTTGACTTTGCATTCTTTAACCTTGCAATTGTAAATTTCTCAATAATAGGTTTCAAGATCTGTTCAGATTTTTGGTCCAACAACGTCAAAAAACTCATACAAAAACCTTCAAAAAGTGACCTTCTCAAACCGTATATGGAAGCAATGTCGGTGACATAGAGTAACGTTCTAGTCAAAGTACGAATACTGAAATGCGGTTTTTGATTGGCACCATCGACGATAATATTTGAATCAGCTAATCTCTTAGCCTCGAGGTACAATTGAGCGATGTCATGTTCAACAGAACCATCCACTACGGCAACAGCCTGTCCACCAATATACTTGTTGATTATCAGCAATAAATCATTCATATTCTTGTCTGGGGAATGCACATATATTTCAGAAAATCTTGATCTTACACTTACAGGTAAATCACGTTTACCAACATCAGTTGATGGATTCATACACCCAAATAATCTGAAGTCAGAATGGGCTCTGATACTCTCGATATCACCTTTCTCTGAAAGCAAGATATTTCTCTGACTAATGTTTTCAGAAAGTAAGTCAGAAATGCTTTCCAATGTTTCAGGTGATGCTAGATTGATCTCATCCAATAAAAGCCAATCACCATTTCTCACAGCCTTTACTAATGAACCTTCTATAAATTTGAAAACAAATGAGTTTTCAGCATCAAGGGCTTGCTTTAAAAACGAATCTATCTGGCTTTCAAAATTGGACCATTCTTCTACCAACTGTGTTTTCTCGTTAGAGTTCAACTTTCTTTTCTTGCTTGGGATCTTGTCATCATCTTCTCCGGGCCTTTCGTCGTGTTTTTTATCTAAATGGCTATTTGCCATCTTGACTGCTTCTTTCCACAACTTGGCAACATTCTTCCACTGATTTTTGTTGAAACATTTTGATAGCAACTTAACGAATTGGGCATTCTTCTTGATGCTGAAAGTTCTATTGAACAATTGTTCAAAAGTTTCTTGAAGTGGTAATGCAATAATCTTAGTATTTACAGGCTTATAACCACCGAGTAAATCTCCAACTTCAGTTTGTTGAGATACGTTTATCACTATCAACTTTTTGTTCAACATCTTGGAAATTTCTTGGACTACTGTTGTTTTACCTGTACCAGTTTCACCAACTAACAAGACTGGCTCACACATGGAGATGGAAACGCCGATTTGTTCCATCAATCTCAAAGAATGATTAGTCATTGCAAAAGATGTTGAATTGGCTGATTTGGTGACTAATGAGCGTGATTTCTTTGGCAACACCGCTCTTCCAACCTTCAAATTACCTGAAATATTCTCAATTGTAGGAACAGTTCTGTTCAAAAATAGTTGAATTCTGGAAGTTGAAATCTCCAATATTTGTCCTATTTCATGAATCAATAGAGCAATTGGTACATCATCAACAATTGAGCTTGTAAAACAATCTGATGCCTCTTCAAAGACAGTATCGTACAATTCAGTAGGAATAAGTTGGTCATGAGATATTATTCCTGAGTTATAAAAGATTTTGTCGACTCTTGCACAAAACTTGACAAGATCTCTGACAGAAATTGAACGTGGTTGTGAGCCTTTATTCATACTGATAAACTTTTTCGAATTATAAATTTCCGTCACCTTCTCAAAGACTTTTATGAAGTTATTCAACATGTTTCTCAAAACTGGGAACTTCGACTTTAAGATCTTCAACAAATCCTCTGTATCCAATACTGGTAAATGAATCTGATCCCACATTCTCATTCCAATCATATCGTGGACTGTAAAGTCTTTGGCTTCATTGCTTAATCTACAAGTAGCAATCAATTGAAATCCGTTGGCAGCTTTGATAATCTCACCCCTGGATGGAATGGTTAACTCTTTTTTTTCCAAAAGTGTTAACAATATGGACAAAACTTCAGTAGGAGCTTTATCCACATCCTCAATCAATACCCACTTACCCTCTTTGACAGCTGTTGTTAGGACACCATTTTTCCATTCAAAACTACCAGGTGAAGAACCAGATGTATAAGTACCCAATAATAACTTCAGATCAGTCTGATCGTTTAAATGTATCTTTATGATTGAACTGTTCGAATCTAAGTGCAACATTTCGGATAATTCGTTGATGAGAAAAGTTTTACCTGTACCGGCTTTTCCAATCAACAATGTTGGTCTCGAAGATTGGACGTTCAATGCCAATTTCTTCAATGATTCAATTGATTTCGCGATAGGAACAAAATTCAAAGGCCTTTTTGCTGTTGACTGGTTCGATGGAATACATGGGACAATGACGCCACAGATGGATGTTACAATTGAGCTTAAATCTTCCTCTTTGACTGTTAGGCTTCTGGTGGAGTGTGTAGCAATAACTTTTGGTAACTTTGTGAAATTCGATAATCTCTTGGCTTCCAATAGTGACAAAAATGTGTAATCAATATTTGAATCACCTTCATAATAACCTTTAGGTGACTCGTTGTTTAAAAACAATTCTACTATTTCGTTTGTCGAATCTTCAGATAAGTGCAAATACATCGATATCAACTTTATTGATAAAATTTTGTTCACCAGACTAGAATTTTGATGTTGTAAAATAGAGTACAAGACTTTTGGGTTGATGAAATTGGTAAACTTTTGCTTGTCCTGAACCATCAACCTATAGAATGAAAGCAAAATCATTTGAACTTCAACTTGATTATTTGTTGGCAAACTTGAGGATAATGCTTCAAAAAACAGGTTTTGTGAGATGAAGTACTCAATCAACAATGAGACTTTTGATGTGATCCCAATGAGCTTAGACATTGCATTCAAAATAAGAGAACCCGGTATCTTGAACTCATTCGTCACCAAAGCTTCCTTCTCTAATGACGGATTTTGAATCAACCTAGCGGCCAACTCCATAAATATTGGTTCCAACGAATAAAATATTGGCGTTGTTGTCAAGTCATTGAGTATAAAAACTGATATTTTGTCTAATGATTCATCAATTCTCGAGCTGCCAGTCAATTTCAACAAGTCTGGAATCGATTTGTGACTGTAATGAGCTTGATAGTTTCGATAATTTCTCTCGAAATCGTCTAAGTTGATGTGTATGATATTATTCATAGCTCTTTATATTCTACTTTTCAAATTAAGCTTGTTAGTATGCTCTGCTTGTAACATATGAACACTATCTACACATACGTACCTCTTTGATCTGTCACTAATATTTAAAGATAAGTTTGAGCCTCTATTGCTAGTGTGATATGTATGTAAGCTATATGAAGTATTATGCTAGAGATCACTGGATATCAAAAAACTATATCTATGATGATACTGTTACTGAATTCCTATCTCTGTGAATCAATACTATAACTATAACTACCACTAGATTAAGTAGTAAAGGAAGAGATAACTCACTAAAAGTCCAAAAAATATACAAGAAAAAAAAAATTTGAAAAATTATTTTTTCTTCACTATTAGTGACCGATTGGGAAAGTATACTTCTGTGCACTACTTGACGAATTTACTATTTCAATCTCATCAGCTCAGTGAGAGAAGGGATGAAGCCAAGTGAATTGGTATGCTGGTCACTGTAACTCAAGACCAAGAGATCGGCTACTTGCAAAATCATCAATTTAAATCAAAAGAAGTGTATTCATGTGCATCGTTAAGTAGAGAATTTGAGTAGGATAAATTCGAAAAACAAAAGAAAAACAGACTAAATACCAAGACAGAAATAAGAGAAAACCTATGCTTATCACGAACCTTCAATGTAAGGAACTACACAATGAGCTATTCTTGTTTACATCCATAATGATAGCGACTCTGTTGAAGAAAACCTCGCCAAAAGCAATTCCCAAGATTATAGCAAAGAAATACAATATGATGTATGACATTGCAGCCACCATGATAGCATATCCCACCATTGCCGTGAGAAACAGTAATAGCAATCTTACAATATCCTTGACAAGTTCATCTTTTCCTGGAAACATCAACTGCTTCAAAAAGGAGCCGCCACGGATCTTGCTCTGTTTTTCGTTGCTGTCTTGGCCTTTCTTCAAGTTTGTTGAGGAACTGGTATCGTCATCATCGCAGGCACAATTGTCTTCGATCTCAACCACTACTGCATTGTGAATGTTGTGGAATACTTTCTGCTCGAGATAAGCGCTCAAAAAGGCTAATCCTCGGAAAGAAAAAGCCAAGAAGAACAAAAACACAAAAATTCCGAATGCCAGTCCTCCTGTTGAAGCCTTCAAAGTCTTGAAAATGACTGGATAGTCATCGTAACTCGTCGTGAAGTACGTGTTCATATTCATCGAAGAGTCAGCCGTTACTGTTCCCGTCGCTTCGACTCCTATTGTGGATGTCACCGTTTCATCCATGTACATTGTCATCAACAGCCCATTCATCTTCATGGTTGTGAGATAGGACGATACGTAGGTAGTTGTGGACATTTTTGAGCGTGGTGAGTTATCTTGTTTGTGAGATTTCGAGACGAACTTGTGGGATGCTGCCAGAGATGCACTTATATATTTTCTCTTGTTAGTTGGTAATTTGCTCGGAATACAAAGCTTTTGCAGGCTTTTATCATCAACTGCTGAGCAAAGGGGAAATTTTGAGCCTTATATGAGCATTTTTCAAAATTGACCTTCCTTGGATTACATAATTTGCTCATTCGCCCAATGTAGATATTGATATATGATGCACTACTGTTGTAGTTTTCTGATTTCCTGCTCGTCCAAAAACGGACATTTGGTTTTTTAGTGCACTCCCAATATTTTTGGCTCATTTTGTAGCTTAATAAATAAAAGTACGAAAAAAAAATTATTTCTTTTAAAATATTTATGAAAAATCATCAATTATCAAGCAATCACTAGGGTTCAGTAATCATATCTTGAACAAAAAATGGCTGTTAAGGGTCCAAAATCAAAGCCTAAGATGGCCCCTGAAAAGGAGCGGTTTTTGCAGTGTTGCGGTGATATTTCATTGGAGTTGGTCGCATCATTGAAAGGCTCAAAAGATATTCACTTGAATGGTTTGATCACAAGATACTCGAAAAAATACAAGTTGAAATCGCAACCGAGATTGACAGATATCATTTCCTCGATCCCAGATCAGTACAAGAAGTATTTGATACCTAAATTGAAGGCCAAACCTGTCAGAACAGCATCAGGTATTGCGGTGGTTGCAGTTATGTGTAAGCCGCATAGGTGCCCTCATATTGCGTATACCGGTAATATCTGTGTATACTGCCCAGGTGGTCCAGATTCCGACTTTGAGTACTCCACTCAGTCATACACAGGTTATGAACCCACCTCTATGAGAGCCATTAGAGCCAGATATGACCCATATGAACAGGCCCGAGGCAGAATCGAACAGTTGAGACAATTAGGTCATTCGATTGATAAAGTTGAGTACATCATCATGGGTGGTACTTTTATGTCATTACCAATCGATTATAGAGAAGGATTTATCACTGAATTGCACAATGCTCTCACAGGTTACAATGGTAGGGATATTGATGAGGCAATTCAATACTCTCAACAATCATTGACAAAATGTGTAGGTATCACCATAGAAACAAGACCTGATTATTGTACGGAAACCCATCTTAGTGATATGCTAAAATACGGTTGCACGCGATTGGAAATTGGTGTTCAGTCGGTATATGAAGATGTTGCCAGAGACACGAATAGAGGGCACACCGTAAAATCAGTTAGCGAAACGTTTGCCATGGCAAAAGATGCAGGCTACAAGGTGGTTAGTCACATGATGCCTGATTTACCAAATGTTGGAATGGAGAGAGATTTGGAACAATTCAAAGAGTATTTTGAAAGTCCAGAGTTCAGGACTGATGGTTTGAAATTATATCCAACGTTGGTCATCAGAGGAACAGGTTTATATGAATTGTGGAAAACTGGAAGGTATAGATCCTACAATGCGAACGCATTGATTGATCTTGTTGCACGTATAATGGCTCTCGTACCACCATGGACAAGAATCTACAGAGTTCAAAGAGATATTCCGATGCCTTTGGTCACTAGTGGTGTTGAAAATGGTAATTTGAGAGAGTTAGCGTTGGCAAGAATGAAAGATTTTGGAACCACATGCAGAGATGTAAGAACTAGAGAAGTAGGTATACAAGAAGTTCATCATAAGGTTCAACCCGACCAGGTTGAGTTGATAAGGAGGGATTATTATGCTAACGGTGGTTGGGAGACATTTTTATCTTACGAGGATCCAAAGCAAGACATTTTGATCGGTTTGTTGAGGTTGAGAAAACTGTCAAAGAAATATACCTACAGAAAGGAATTGAAGAACCAGCCAACCTCAATAGTTCGTGAATTGCATGTCTACGGAAGTGTCGTCCCATTACATTCTCGTGATCCAAGAAAGTTTCAACATCAAGGATTTGGTACATTGTTGATGGAGGAGCTGGCAAGGATTGCCATCGAAGAGCATGGTAGTGAAAAGATCAGTGTTATTTCTGGTGTTGGTGTTAGAAATTATTACAAGAAATTGGGATATTTTTTGGATGGTCCATATATGTCGAAATGGTTGGATGGCAGAGTTCAAGAACCAGATCTCTAGTTCTGACTTGTCTTTTTTCTCAAGATTCTTTTTATCCCCTTTGGCGTCATTTTTTATATACATATTTATATAGTTCGATTTTGTCTTATGAGTTGCACTAGCATTTTATTGAATTGCTACTTTTGAAGAACCAATATTTGTAACAAAACTGAATTTAAAGTGTACATGCATGGTTCACTTCTGAAGAGAAAGAAAGCCAACGCTTCAAGTGAGATGACTAGAAATATCAAACGATACAGCTATCCTGCCTTTTGTAAGTTCTTCAAGTAATATAATAAAACTCAATATCTTTATATACAACTAATCGAAAAATAAACGTTGAGCTTTTGAAGAAAAAAAACCCCCAACTTGGATTATTCTTGTTACCTATTATTCTTGTCAATCTTTAGAAATTACTCGTTATTTTCAGTTTTTGCTTGTACAAATTGATACAAAATGTGGATTTGTAGAATTCTATAATACAGTTTAGTTTGGTATATCTATCTGCCTTGGTTCTGCTGAAAATGAATTCCTTTGTGTGATAAAATGCTAGCTTTTGCACCTTTTAATCGGCTTGGGTCTGTAACGCTGATAATAAATACACCGGAACACAAAGACATCGCAACTCAAAACTAGATGGGGTGAACTTGGAAACATTACTGGACTTGAAGGACTTAATGTGAAAATTTTCAACAAGATGAAGTATTCAATTCATTGAATCAAATAAAACACAAACTGTAGAGAAATTATATAAAACTTGAAGATAATATATCTGAAAAAAAGAAAATAATGAATTTCGAGATAAAAAAAGAGAAATCCTTCTATTCATTGTAGTGGTAAACAAGATAGTTAGGCAACCCAAAAACTTTATAACCCAATCTCTTTGCCATCTTGGCAAAACCTTCAGTCTCAATGAGATTATAAAATGGGAATGGAGGGAACATGGCACCATCTCTATGCACATCCAGCTTGACCATGACAGCAGCCCCACCAACACCGTCCAACTCCATCTCTGTTCCAGCATCACCATTTGGATCATAGAATGCCAGCATCAACGGTCTCCAGGTGGCCATCTCAGGATAGCCTTCGACTATAATATCATCATCTGACATTTGAGCGGCAAGGTTCAAACCTTCTTGTGACTCGACCCAGTTATTGTAATCATATGGTCTGATTGAATTCTCCTTCTTATCACTGTCATAAAATCTCTGGTAACAATTTGCTGATATAACTGGTTTATCGTGTAGAACCAAGTCCTCGATCAAAGAAGAAGGTGTTTCAATGACGTCTGCGTCTAACCAGAGGACCCATGAAGTATATGGACCAATGGTTGTGAAGAGTAATGAATTTCTTGCCAAGGCCATGTTAGCACGTCTGGTCTTTTGAACAGAAAGCAGATGTCTGTCCTTCTCCAATTGAGAGTCTAAGGAATCTGAATCCTGTCTCAAAATAGTTATTTTGGTAAATCTATTTTCCTTGTTCTTGTTAGATTGAACCAGTTTGACTTGTTTTTCTAATTTCTTCAATGCAATATCACCATCTGAGGTTCTTGGAACAATGAAGCCTAATTCAATCAAATCCTTAGGATAAGTCAACTTTAACAAATTTTGCCAGTATTCGTCGTAGAATTTGGACATTGGTGTCAAGATCAACACACGTTCCTTATTAAAAGCAGCTCTTGGTGTTGAAGCCAATTTGTTCAAATCATAATGGGAAATGTGATCACCTGGCAAGTTTCTTGGAATGACAGAATGCTTTTTGCTGAAGAATGAGTTTCTTCTTGATTTGTATGAATATTTCGATGTTGTCTTCGTTGATGAGCTTGCAAATAACAAGTAATATACTAATACTATAATCGAGATAGGAAGTATAGCTGTCAACGGTTTTCTTCGTATCTGGCGAAATATTGGAGATCTAAATGATACCATGGTGAACTACGACAATCTTCTAAATACGTGGTGTTAGATTGGCGATGGGTATTTGTTAGCACAAAAGTCTCAAATCACTAGACAGATACAGAAACACCTACTAATCTGATTTGGATTTTCTCAAAACTTTGATCAGTTTGATTGCGAGTTGTGAATGGAGATAAATTCCAATAACCTGGTCTTGCCAACAAAACACACAACATCAAAAAAGGCAAACAGGAAATCAACGCCAAAAAAAAGACAAAAAAATTTCAGATAAATTGAGAAATTTACACGACTTTGTAAAGCGAATACAATCCAGTATCAAGTTTGATGGTGGCTTGAAACAGAAAGAGTAATTGATAGCTAGCTTTAGTGGGTAGAGGCATAGAGTAGATGGTAAAAAAAGAACCAAAAGAAACTTATCTATTTGAAGACCTTACCGTCTGAGATTTCTCTAGGAACGCCATTAGCGATAACAGGCTTATCCCAAGCAAACATGTTACTAATGAACTCCTTATCTTCATCTTTTGAAGCATCCAATTTGGTGTAGGAATATGATTCCCAATCTGGTGCGACATCAAAAGCTGGAACATGCTCTTGGCCTCTAACGATAAAGGCACCAACAATACCATTGTCGTTGTTTTCCCCATAGACAACAGCACAACCAAACATATACTTGGTTGATGCAGACAATCTGTTGAAGAAACCACCAACTAAATTATTGGACATGAAAGCCAAAGTCAATTCATCGTTGTACTTGTAATCGACTCTCCATAACGACCACTCGGATGGGTCATAGTGTTCCCAGAACCACGGAATAGCAACTTCTCTGGTTTCTTCATTTGAGTAGACACGCTTCCATTCATCCAATGCAAATTTTGGCTTACCCAACAATTCCAATGGATGCTTAGGCTTCTTTTCTTCGGTTGATTCTGGTTCCTCAGCATCTGGCTTAACTTCTTTTGGAGCCTTCTCTTTCTTTGGTGGAGCATTCTCCTTCTTTGCTGCAGATTTCTCCTTCTTTGGTGGGGAAAACTCGATTGGCTTTTCTCTGAACTCAAACTCAACAAATCTTGTGGTTGACAAGTATGGAGAGGCAACAATCAACTTGAACCATCTGGCCAAGTTCGGATACTTCTTGGTATCTTCCTTCGCCCAGATTGTTTCGTAAATTCTACCAGCAATAACAGCAACATATAAATCGGCTAAGGATAATCTTTCACCAACAAGGTAGGTGTAATCGTACAATCTTTGATCCAAAATTGCAGCCAACTTGTCCGCGGTGGCAATACCGGAGTCGACTTGTTTCTTGTTGTATGGAACAGCACCCAACAATGGTTTGAACGCGGTGGCAGCAGCTGGAAGCAACTCAGAGTTGGCGAACGACAACCAGGAGATGATCTTGGCGTACTCTTCGGTATTCTTACCCAACAATGGTGAGGATTTGTCGTGCAACGAAACGAGGTAGATCAAAATAGCAATAGCCTCAGTCAACTTGTAACCTTTTGGACCCAAAAACGATGGGACTCTTTGCAATGGGAAGTTGGCCAAGTAAGCGGCATCCTCTTTGGTGCCGAAATCGATATCCAATTTGAAATGCTTGATCAAAGCAACTGGTAAGAGGGCTCTTACCTGATCAGTGACGTAAATTGTACCTTGAGACATGGTTTTTAATTAAAGTTCTTTATCTGAGAAAAAAGGAATCAGAAGTGGCGAACAGAATCTTATAATTTGAATGGCGTTCAGTGGTCGAAGGTGTACTGTAAAGGAAATATCAATATCTCTGAGCAACATGTGAATCACCTAAAATGCGAAAAAAAACTGAAAAGCCACTAAATGAGAGCCACTAAATGAGAGCCACAGATTTTGCAATACCAATTTTTAACATCTATTGCACACGCCAGCCGTCGCCGTCGTTGGATCAACCCAATGGCAGGAGGGTATTGGCCAAGTGTGAGTAGGTTGGACAATCATTCGAAAGACTCCATGCAAGGAAGTAGGCGATGAAGAAGGGTTATGTGTGACAGAGGCTTGGAAGCTGGTGCTTACCTGAAATGGAAAGAAACCAACGGTAGTGCGCTGAGCGCAAGGCAACCAAAAATTGAAAAAATCAATACACAAAATACAAACACGCAAAAATCAACACACAAAAAACTTGATATCAGAATAAAAGATCTCGACATAATGTATTAAGACAGGGATAACTGTATAATATTTAATAAATTTTTCTCATCATTATAAAGTTTTTTGTATTGTCTGTGTTGCATTTTGTTTGTTTTCTGTTCGTATTTACTTTTCATTTTTCACTGCTTATAGTGGACCTGCTTCTCCGGCTCCTAAGCAAAGTCAGCATTCGCTGAACTGTTTCGAAATCCTTTTCAAAAAGAGTTCATTCAAGTATGGCTCTGCCTATTGTGCTGGTGTGGAAACAGTGTTTTACAGAAAGCAAAGACGATATTGTGTACGTCGCCAGGTAAATAATTGTTCGATTATACTTCAACTTTTATATATACACCCAAGCCAGAAAAAAAAAAATGTTTTTGCGCTGTGGAAAAAAAAAAAAAAAAAAAAAAAAAACGATTACTCCCAAAAACCATTAGGGTTTTGAAAGCCGGGTAAGCTTCAACTTTGTCTCTAAAACTTGCCCTTTTGTCTCCTGCCCTTTCCAGGAGTAATTTCATGGTGTGTGGGTGTTCCTCCGCACAAGCAGTTTATGAAACAAAGCGCACTTGCGCTACGCAGACATGCTCTCCAGTTGCCTCAAAAACTTCAAACATCACGTATGTACGTAGTATGCTAATCTGAAACAAATTATAACGCATCACATTTCAGGAAAGGTAGGTTAGCTCAGTTGATTAAATTTCAGGTGTTGTTATCAAAAGCGTTTGTCTGGATTTATCATATATATATATATATATATATATATATAAATTGAAGCTCGAAAGTTTGTGTTTCTTTGTGTTTAAATTTGATTTCATTTTTTTTTGTGTTCCTGTGCCTGTCCCAAACCTCGCTTCTCGCAAAGTCGACTAATGGCATTTGTAGAAATGGAAAAAGTTGAAGATATAATGATGCAGGTTGGTGACGATGAAACCAACCAAGCCAACCATACAAGGGAAACCAAGGACGCCGAGAAATCAATATCGAGAAGAAAGATGAAGCCAAAAGAGTTGGATTTGACCCAGATCAACAACTTGGAGAACTTTGAAAAATCGCCGTTGAACACCGAGATGAAATCCATAAAGAAACGGCAAAAACAGCTAATTCTCAAGAGATTGAACACCCCTAACGACACAAGTGATTATGAGGAGGATGAAGAGGAAGTGCGGGAGACTCTGATTGTGCAACAGTCTGTGGTGTCAATGCAGGAAAGTGATCGAACGGGTTTGACCGCCGAAATGAACGATCTTCTGATTCCATTGGCGAAAAAGCTAAAACGAAGAAAGTTACCTACACCATTGAGGTTGAATAAAGAGCAACTTTCGAGCATCGATTCGAACAGCGATATCCAATCAGCACCAACGCTCAAGAGCAATCCACCTTCTCAGCAATTCAGAACTAGGCATCCTTATTCTGCCATCGATAATGGTAGGAAGATCAAATTACAGCAGACGCCTATAAGGAGAAGACAGCTGCACCTGCAACAGTTAAAGTATTTACAGCAGCAGCCATTCCATCCACAACAGATTCAGCACCCACAACCGTACAACCCATACTATTATCCGTACTATCAATTACAGAATCCAATGTATCCCCCACCTGTATACCCCGTGATGTCTTCGCCATACCCACCAGTGTACCATAGGTTGCGACAAAAGAGAAGGCATTTGATAAGATCACCGTTGGACCCTCATCCGCCTCAGCACCAGCAGTTGCAGAAAAGTAAAGTTCATTTCTCACAACACGAATCAAAGACACCTGTGTTGGATGTTTTTGGTAATGGGTATATCAGAAGAGCGCCTTTCAAGTCGCAACCATTATCAGCACAACGCGAGACATTCTCGGCTGCAGGGTGTGTGCTAGATGAAGAGGGCGATGTTATAGAGGGAATGGAAGGTGGTGGTGATGAAGTGGATGACAAATTACACGTTATCGAAATGATAGACGAAGAAGCTGAAGAGGAAGAGGAAGAGGAAGAGGAAGAGGAAGAGGACGACGGCGAAGATATTGAATCAAGAGCCATAGAAGAAGATGCAATCCTGAATGAGGTCACTAGGAAAAGAACAAAATTAAATGAAATAAGAGGAGAGTTAAAATTGGAAAATGATTCGTTCTATTTCAAATTCGCTACTACTGACAACCTAGAAGACGACTTTGCAAAATTTCAAAAGATTTGCAAAGTTGCTTGGAATGAATTTTCGAAAACCATTTGAAGACTTACAATCAAGTCTAACATCCTGTTCAGCTACTTATTTTGATGTGTTTTTTTTTTTTTTCGAAAATGGTGTTTGATGTAATTTATGTTGATGGAATCTTCTTTCAGTCTTTTTTTTTTATCTCTTTCACTCCTTCTTTCTTTGCTCTTTGCTTTTAACATGGTGTTGGTTTTTAGGTTCTATATATTCTTGCTGCTTGTTCATTTCCTCATTACAGTAGGTTTTGTTAAAAATTTGTTTAAAATTTAAAGTGTACATAAATATTGAGATTTATTTTAGAAGTAGAATTGATTTTGATAGACACAGTTTAGCATCAGTATATCAAAACGAATACAAGATTTGTTAAACAAGAACTGACCAGTCTTTCAGCACAATTTTCACCTTTAAGCATGAAATGGACTGAAAAGACAAAAGGGGTGAAACGACTCTTCGAAATGAGAAATACTAAATTTTGCAGTTTAGACGTATTTGTAAGCTTTTATTCATTTATTAAATTCAAAGCACTAGCTATTATGGCAAGGTTATCTACATCTTTGTTGGAATTTTTACAGAAAAGGTGCGTAACAGTGAGCTAGAAATGTTTATCCATATGTAATGACTTGAGATAGGTTTTTACTGGCTGTGATAATAAATATTTTGGAAGTCTTTCAACACTTTCAGTTTAATAGCTTTGTTTTTCTTGTTAAGGAAACGTCATAATGGTTCTTTACTCTTGGATAGAAATCATCAAAATGAAGAACCCCAAGTAATCGAATGAGTATAATATTTGATATAAAGGAAAGAAGAGAATTCAAGAAAAAACAGCAAATTTCAGTATGAGAAGAGAAAAGTAAAGAAAAGACGAATGATTGATTTTGCTCATGAAAGGAATCAGATCAAAAGCATAAAATAAAAGTGATATGTATATATACGAGGCATAAGAAAGAAGTTTTGGAGAAAATAGTATATCCCTAAAATAAAAAAAAACAAAAAACAAGAAACAAAACCGTTAGCGGTGAAATATAGTATAAAAAACACAAAACATGAACCAAAACCATTCGAAAAAAACAAATATATATAACCCAAAGGAACAAACAAATGTAAAATCACCGCCATGAATCAGTCCATTCTGAACTGCATATCATCGAAGGTTTCCTCTCTGATCATTGTCTTCTGTTGTTGTCCAAAGCTTCCAGAATGCCTATCAAACCCATTGCTTCCACTTCTTGAGTTTCTCCTCTGTTGCAACTCTTGAGGGGTCAACAAATCAACAAGACTAGAAGGGACATAATCCAATTTATTCTCGTTCGAAAACTCATCATCTGAAGAGATGGCACTTCCATTCAATAGCTGTTGATTATTCTGTTGGTAGGTTGTAAAAATTGGAAACTTCTGCTGTTGTGGCGGCGATTGAATCATGCTCTCCAACGTTGGTGTGAAATTTGATGAGAATGACTGTCTCAATGATTGTGTTGTTGAAGTGGATGATGGTCTCGTTGTTGGAAAATAGGACATGGATGATGACCTCAACTGTTGAGGCAGAGTTTGTTGAGATGACATTGTAAGATTTGCACTTGGAATTCCTGGGGATGTGATGTTTGGGTTTTTAGAATAGCTGTTGCTGCTAGTGCTATTCCATATATTCTGATTGCTAAAAGGCGAGGATGCGATGGTTGTAGGAGCCGTTGTAGAAATGAATTGAGAGGTGTTGTACAAACCTGTTGAGTTATTGGTTCCATAACCTGAATTGGAGTGAGTATTAGTACCAAATGATGAGGATGACAAGTCGCTGTTATTATTTTGACTTGTATTATCATTTATCGATATTGGCTGGGAATAGCTTTGGTAATTAATATTGTTCCCAAAACTCATAGTCCTCTGATGATTCCCATTTGAGAACGAGTTATTTCTTTGAAAGCTGTTCAGCTGTTGTTGCTGAGGTGTATAGAACCCTGTTTGCAGCTGTTGTTGCTGCTGCTGATAGGCTTGAACAACTTTCGGGTTAACACGTCTCCCATCAGGGAGGATGTGTGCCAAAGCACATTTAACACCAAATTTGCAGTTTCCCTTCTGGAAATACTTGCATGGAGTCACATCTTTTGTATTTTCAACAGAGTGCGAAAATGGACATGAAGAGCCCAGCTGACATGCACCCTGCCTGAAAAACTTGCACGGAACGTGCGATAGATTCTTACCATTGCCATTCGGTGGGGACTTGCTGTTGGTCTGAACCGATGAGGATGAGTTGGAGGTTGTTATTGGCGTTGGGAAGTTGAACGACTCGGACTTGGCGACCGGGAGGTCGGGCTGGAACGATGCGTAAGGATCTTTCTGTTGAAGATGTGAGCTGTAGTGTGAATTCTGATCGCTGTTGAATTGGTTCATGGTGAGAATACGGTTTGAAGACTTGTTCTCTTCGATGTATGAAAGCATGACTTTAAGCGTGATTGATCCCCTTTTTGAACCCGTCCCAATTGCTTTTTGATATCTTTTGGTACAACCTTTTATCTCTAAGATCTGAAAAGCTTTTTTGACCTGCCTTCAGTTTTGTGAATTGTATAGATGAGTGTTTAACCACTTTTTTTTTTTTTTTTGGAATTTGAGTGCCCGATGCAGCAAAAATGGCCTTTATCTTTCCTTTCTTTCTGGGGTTTTTGTATGGAGGCTTGTCTATACGATGTATCAATATATATGTGTATATATACACCTGTCTATCTCTCAAATGGCTTGCTCAACAATGGATCTCCACACGATACACAGATGTCCAATCTGATTTTATTGGTATTCTTCGAATTCCTCGTTTCTTTTCTTTTTTTCTGGTCTCCTTAGCTTTTAGTGAGAAAACCCTTTGGCGTGTGTTTGGGTCTGCTGCGTTTGCCTGTTTGCTGATGGAGTTGTCCTAGACCTGTTCCCAGAACCGGGGTTGATTCGAGTATCGATTCGAGTATCTGAAGTATTCTACCCACTCGAGCTAAGCAATTGGTTCGTGGGATGGTTGTGGAATTCATTCACAATCTCTGAGTCGCTTTACTCATCGCATAATGTGAGACTTCCTTATCTTGAATTTCTACGTTTTTCTTACACACAAATAGTGTCACAACTGTGTTGGGCGCGGGCCCGTTTCGGTATCTAATGTCACAAAGTGGGAGTTAACTATGTGACAAAAGCTGAAGGAAAAAGAAATTGGAGTTTTGACATTTAGTGATAACCAGGGTTATGGAGCGAAACTTAGATAGCAGGCAAGAGCGGGTGGGAACAGGGGTTACCCGGCCGGAGGAGCAAGCAAGCCTGCCGACTGCCGTTTGCGGAATAGAGGTGGGATTGCTGGTTTTGGTTTGTACGTAAAACACTAATCCCAATTTATTATCATGAAAAAAATATATAACTAGACAAGATGAATGAATGACAAAACCAACAACTAACAGAAATCTTGTTTGGCAGAGAAACACAACAGTTCGAAAAACACACTCAATAGGTTATAATGATAAGTAAGACCAAGAAAAAAAAATCAAAGGGGCAAAATGACAATAAATAACAGAAAGAAAAGACAAGGCGAGAAGCAAAGAGACAGAAAAACAGAATATAAAAGACTCCTTAACGACGATCGTTACTACCAATACCTCTCTTACCACTGAACAAATGTTTTGGCAAACTGGCTGTAGCATGTCTGTCACCCTCACCTTGTCTGGCCTCCAAGTTACGATCACGTCTATTGATCTTGGCCATTCTTTCGGTCTTGGATCTCAACGAGCCGTCGGTGATACCGTCGTTCAACCTGTCAGATTGACCCATAGCGAACTTCTTGGTAGAGGACTGTGTAGTGGCTGTGTTCTGAACATCTCTGCCCGACTGTGATCTGGTGTTTCTTTGTTTCAACAGCTTCTTCTTCTCGGAAAGGTTGTCGGTGTTGTGACCCAAGGAGTACATGTGTTCTTCCATGTCCTCGTATGACTTTGTCATTCTTGATCTAGGATGAATAGCTCTGTTCTTCAAAGCCTTTCTGCTTCTTGCTTCGTTAAGCATCAACTTGTGCTTGTTTCTAATCCACGATGCCTTTACTCTGATGTCATCTACTTCGTCGTCTTCGATTTCAGAGTCTGAGTCGTAGAAACCGTCGTTTTCCAATCTTTCTTCCTCCTCCTCTAAAGCTTGCAACTTGGCTGCAATATCGGCGTCCAAGAAATCGTAAACGTTTTTACCATCCATGATCTCAGGCATGATGTCGTTCTTCCACGATTCATCTTCCAACAAGTATTTATCGTGCAAGTTGATGTTGAAAACACCAGCACCACCGTTCTCTTCTTCGATATCTCTGGCCAATCTACGACGTTCTGGATCGTTAACGTCGTATTTCTTCATTGTCTTGACACCTTCTGGAATGAATGCATCTCTCTTGATGTCATCTCTCAGTTGTGGTTTTGAAACGTGAATCTTGTTCAAAACATTTGTGACTCTTGCTGCACCCTTCAACTTTTGTTCAATTCTAGCAGTCAATAACTTCTCACAAGCCTTATTTCTAACTTCCATAACGTTATCTTCTTCGTAACATGAGGTTTGCATGATTTCAACACCTGCAACATCCATAACAGTTTTAACCAACGCTTGGTTATCTTCGTCCAAGTCTTCGATTTTGAGAATATCCGTCTTGTTTACAACAACCAAAACGGACTTGTTGGCAAATAATGGCTTGATGGAATGGAACAACTTGACTTGAGCCTCGATTGAGAAACCACACTGTTCTGATAAATCCATGAAATACAAGACACATGACCTCAAATGAGCAATGGCGTAGATGGATTGCATTTCAATATTGTTCATCTCTTCGGTTGGTCTATCCAAGATACCAGGGGTATCAATAGCTTGGAATCTCAAATATTTGTAGTCAAAATGACCAACGTATAATGATTTGGTTGTGAATGCATATGGTTGAACCTCAACATCAGCCTTAGTGATACAACGTAAGAACGACGACTTACCGACATTTGGGTAACCACAGATCAATAATGTTCTTGTATTAGGATCAATACTTGGCAATCTTCCCAAATGTTGTCTAACTTGTTCCAAATAGACCAATGGGTCCTTTAATTTCTTGACAATAGTAGCCATTCTACCCAACGCAGCCCTCTTCAACTGTTTACATTGGAATAAGGATTGACCAAACTTCAATAATCTGTTATAATCTCTGGAAACCTGTTCGATCAATGTCTTGGCTCTTGAAACAGCAGCCAATGAAACTTTATAATGATTCTTTTCGTATAAGGTATCCATCAAATCTCTGTGGAAAGGATGAACATCGTTAACATTTGGGAAACTCGATACCAATTCACCAAACTTTTCTTCAAAACCTTCCGCTGTGAACTTGACTTTTCTCATGTAAAAGGCTCTGATACGACTGATCTTGAAACCGGGTCTGATGACTGTTGGTGTTTTTCTTTGGGTTCTGTTCAACACAATGTCCAACATATCATTTGATGTTGGAACGGTTGGGATATCCTTCCATGTTAATTGCATCTTTGAAGTTGGTTAATGAATATCTGATCAAACTTATTGCATTCTTTAGAACACTGATGTATATATCATATACCCTAGATTGAAATTTTTTTCTCTATAATTCAAAATTTTTTTTCTTAGAGAAAAAAAAAAAAAAAAAAAAAAAATTTGCGAAAAAATATTGATTACCCGAAAAGGGAACATCACACCGCCCTTGTTATGACCATATATGTATATTTCCCAATATAGAAGTCTGAGCAAGATGTTTTTCCCCAATTGATTAGTAGGGCGAAACGCTTCAACTGTATATCATTTCATGGTTAAGGGTGCCCATCTGGTTTTCGTCAACACAAAGTTTGGCAAACACTCCAGCACTCGCCACATGAAACAGCGTTGCCATTTGGTGAACAGAACACAAAAAAAGTCAGTTCCAGCCGGCTGCTTCGCTGGTGCTTTGCACGAATTGTTTCCAGAAGAAGTGGGTGGTTTGGCAAAGGCTTCTTATTTAGAATAGATGGAAAAAAAACCTGATCTATGCTTCTTGGTGGGTGATCTCACACGGTTATTTTAGTTCGTGGATCATCCCTCAAAACACACTTGGCCAACCGTCCGATGACGCTGCTCTTAAGGAACAGAAATCATCAGACGGGATTCTCGTCCTCTTAACGTTTTGCTACTTTCTCTCTTTTCTTGTCCTCTGCCGTCCATGTGCGCAAGCGCTGTGCAATTTGAGAGCATGTCAAGCGACAGGCAGGTTTAACCAGCCAGCCAGATCAACTAAGGTTGGGTTGAATATGGAAAAATGAAAACAAAGCCTCCAGTATAATATTTCAAACTAGACCTATTGTTCCGACGGTGGGAGCTGGGTATTTCCCCTGAACATCCCATATATCTCATTCAGGAACCATACATAATAGACACAAAGATCTAGAATTTCTGTTCTAAACCACGCATGACGCGGATGTTTACGTTTTTCCCAGTTGGGGCCTGAAAAGGGAATGCTCACTTTCCTGATTCGGATGAATTGCTCACATCTTGAGTTAAATTGATGTTGAGCCGTGTGGTCTGCACTGCAAAAATATGCGCTACAGGGCACAATCAAACAGTCGCAACCAGCAAGCATCTGTGCTTCTTTGATTGGAACGGGAAGGGAGACCTAGACTTCCGGCAAAAGGGTTTGGATCTCAGGTGTTTTTCGGTATCTTACTCCACTTTGAAGAAGCATGGTTTAATTTGTCATCGTACTTAATCCAATGGGTCCAACAGCTTAGTGCTGGTGGATGGACGACGGTGTGTTGGTCCATAGATCCGCCGCCTAATTTCTAGAGCCACGCATCTGTGAGTCCATCCATCACTGGTCCCAAGTGCAACACACAAACACAAAGCGGATGAACACCGTTTTGAGGCTCTACAAGACGATCTTTGGGCGTTTAGTGTGTGTGACTAGGTGAAAAGACCCGAGCCGAACACAGCTGCGCTGAACTAGTTCAGCTAGTTGAGCAACGACTCTATCCAGCTTTGACATTATCCTCCGCCCGGCTCCTGCTTCTTTTTTTTTTTTTTACTTCTTTGCTTTTGTAGATTATAGTTCACTTATGTCTCAGGATAAGAAGAAATTGCTACAGAGCAGCTGCCTGAGTACCATTAATTACATATTTGGATAAGACGAGTGTGTCTTGTGTTGCGTTTTTTTTGCCAATTTTTTTTTCTCTCCTTTTTCCCCTCTGATGTTTCTCAACAAGATTGCATCCCACCAGCTTGTGAAATATGCTAAATACCACCGATTGATGAATTGATTGATTGATACATCCCACTAGAGATGACGACATTAAAGATGGCTGGTCCACCCGCCCACAAACCCACCGGAAGTCCGTGTGATGAGAAGAGAGGCAGGTAGGCAGACACACGTTTGATCATATGAAATCGAATAACCAGGGCCAGCACAGTCCACATTGACTACTGACGACTACTATATTCTCCTGAACCTGGCTACCAAGGAGGCTAGTCTCACACGCATACTGGGCCACTAGCAGGGGTCCAGTAGCGGTGCTGCTAGGCGGTAAGTTTTTGTACCTACATCATGCATACGTTAGATTAGAGACTAGACTCAGGGGAAACCTAAGAAGCCCGAAGCAATAGTAAACTCAAAAGCCAAAAGCGGTACAGCAAGAAAACGGCGAACCAGACACAGGAGACAAGCGGCTCCAGCTGAAAACAGATCTTCCTGATACGATGGTTATGGATGTGTGAGTGAGTGAGTGTCTGTGTGAAGAGCACTTGTGCAATGCGTGTATCCGGTTTCTGGAGATATCGATAGAGTGCAGGATCGGAAGCGGCAAATTACAAATCTTTTGGGCATATGGTGTATGTATACTAGGAGGGGCGCATATGCAAAAAAGGGCAGATTTTTCCAAATTCTTCTCCATTCAGGGGAAATACAAGGTGGATAATGTGTACATTAGTTTTTTGATATTTGTATAAAAACGTCTCGCCATCCACGTATAGGCCTTCTTTGAACCAGTCGATCTCCCTTTCGCATAGCGATTATCATTTTTTGTGGAACCGAGATAACACACACTTTGTCGAGTCGGATCTAACCAGAGCGATTTAGCCACCATAACCACCAAGCTCATTCAAGAAAAAAATACATCATTCCCAGCTGCTCATTGCGACCAAGTGGGACCAGACCGATATATATGCAAAACAATTCGAACACGAATTCCAGCATAGAAAAGGAATCTGATTTCTACAAACCAATATCCGAAGCTGTCGACTCACAGCTCAGCAACAACACTAACCAGCAAGCAGTATACTCCAACTTCCAGCCGCAGCCACAGCAGCAGCAGCAGCAGCAGCAGTTATCAGTCGTACCTGTTTCCAAGAACAACAGAGATCAGATGTTTTATTCGAATCAGGCCATGGTCTCCAATCAACAACAACATTACCCAGGCTCCCAGCAGCAGTTCTATCCGTTATACTCCCCACAAGACCAGCAGTTCTTCTCCAGTCAACCATTGAACACGCTATCCAACTCATCATACCCGTTCAACGGATTCTCATCCCAGTTTGTTTCTTCAAACCAGTACTCACCTTACCCTCAATGGAATTCCAAATTCGTGGTATCTCCAAGTGGGGATCAGCCAACCTTTCAGCAGCAACAGGCCATACTACAGGCACAGTCATCCCAATATTCGATGATGCACGATCACAAGCATGATGAGGAGATCAAGATCGCATCAACATCACCCCTCATACTACAGAGCCAACAAGAATTGGTAGGTGTGGATATATCCAACCAACTAATCTCTGGAGCAATTCCTTTGATGAGGCCGGTCAGCTTGGTGCAGCCTTCACAACATCAGCTTACGGCTTTCGCTTCACCTTATGAGCAACATCTTCCCCCAATCAAGATACAACAGTTCCAAATGCAACAACAACAACAACAACAACAACAACAGAGTAGATTATCGTTGGATGAACTCAGCTCTCAAACTTCGTCATCAAATTCATCCTTCTCTGGTTCCTCAAAGAAATTAAGACTTCGCAAAAGGAGGAATACCATTAACGGTATGTCGGTTGAAACAGCTGCAAGAAATAGATGCCCGACTTGTCAAAAACAATTCAAAAGACCATCATCGTTGAAAACCCATATATATTCGCATACAGGAGAGAAGCCTTTTATTTGTCTTTGGAATGGCTGTAATAAAGTGTTTTCCGTCAGGAGCAATATGGTTAGACATCTACGGTTACACGAGAAGAGGTCAGGAGATTCTACGACTGTTAGTATAGATGACACAAAAGAGGAGGATGATGAAGATCAACAGGTCGATCTTGAGGACCTGCAATTACAAAACGTTATGCAAAATAATGGTGGTCTCCCAGGCGGTTCGCATCTTCCACATTCGTTTCAGTGAGTCGTTGCATCTCACTTAAAACTTTTTGCTATTCATATCGAGAATAGCGTCCGCTCATTCATACTACATAAACGTTTGTTCATTCAAACACTCGTGTCTCATTTCACGTTCATAGTCTCTTCAAGAAAGTGACAATCTATTTATTTTTTATGTTTTTATCAAGTTTCAACCTTTTAAATCTGTATTATTAACCCACCTTCAAGTATTAAACTGCTTTTCTTTTCTTTTCTTTTATTATTTTTTTTTTTTTCAATATTGAGATTTAACGATTGTTTATTGTATATTTGAAGATAATTCTTGGTTTTCAGTCATTTCTTGGCCTGTATGAATAGTAATAGGGTATATGTCAACTTTTCAAGTTATCGTTATACCTCAACTTTTTTTTTCCACCATGTTTTCAGGCAGTATATGAAAAGTATATATCTCAACATAATTTATGGATATAAGTAAAGCCACAATATATGTATAAATGGCTGAGTTTGATGCCTCGAGATTCGAGGACAAAAAGTTTGTCGATAAATGGTCAGATCAAATTGTAGAACTTGCACAAGCAACATTCCCATCCGAGTTGATGGTATGCAAAAATGTCGTTCCATTGGTATTACACACACGGCTGACCCATTCAATACCAAAAGGGTGTGAGTTGACCGCCAAGTTTATAAGCTTGTTGGACCTGAACTTGGGCAAAGTATACACTAGTATAAATGGTAATAACTGGAAGCAGTCCAAAGAAACAGAGATGCATGAAGATGGTTTGGTATACATCTACTATAAACGAGACACCAGTGATGATATACCGATATTTGCGTCCTTCATGTACACAATAGACAACGAAATTCCAGTTCTTTATCTCTACGAAATCCAAATCTCATCCTCCTTGAGAAACATGAAGATTGGTTCTAGATTGATGAATTCTTTCCATAGCCTAGGAATCAAAATCAATGATGATTTAGGCTTACCCGTATTAGCAACTTCGTTGACTGTCTTCAGCGAGAACAGCAAAGCTCAAAGGTTTTACTTCAGTCATGGGTATGAATTTTCTGATGATTCTCCTAGGGATAGAAAGTTGAGGAGTGGGAAGGTCATCAAACCGGAGTATTATATTTTGATTAGAGCGTTAACTAGGGCATAACACAAGTTTCCCTTCTTTTTGGCCTTCGCTGCTCTTGCTGCTTTTGCACAATAATACCCTGACATTTTCCTGTATAGAGCCCAATCATAAACCCCTTGCTTTCATTCTACAATAGGCTCTCATCATCTACTCACAATAATTGAATATATTATCATTAACATCCACAACATATAGAACTTAGTCGTGTAGGGTTCAATTCTCGTTTTTCATCATGTCCTCAGATTTATATACAACGAAACGACCTTGTTGAATTACATGAGTTTGAGATGTAAAGTAGCTGTTTCTAATCTATCCTACTTCTAAGAGTTACTGAACTAGAATTCAATTTGCAAAAGAACTTAAGAATGTCAGGTCACTCAGAAGCTGCAAAATATATCCGTCACGCCGCTGTCCCATTGGCTAGAAAAGGTGGCTACAATT
Source organism: Peterozyma xylosa (assembly GCA_003706035.2). Lineage (NCBI taxonomy): Eukaryota > Fungi > Ascomycota > Pichiomycetes > Alaninales > Pachysolenaceae > Peterozyma > Peterozyma xylosa. The sequence goes on from PPKF02000017.1 coordinate 92,028, forward strand.
ACTACACTGCAAAGGTGTTGGGTGCTACTGTGACATTTTGGTTCCTTTATAGAGCCAAGCAAGACTGGAAAGTATGGTTTGTAAGTATTAGTCAGTCATTGTTGCCTTGGAGAATATACTTTCATGAATATGTGGTTTGCCGATTCAATTTATTGGATGGGCTTCTCGACAGGAACTTTGCAAACTTAGTATACTAACAGTTGAGTGGTAAATTTTCCACACGTTTTTGTTTTTAGGGTTTAAAGCATCCTTGGGAACATTGATATGGTTTCAATTGACCTCCCCCCCCGAAGCTGGCTAACATTGTGTTGCAATTCACAAAGTACCGTGAAACGCTTTATTGTGCTCCAGAGTCTATCAAAGATGTACACAATGCTAGGTGCAATGGATCTTCTCACTCAGTCCACTCTGCTCTACAGTGCTCTACATCTATTCCTGTCTATTTTTCCTATTTATTCATGACGTAACTTGGTTCAAACTTTCTTTTCTTTTTTTGGACCCAGTCCTAGGTCATTTTACCTATTTATTCATTTATCTGTTTATCTATTTATTTATTTATTTCTTTATTTATTCAACTATTTATCGAATCACATACTATTGATTCATCTTTAACCTCAAGTCTCATATCTCAGTAATTGTTTGTCAGTTCGACTCAATCATTCGTTGTAGTTTCTAAGCTTCCGAATTTGGGTGTCGAAAATTCTACGCAATTAATCGCTTGGAATTTTTTTGGTGTTGTTGATGTTTAGTTATGGTCGACAATCACAGCAGAGCGAACTTAAGTAGTAAACCATTAACATCATCGTACTCTCCAAATCATTTCAAGATTGACTGAACTGCTGCTTCAAAGATTTCGGAAAAGGTAGAAGTCCAATTTGGCCCATTCTCAGCTTTAGCACCATTTGAAAAAGAGCCTCACTCACTTGAAATTCCAGCAAGTGTACCAGCTTACACAAACATGTACAAAGGTGGTTCGCCCTATCACAATGTCAACGGTAGTCCAGGAGAGGACGTTCCTAGCACACCACCAATGCAGAGATACACCGAAGCCGTTGAAGATGAAACGGAAAAACATTCTCATTCCAATCCTGGAATTGTAGCGTCATCACCAACACCATCATCCGTATTGGGTAAAAATCCATTCAAATCAAGTATACCCAGTAAATTAACAACAATTCCAACGCTTTTGCCGACAAGTGATCTCTTGAATGAGGAGGATGAGGATGGAGTCCCACAAGAGGATTTCAACTTGTATAGATATCTGTCACCTTCTCATTCTGCAAGTTCATCATTCTCGTATTCTTCGAATTTTACCAACACAAACAACACAGCTACGATTACCGCTGACTATTTGACTGAACTGCAACCGAAGTTGGGAGCAATGGCTCCTCCGTTGAGACCATTTGCTGATAGTACAACGACCCCAGAGCTTCCTTCAAATGCAGAAAATGGTGCATTCAATTTTACCTCATCTTTCACATCACCACCGCCAAAAAACAAGAGGCATTCTATGTATGCTCAGAGTGCAAACCCATTGGTTGGGTTATATAGTTTGAATAATACCTCAGCACAATCATTAGTCAATCATAACAAGCGGTCATCATTGAACTATATTCCTCCATTACAAACTTTACAACCCCCACCCCCACCACCACCTACTTCTGCAACACGAAACTCCATGAATAGGTCAAGATCTCCCATAAGGGCAAAGTCCCCAGCGAGATCGCCATCTCCCATACGATCGGCATCCCCCATACGATCATCATCCCCTTCCAAGAGCTCATACCAACCTTTCAACTTTAAATCAAATAACTTGTCGAATTCGTCTTTGGCACCTCCTGGAAGTGGTGTTTCTAAAGCTCAATACAGAAGAGGTCATAGATATAAGCATTCTTCTGTATCGATGAACTTATTTCAAGAACCACCGAAAAGAACTCCGTTGATCGATATTCCCGAATCTTTGCCAATACCGTCTTTTGGTGAATTTTTCAAGTCTTTGAATCAGACACAAAAATTCAAAATTTTCTGGTGTATAATTCATCTATTATTTGTTTGTGTGATATTTATGATTGGTGTTACGTTTCAAAACTCGATGCTATCCACATTAGCACATTTACAATTTTATGACTGTTTAGGAAATTTGATTGTGGTTCTGGTGAACGTTATGGCAAATTTTGATTGTTGGAACAGTTCATCATTGCAGTACCCATTTGGATTGGGGAGAATAGAGGTACTCGTTGGATTTGCATTGAGTGTTAGCTTGATATTTGTCGGCATCGACTTGATCTCACACTTACTGGAAGAATTGATTATTGGATTGATTGTCTCTCAAGAAGTGGAAAATCACGAACTTGAAACTGGCGAACATAAACACTCTGGCCATTCACACGGTGGAAGTTTGACGGGTTCAGCACGACAGCTAAAGTCTTCAACGTATGAAACCTTGGTTGTCGTTTCAATTTTGATTACGTTTATATCTTCAAACGTTATATTGAGAAAGAACACACAGAGTTCCACACAAGAAGGGGAGGCTCAAAAAAGTGAGAAACCTGTGTTTTTCAACAAGAACTATCTCATCAATAATTCAACTAGTTTTTTGATGTTGATTTATGCCTTTTATTCATTGTTCTATCCGTTCATCAAGGATTCACCCGGATTTGATTGTATTAATGGTGCTTCCACTTTACTAACAGCGTTCTTGATCTGTTATATTGCGTGGAGGTTGATTAGATCTTTATCGTACATTCTACTAATAGGATATCCTTTTGATGATAAATCTTTCAATTCAACAACAAACAGACTTCAGTCTAGAATTGAGTCACTTGAAAATTTCAAAAGCGATTACATGGTCAACCACATTATGATTTCAAAGGTAAACTACAAAATATCCATAATAATTATCAGTCTAAAAATGTATGGCTGTACTGATGACGATGAATCAAAAATAAGGTTCTACATCAACAGAATTGTGAAAGAAGTCATGTTGGAAGAGGAAAAGAAATTAGGGTATTCATCAGCAAGCAAACTGAGTGCCAAATTTAGAGGTGGAGCCTCAATTCCAGGTGGGAAGTTGGAGAGAAAGCTTTCGTTGGCGAGTTTAGAAAATACAGTAGGTGGCGATGCAGGAAATGTTAGTGACTACATGGATAATACTGGCGACAGATTTGAAATAACTATTGTTATTGACAGGGATTGATATCTTTCTGCTGCTAACAAATAATAGGGTGCTTGATTCATAAATTGGTGTTTTTTGTCTCTTTTGCTTTACATAATGAACAGATATTCGAACGAAGTAAATCAATATGTCCCGAAGTTGTAGTATGTATTTTGACTTCAAAGGTTGTAATTTCATAGTTCAACTTCGAACTTGTTGAAGTTTTACAAAAGGCGTGATGTTTTGTTTTATCAACATAAAATCTGTTTTGGAAAGGGAAAGCTACATACAACTTTCACTAGGTGCTATTCGAAATTCATTTGAGCTTTTTTGTCTATATATGCCTGCTCATAAATCGTTTGTATCTGTATGATCTTTGATATTTGGAATTACTGGTTTCCCTGATGTTTGAAAACTATATCAATCGAGATCAATAAAGGTTCAGTTTATTGAAAAATACCAATAAACCTCAATATCAAGATAAAAGGTTCTTCTTCAAATCTGAAGTCCAGCCTGAGATCTTCCAAAGTACTCCAATGCTTAACAGTCATCGAAGTCTTTTTGACATCAGCTCCTTTTGGATCCCAAAGATGGGATCCCCCAAATGTCATTCTCAACAATTTATCATCCAACTTCATCAACCTCTTATCCTGTGACATAAAATGTGAAGATACCTTCTTCAAGGTCTGATCATAGCTGAACCAGATCAATATGTTACCAATTAAGGAAATGCTTGAAAGATCAACTATACCGCCTTCATCATCTTCTTGGTAAAAAGAGTCCTTAAAGTTCAGAATCAATCTCAAAGGAATGGAGTCCGATACTTTCAAAGATGGGATCACAATCGGTAATGGAGTACAGTCACCCAGTGAATATGTTGGATATTCCAATGCAATCGTAATAAATAAGTTGATAAATTTAACCCTGTTTTCCTTCATCTTGAAAAAATCCAAGTTGTTTAGGAGTATTGTCATCACCTTACGTGATTGCAGTGATGCGCTAGAAACGACATCACGTAGTATCTGGCTTGTAAACGATGCTCTGATTATATCATTATTGTCATACTTTCTCAAATGCGACAAGCTATAAGAATCAGGATTATTTGATGATAAGGCCTTTGAATGATATTTTGGTTCATTATAATCGCTCGATCGTAAGGATTCACACTTTGAGTCTTCTTTCAATTTCATATTTCTATCAACGTCATATTTGTTGATAAGTTTGAAAAATTCATCCCTAGTCTTCGGAACGATCTGGTGCTCAGTTTCTAAGAATCTTAATTTTTTTTTCTCAACTCTTGAGGTCTTGAACTTTGGTATCGAATCATCATCTCTTATGGTAAACTCGTCTTCAATCTCTTTTGCATTTTTCAACTCTAGTTGAGTCATGGTCTTTTTACTCAGGTCAGCTTTAGAAACTAGAACCAGTTCCTGTAACTCTTCCTGCTGTTTCAGTCGTTCTGCAGCTTTTTTTTTCTTCCTGTGTTCCAGAAGTCGCTTGTTTTTCAGAGACTTATAATCAGATGTGGGTTCAGGAGAGCTTGACTTTTCATCGATCTCATCTGTCAGGCTTAACGGCTCCTTATTTTTCATTTCCAAATCCATAACAATTGCTCTCAGTCTACGTTCTGCCCTCTTCTTGTTTTTCAATTTTCTCTTGTCTGCATCTATTGAAGTCAGTTGCTGAATGTCCATTTGCAATTCTTTGTCTGCCAGATCCTGTTGTTTGAAACCTGCTTTTGGTTTCTTTTCTTTCTTCTTGATGAACCTTTCATCTTTATCGTTCTCTTTCCCAACGTCATAAGAGTCTGCTAATCGAAAGCTCTCTTGTTTTGGTTCGTTGCGGATACGATTCTCTTCGTTTGTGATAAGCAGATCATTGGTTGACTTCAACGGTTCACTTTCAACTTGTACTGACAAATAACCCGTTTCCTTCTTCCTCCGACTTGTTCTTTTTTCAAGCTTGTTCCTTGTCGGCTTCTTAACCTTCGCTTCATCATTCTGCTCTTTCTCAGAGTACTCAGCATTCTCATCTTCGCTGGCTGATGACAAGCCCAAGTCGCCAAGATCACGCATGATCGCACTTACTGCAACTTTCCGTCTGATCACAACTTCGGATTTTTTCTCCTTGCAGCTTATTATCTCATCAGTGGTGAGAAATGTTGGTGGTATGGATGTCGATGACCTGGGATCCGATACTGCTGAACCCTTCAACAAGTACGATAAATCATCGTCAAACTCTTCGTCTGATTTTGGTTGTTTGGATGCTTCTTGTTGCAATTTCATATAGTCATAGTCATCTACCTCAAACGTCTTAGGCTTGAACCCTATCTTTGCATCTCTGGCCCTCATAATTCCCAAACTCTTGGGTATACCAACAATGAACAAGTCTTTATATGCTATAACGGTGATTTTATGTATACCATAAAGTGTTTTTTACTGAAGGCAGCCCTCAATTTCAGGCTTCCACTTTTACATTTATTAATAGAATGGTGCAAATTATATTGATTTAGTCACTATTTACCAATCTTGAGCCACTTTGGAACTTTTTTACCATTGGAGTTTGAAACAGGTGTAGTTGCTTCGCCAAAAATTGGTCTGGAAATAGCACCATTGGTGATACTGGCGTTTCTAATGGTAGAATTAGTACTTGCGTCATCGGAGGTATTCTCGTCATCCGAAGTAAACTTCAACGCATCAACGGTGAGATTTTCTTTCAAGAAGGGACCCAGTCTAAATTCTAGTGGTGTTTCAAATAACAATACAGTTTTCTCGCCTAGTTTTTCGAGTATGGAGATGCTGCCATCAGTAAATTCGTCAAGTGGGGTTTTTGGGTAAGAGCTGTACAAGGTGAATGGGATTGAAATGTTCTGCAAGAACTCATCGGACCTGAGCCTTTCGTATATACTGGAGACCTTTTCATCTTTATCGAACGACAATTGCAAAATCGACATATCGGGGAATTTGACTCTTATACCACAAAATCTGATGGTCCTCTCAATTTTTGGTTTTAACTTTTCTCTCACCCTCGCACTCAAGGCGCTTTGGGCAATCAACTTCTGATACTGCATTGCTTGATCAACTGATAGGTCATAGTCACGATCGTCAATTCTCGAGGCTTGGTTGCTTGGAATATCAGATGAGACGGGTTTGTAAACCTTTGGTGTTGGTTTGACTTTTTCCTTGTCGCCAGACTTTGTTTTCAAAGGAGCATGCAAAACGTCAAGATTTTCACCTTCATCATACTTCGTTTCTTTGGCCTGTAAAATTTCTTGCTCGACCAAATGATCCAATTCGTCTCTTTGTGATAAAAGCAAATCCTCTTCCTTATCGTGGCATGCATTGGAAGGCGTTGTTTTTGAATCAATAGCAACCTCAGTTTCTATATTATTCGATACCAATGCGTGATCGGACAAATCTGCATTTGCCATTGTTATATCGTTATCAGAGTCTTCTCTTTGATTTACAACAACCACTGGACTGGCCCTCAGAGGTGCTTCTTCTTCTGATAACATTTCCAAATCTTTCTTTTTATAGCTTAGTCTTATGAGAGAGTTCCCCCCTCTGATGCCAACCTCATTCAACTTTCTATTCAACTCCTCTTCAGATGCTAGTTGAATAGTGTAAATCTGAACAACTGGGTCCATTCTAACTTTCCATACTTGTCTTCTACCATCCCCTACAGACTTGGTTATTTCGCTTGTCCTGTCGAAGATCTGAAATTCAAAGTCCTTCTCAAACTTCTCCAACAAATGGAGGACTGTCATATTCGAAGGAACTTTAACTATGAGCTGCTTCACAACTGTGATGGACGGCTCCGTGACCTGTAACTTGATAGTTGATTCAGCACCGAGCTCATATGCACCATCGATAGGCGTTTCCAACTCTATCAAGTCTAGCGTGCATCCTTGAGGTAGGTTGGAAAATCGCATCGGAAGGGAAAGATCAATGCTCGTGCCTCCACGTTGCAATCCAAATCGTCTCTTTTCAACTTTGTATATGAGGCATGATTTTTCCAATACATCTTGAAGTGTCATCGACGGTGAGGCTTTAACTTTACAGCTCTTCCACCCATACTTGACCGTAATTTGAGACATTATTCTTCAGCTGTTTAAGAGATGAAGTGTATATCAGAATGGTGCTAATTACAATAAGTGGCAGACCTTGATTGATTAGATATAAGCATGGTTTTGCCTCTCGAAATTGCGTATGGCCATAAATTGTATAAAATATCGAGAAAAAAAAAATCACCAACTCGAACCTCATAGACAAAAGTCATATCGAAAGAACTGGCCAAAGTCGATTGTTATCGAAAATGTTCTCACAGTCAATGATAAGATCATGCTTGAAATCAAGCTCAGTGGCCTCTTTGAGGACTTCAGTTTCTAAAGCCAGACCATATCAATTTGTCAACCTTTCCAGACAGTACTCATCGTCATCCAACGGTGGCTCTAATACTGCCAGATATGTTGCTATTGGTGCTGCTGTTGCTGCTGGTTTGACGCTATATGCATTGAATAATGATCCATCCAAGCCATCCCAGTATATTGAGCCTTCAATCACCCCGTTACAAACCAAGGCTACCCCAGCGTTCACCAAGAATGAGGTTTCAGTTATTTTTGTTTTGGGTGGTCCAGGTGCTGGTAAAGGTACCCAGTGTTCGAATTTGGTCAGAGACTTTGGGTTTGTCCATCTCTCTGCCGGAGACTTATTGAGAGCTGAGCAAGCCAGACCAGGCTCCAAGTATGGTGAGCTAATTGCTCAATACATTAAGGATGGGTTGATCGTTCCACAAGAAGTTACTATCGCGTTATTGGAGCAAGCAATCAAGGAGCAAACCTCTCAAGGCAGAAAGAGGTTTTTGGTGGACGGCTTTCCAAGAAAAATGGACCAGGCAATTACTTTCGAGAATCAAATTGTTGAATCTGCATTTACATTATTTTTTGAATGTCCAGAATCTGTTATGTTGAAAAGATTAATGGAAAGAGGGAAGACGAGTGGTAGAGCCGATGACAACGTTGAAAGTATCAAGAAAAGATTCAGAACTTTTATAGAAACAAGCATGCCAGTTGTTGATTATTTCGAAAAACAAGATAAAGTTCTCAAGGTCAACTGTAATGATACTGTTGATAAGGTTTATGATCAGGTCAAGGAGTCCTTGAAAAGAAGGATGAGCATCGAATAAGTGGCTTACATATATAAATTAAGAGTCTCAAATTCTAATACACTTCATAAATAACTCATTAATATATTTTCGTGACGTTAACGAACACTATTTAGTTTCTTCCAAAATCCTATCTCCTAAATTGTGAAAGTTCGTAAGGTGAGTCTTTTTCAATCCGTAATTGTCTTGCATCATCAAGACCTTCTCTTCAAATTTAGCTTGATTTGGATATGTACAGGCTAGCATGTATCTGGACAACAAGTCATATGCAATCAAAGGATCGAAGTTCGGCAAATACCTATCTTTGTGCCTATCAGATTGCAAAATCAAGTTACTCCTTGATTTTGTGGTGAATCCGATAGCATCTTCAATCTTTCCATCATGTTCAGTTATTTTCTGCTGAACATCCAACTTTTGCAAGAGCAACGAGTGAAACTTCAACAATTGATCAAATGATAATTTTTGATTGTTTTCTTTCAAATGTTGAAAGAAAGTCAACAAATGGAGTTCAGATTGTGTTTTGAGTAATGTTGATATCATAATTGATTTCAATCTTTCTGTTGGTGGTTCATCTGGATAATGGAAGGAATTGTAAGAAAACATCATCAAATCGTTGATCTCGGAGTACGTCAATCTCTTGTGCTTCCCATTTTTATCGGGATCTCTGTTACTATCTCTATGAATCATCCACACTGTGTTCAAAAGCTGTAAGCTATGTGCTTCGTTTTCAAATGCACCACTCTTGAAAAGATGAGTTCTAATATAATTCATACATAGCTCATAGTCTCTGCTCAGATGAAAAGTGATCAAGAACTGATTGATATAAAGTGTTTGACGGGTCATGTTCAAAACATCAGCCAATTTATCCAACTTGATTATCTTTTCACTGTTATCAACAGCTGTTCTACCTAGGTGCTGTACGACTGGAATCCAATGTAAGGTCTGGAGTGGTGGTACTATATAGTTCGCTCTTGACTTGAGTTGTTTCTTGGAAATGCCTGGATTTTCTTTGATTATTCTATTGGTCTCTTGTCTTACCGCCTGCATTAATGCAAGTAAGTGTCTTGCTTCATCAAAACTACGAGTCCTGAAAAAGTTTTGAAGCAAAACGTAGCAGTTTTTTGAAGATAACGATATACTTCTTGAAACTTCATGATCGATGTTGGCCCCAAGCAAGTTTTTTCTTTGCAATATATCAATCATTTTGGACTGCAATATATCAATTTCTGCAGACTTTTCCAGTTTCAACAATTTTGAGTATTGAATAAGCTCTGGGGATGACTTCTCTGAGTTGATTATACTAATGAGGGCATGTTGTACATGTATGGGAAGATTCAGTAATTTTTTCATTAGGAATGATTTCAAGTCTTCGCTTAAGAGGAAGTATTTTGTCATCAACTCAAGTGCAATCGAGTAGGATCCAGGGATTATAAACGAGTTTATCAAATCATAAATATTTTGATAGGTGATTTTCTCTTTAGCGTCCCATTGGCTGGTGATGACTTCGGCAGATTGTTCGCCTCTTTGAATTTCTCTTTGTGGTATCTCTGATGTTTCATAACCAGCTTCCTCGCCAATTTTATTGAGAACATCAATCCACGCCAATCCCCTAGACGTCAATCCACGCTTGGCAAGTAAGTTGATACAAATCACAATTATACTAGGCTTAACATATCCATATTGCTCCCATGTAATCTTCGCCAACTGTTCCAACTTCTCGAGTTTTTGTCCCTTCATGAAAATTTCCAAACCCACTTCGTTCCAAAATCTCTTACCTTTCACGTCATCCTTTGATAATCTCGACTTCCAAAGCAGCTCTGCTTGAGTGAATTTTCCGTATACACACAACAGTTCTAAATAGAAAGTCTCGTTGATTATATCCATTCTAACAGTATTTGGATAGTAAATCAAATTCCCTGCTAAAAAAAGACACCTTTCTCTATCAGTTTTGTCTGGTAATCTACTTGCAATATTGGACATCTCTGCAAAGATATTCACGGGAACATCTTTAACTGAATTTTTTATATCTTTATTCATTATTTCCAAAACGTCAACGAGCTTTCTGGTATACGTTTGAGTGAATGCTTCTGTGATTGCAGGAATGCTATCTTCAAAGTCTTCTTCAAAAGACTTCTCCAGTCTCATGCTCTCCATTATCTTACCAAACAAAGATTTTGTTTGCTGTTTCTCTTGTTCTTTCAAGCTTTTAGCTTGATGTTTGGACAACTCTATATTCATGTTATCTATAATATCTTCGCAGTATGCAACAATGTTGAACTCTTGACTTTCTTCAAACTCTTTTAAGGCAGTGGCATCAAGATTACCTTTCAGGTCTGTCTTTGATATCAATTCACGTTCCGTTTCTTGTGATTTTTTGATGATATCATTTATAACTGAGTCAGGTAGATCATCTCCATATTTCTGACGGAGCTCCTTTCTTATCACCTCTGGGGGTTTGACATATCGTGGTTGATCATTAACGAGCTGCCTCTTACTAAACCTGCTTGATCTTGAAGTGATTGTGGTTTTATTTGCCGACTTACGCTCGATTTTGGCTTTTTCTTCTGGTTCTTCTGATTTGGCTTCAAGTTGTAGTGCTTCGCGATGCTCTTTGAACTTTCGTAGCTTTTTCAGAGGACTGATCCTTCCGTAAGCTCTGATTTGCTGAGATACTACAGCTTTGGCCGGACTCAAGCCTGATCCTAGTGACTTAATCATATACCAGTGGCCAATAATAGTTTATCCTTTGGGTAGCTCGAGGTTTGTGTGAATATATCCATATGTCAATTCACATCTTGAAATTTTTTTTTATGGTGAAAAACGAAGAAAATTACGTAACCTACTGTAGATTTTTGAATACATACAATCAACTATACACAAATTCGTACTTAATCAATACTTCTACTCTTCTTCTGCTTTTTTTTCTTGCTGGCACCCTCTTCCATTTCATCAATATCAATCTCATTGACAATGTCCCTCAACTCCTTTTCGAAAACACTCTCCAACTTTGGCTTTCCAAGTTTGTTGAAATTTATTAGCTGGTGATGCAAGATTCCATATTTGAACCACATATTATCAACAGCGTATATTATTTGACCATCATTTTCACCAAAAGTCCAATCGTTGTCACATTTGAACTTGAAAATATTAGTGTAACCGTAAGAAGATGTGTTCATCTTGGTTGAAGTTGACTCACAGTGCTGTTTGAATGCTTCTTCATGTGTTTTAGAATCCAATTCACCTGTCAAGCAGTTCTCCAAATCCGGAAGTTTAGGATATCTTTGTGAAAAATGGGTTAACATCAACTTTTTCAGCTTCATCAACTTGCCGACATACTTCAGCTCGATCATTGTTGAATGTCTCTTCTTGACCGCATCGTCAATCAACTCGTTTTCCAAGGTTGACTCATGAATTAATAAATCACTGTTTTGCCCAATTGTGCTGAACCTGTTATTTGGTCTTGTATCACCTGAGTATGAGACCTTGAAGTTTGTATTATTGATGGATGAAGTTTGGAAATCAATAGCAACAGAATAAGCATAGTCGCAATGAATAGCACGACATGTATATATTGAGTTGATGTTCAACTCTTTGAACATCTGATTGATTAGGTCATTCTGCTTGATATTATATTCCTCGTAATTCTCAATCACATCCGTAGTTTGAAATCTGGCCAAATTTTTCTGATCCTTGATAACATCAATTGTGACAGAATCTGGGTCAATTTGGCTCAATGGATAACCATCCAAACTAACATCGGCACTACTAAATAAAAACATGGAACAATCGATATACTTAACTCTATCAAGACATTCGGTAAAACTTGACAATCTAAACCATTCACTCACAAAATATTCATACTTCCACGGGCATATCAAATAGATGCTGGATTCTTTGTCAATCTCAAAATAGTTATCAAGAATTGAAATAATACCCAAATGATGATCTGCATGAAGGTGTGAAAGATATATGACTTTCAACTCTTTGAAAAAGGTTATAAATTCTGTTTCATTAAACAATCTTTTGATTGCTCCAATTGTATTCTCACCTGCATCTAACAATATGTTTCTATTTGATAAAATCCCGTTTGAGTCCAAATATGGAACCCTCATAGCTGTAGAAATAACATTACGATATGACGATGGTAAAGCTGAGCCTGTACCTAATGCAATGATCTCAATATTATCATTGATATTCAATTCTGTAATAGTAGGTATTTCTCCGGATGGTTCGTTTATTATCTCTTCCTTGTGGTATAAGTCAAACTTCAAATCAGAAACGTCTTTATCGTACATCTTGCTGTAATACTCAAATTGTGATAAGTCTTCTTTGACATCCGACAAGTCAACCGTTTCAGCCGAAATCTTCTTATTGATTCTCAGTTGGGGTTTCATTGAAGTCTTAAGTCCAGTTCTTAATGGTTGACAATTTTTTAAGATCAAGTTCTCTGGAATTTTAATCATTCGCTCAAGTGGCGGAATTTGTGGTAATCTGATCAAATCATTACAAATTGATTTCAACTTCAAAGTTGTGAGAGCTGATTTCTCAAAATGGATTTGATTTGATCCCAATAAATCATGAGAGATAAAGTGATTTGTGTCTTTGTCAAACTTATCGATAAATTTCTCGAACGCTTCGGATTTCATAAACTTGCTTATGTCAATTGAGGAGTCAATATAATAGTAAACTGCATAAAACTCTTCATTCTCTTCCAAATCGTTTTGCTCCATTCTATCAAACCAGATATTACTCTCCAAGGTATTCGTGATGTGATCCTCACTAGGTATATCAATCACTATTATCTTTTTGAAATACTGGGGTGATTCCAAAACTTGCTCAGGCTTCACTATATCCCCATTGGGCAAAACGACGTCATTTCCAATTGATAATTCCCTGAAAGCTGGACCCTTAGGAACACCAAGCTCAATTGCTCGCTTTGGTAAAAATGATCCTCTTATCTGTCTGCACTTGATTATATAGTTAGATGACACTTTTTGGAACAAGGAGTTTTGATTCCCTCTATTTTTGCCAAATATGCTTTCAAATGAAAGTTTCAAATTTGTAATCAAATTATATGTAGATTTGTTGTCACTTGCTTGGAAGACGTTCGATACAATGAAATTCAAAAGGTCAGTATTATGGTCACTGACTTCATTTGTTATCTCGTTTTCTCCTTCAGAAGGTTTAATTGAAACTGATTTAACCAAAAGTCCTTTCCCATCGCTATACAATTCATCACAAAGAGTATGTAAGTTGATCTTTATTCCAAATCTGTAGACAAAGTATCTCCATGTTGAAATTATGTAGTTCAATAAACTGCCTTTCTTGTCTCCATTTCCATAACAGATATCAAACTCTTTTTTTCCTTGATCACTTGAAGTCAATAATAGTCCCGGTAATCCTCCAATCTTAGACCATCGATTTATCAGTCCTGTCAAGAATATCGCACTAATTTTGTTAAATCTGATTTTCTTCTCATTTAATATTCTTTGAGTACCTTCAGGTATGGAACCAAACAAGTACCTAGATCCTGAAGGTCTTACTGTCACACATATTAGAGGATGTGATAGATCTTTTGATGATTGAAATAAAGTTGATACATCCATAACTATATTTTGTGAAACCCGCTTTCTTATGATCGTAGGTGATGTGGCTAATATCTTCGAACTTTGCGAGAAAGTGTTCTGACTAAAATTAGATTTTATCAATTTGGAAAACGGTATAGGTTACTTCAGCCTATAAAAATTTATCACTATTATATGCTTGAACATAAGTTTCGTTACTATTATTGCCAATCCAAAGGAATTAGATGAGCCTGAAAAGTTAATGAAAAAGTTTTGATTTTTTTTTTTTTTGTTAAATGTTGTTATACCTCTATACACCAATATCAAGAACCTCAATTTTAAATGAATCACAAAAACGATGTTAAATTCTCATCTTGAGTGTCAAGGAATCATCACTTTTTCCTTCTTTTGCAAAAGCTTTCATTGGTTTCAAGCCCCATCTGTTTAGCATATCCTTATCTTCGTCCCAACCATTGCACATAGTGGTCAACATCCTCTTTCCACTAAAAATTGCATTACAACCAGCCATAAAACACAAAAATTGTTCATATTCGGTCATTGTATATCTTCCAGCAGCCAATCTGATGATGCTGGTTGGCATCAAAAGCCTTGCTGTTGCTGTTGTTCTTAAAATTTCTTCAAACTTCAATTTCTTGGAGTTTTTCTTTTGCAATTCCAGGTACATTGGTGTACCTTTTATTGGAACTAGTCTATTGATTGGTAAAGATTCCGGGTGGGTTTTCATATTGGCTAATGTCTGCAAGAAGCTGATATGATCATCAGTAGTTTCACCCAAGCCTAATATACCACCAGTACAGGCTTTGATGCCAGCGTCTTGGACCTTTCTGATGGTTCTCAATCTGTCATCATACGACCTTGTTGTGATGACCTTCGGATAGTGTTCTCTCGAGGTATCAATGTTATGGTTATATGCCGTCAATCCAGCGTCTTTCAATTGCTTTGCCTGATCTCCTTCTAACATTCCCAAAGTGACACAAGTTTCCAATCCCATAGAATCAATCTCTCGAATGACTTTGGAAATTCTTTCTAAAGCTGATTTTCTACCGTTCATTTCTCTCCAAGCGGCACCCATACAGAATCTAGTGGCACCATTTGCTTTCAGCTCTCTGGCTGCCTCTAATATAACTTCCGGCTTCAACATTTTTTCAGCTTTTAAGCCAGTGTCATTCTTGGATGACTGTGAGCAATATCCGCAATCTTCTGAGCATCCTCCAGTTTTGATACTCAATAAGTTACAGATTTGAATCTCGTAAGGGTTTTGAGACTCATTGTGTTTCAATTGTGCCTTATGAATCAATTGCATCAAAGGCGTGTGGTATATCTCACCAATCTGCTCTTTTGTCCAATCGTGCTTTGTTTCCTTCAATGACATTGCCAAATCTAAAGCATTCAATTTTGGCTTTGGGTCCGCTTGAGAAAATTCAGCTTCCGGCATTTCCTTTTCAATTTGCGAACTCGATAATGCTGCCTCCCTAACATATGCCGCTCTTGATGTTGATGAAATGAGACGAACTCTTGTTTTGGCCAAAGAATTTCTAATGTTGCTCATCAGATTCATTTTAGACAGTAAAGATTTGAATGTAAGGTTGGTTAAGTCGATAAATATTTTCGATTTTGAAGTCCAAGAGTTCATATGTCAACTTATACTAAAAAGAAAAGAGATCTTAAAGATGAAAAGCATTTCATGAAGATTTTATACTAAAATGTTCCCACAAATATTGGGGGAAATTGAAAAGTCGCTGTTTGCAGCTAAACTTTTGTGACTTATCCCAATTGGGAAAGTTTGTTGAGTCATCTGGGAACCCCAGAGTCACTTCAGCGAATCATAATTAATTATTAGGTAATCTTAACGACCATCACTATTGAACAAATGGAAGCCTAGAAAAAGCATCAAGAGTATCAACTCTATTGGTTCATTCAAAAAAGTCTAATGATTGTTGAGTTTATTTGCAGAAGACCTATCCAGCAAAAGAAAATTGGTTTGGGTGCGAAAGTCAAGTGACCTTCCTGTATTTATGTTACACGCTAGATGAGAGGCACTGCTGTGGGATGAGTTCGTTTCCTTTGCTTCAAGGTGTTTTCCAAAGTAAAACCATATCTGAATGCAAAAAAAAATTGCTCTTGAACATTGGCTTCCAGGGGATCTGAGGTTTGATACAAACATATTATTATCCCCAAACGCACATTCAGAATTATTTCAAAATGGGTTTAGCAGCTCCCTTTCCTCCTTATACAAAAGAGAACAGCCGTTTATCAGTGAGTACATTATTTTCATTATTTTTTAATACAAAAACTGAGAAGAGAGGAATTTGGTTTTATGGTTCCATGCAAATGCTGAAATTGAAGGGCTAATCGAAGTGCATCTCCAGAAAGGTTGTTGCTAGGGTACTCTTATAAGTGATGTTCAGCTGATCTCATTTTTACTAGTTTTATTGTAATTTTAATATACAGTATATTTGTTTTTTTATGTTTCGCCTGAACAGTTTATTATATAGTGATTTATAGATCTTTTTTCGAAGCCTAACCTGTTGACCACAAGTCTTCCCAACATATATTTTTACGAACAGCATTAGAAAATCCTTCATGATATTTGACCCAGATCTTTTGGTCATCATCAAACTTTTTTGTCTCAGCCTTGCCAGTTTCACTATTATTTAGACTCTTATTGATACCACTGTACTGATTTTTGAAAAAATCCACACTACTGGCATACTTTTTAGTAATGGTTTCAGTCTTGATTTTTTTCAACATGAGTTGGTTAGATTTGTCTTCACTTTCTTCCATTCTTCTTTTAGACAGCTTTATTGCGTCTAAAAAGTATTGAATAACTTGATAACTTTTCTGTAAGTTCTTTAACTCATGAGTTGATGCGCTTGCTTGCATTGTAATAAGTCGATCTATAGGTGGCGATAGTTGTAGAATCTGCTGGCCATTTTCATCTTTGATATATTCCAAAGATAAGTTCATCTCATTCATAATTGAAATAATCTTATCAACCTTGAACTTTTCCAAGGGTTTCAAGTTAAGCTTTGACGATTTGAACTCAGATGAAAGCATAACGTTGATATACGGTAAAATTTGAGTTGCTAAATCTGACAAAATCAAACCTGATCTGATACTCAAATCAGTAACATTGTTCAAAAACCTTCTATTTAAATCATTATTGACTTTTAGCTTTTCCATCTGTTCGTAATCAGACTTCGGTTTCAAATTTTTACTACTGTTGTTGTTTGGATCACTAAAGAGTAAAAAAAACTTCAACGGTACCTGATTGCTGTATGAATACAATTGTGAATTTTGTAATTGGAAACCAGCTTTGTTCACGAGATCATGAAAGTAAAGGTAATCTGAGATCTCTGATGGTTTTTTGAATAAGTCATCTTGATACTCAACATCGTGATATAACTGAAACAATCCGTTGACAATTTTATCAGTACCCATAGAAATCATCTTCTCCAACTCTTTGTACTGCTGAGATTTATGCAACTTCGGTTTTCGCTTAAAGATTTCTTTCACTATCGTAAACCAATTGATTTGGGTATCTTTCATCCTTGAGTCTGTTGAGCTTAACTCGTTTCCGTTAAACTGAAGAATATTCAAGCAACTTCTAATGTCGCAGTTTGTTAACAGAGCAACTTCTGACAAAATTTTGGTGTCGAGGTCTAACTTTTCCTGTTTACAAATCACCTTCAACCTATCTCTTACAATGCTCTCAGTAGGCCTCTTGAAAGAAACAAGCTCTGCATGGGGTCTCAATTTTTCCAAGGAATGTGCATATAAGTCATTACAGATACAAATTATGGGCCTCATCAATAGCTTTCCTCTGTTCTTCGTGTCTTTCTTTTTGGTAGCTTTGTTTGTCTTTCTTTCCCATGCTATTCTGGATGTTGCCCTAGAATCTTGATATATTAAGTCAGTTAATACCCGAATGAAACCAAACTCTGTACTACCATCAATCTCATCACAGACCAAGACAATAGGTTTACCACTAAAAGTTTTTGTCGTCAAAGATGTGATGATTTTCTCTTTGATTTGTGGACCAGCCCTTTCATCACTTGCGTTAACCTCCATCACTTCATAACCTGCTTGTTTTGCTATAACATGTGCCACTGTCGTCTTACCTATACCAGGTGGACCACTAATTAGCAAAATTCTTTTGTCCGGTCTATCAAACGGATCAGCAACTTTGAATGGCTGACCAATAGGTTGTTGGTTTAGTACTGATTTTGGTTTTTCAACCAAAACAGTTTCATTGAAAACTGCCTTTGACCAGCCTTTCATCCATCTGAGTACAAATCTATTTGTCCTTTCGTTTCCTAATAACTCAAAAAAACTAGATGGTCTGTACTTTTCAGTCCATAACTCTCCAGTTAATGATCCAATTGACAGCGGAGTTTCATTGGCTTCGTTTTTAGAGCTTTCACTATTCTTCTCGTAATCCAATTTTTCTAGCAACTGATTTATGTTTACCCCATACTCATCATCTGCTTTGATTTGATCCAAAATAGATTTATTATCATATATATTCTTTGGTTTCAATGTGATGACATTACCATCAGACGTAGTTATAGTCTTGGTCTTGAAAGCCTTTTCATATGATAGAATTTCAGTGATTTGTCCCTTTCGATTCTCTCCTTTATCAATCACTGGCTTTAAAAGCGAACACGCACCAAATGACAGAAAACTAGGCACATTCTCTGTTGCAGTTGGTTGTAATGCAGATGGTGATGATATGTCTTTGTTGGAAAATTTGGATGAACTGTCACCAGTTTCTTTATCGGCCATGCAGTCTATGTCGGGTGTGTTGGAGGTTGAACTAATCAGCCTAGTATTCAAATTTGTTTCAAGCATAGAACTTCCCACAAATTCCATACCGGATATACTATGAAGTGATTGAGGGACGATTTCTTCAGTGTGAATTTCAGTGTTTTCACTGATGGTATTTGCGACCGCAGAAGATGAATTCTTAGTGGCTGATTTTGAGCCAGATGGTGTGATGGATAATGTTGGTACCAAACTTGAAACTCCCAAAGAATCAAAGCTGGGCATCCCACTCTTTGATAGCTCGACTGACTCTCTCTCACTCACACTTGGGGTCCCAAATCGCTGCTCGATGCTTCCCTGGTTATTTCTTGTGTCATCTGTGGAAACTAGGCTGGACTTTCCAAAAGATAAACTAAAATCTGGAATGGCCAGAGATGCATCTTGTGTTTCCAGCTCTTCTTGCAGAGAATTGACCAATATGGACTTTGTGAAACTTATGTTGGAAAAATCTGGAGGAGTAAGCTTGCCAAGGCTTTCGCAATCGGGTGATGATGGCTCAATAAGGGACTCCATTGACTTTTTATTGACTTCTTTTGAAATATCAATTACTGATGATTGTTTTGATTTCATATCAACTAGCCAAGAACGAATGATAAAAACATATAAATCAACCTTACGCGTTTGGGTTTTCTGAATTTTTTTTTTCAGATAACATAATTGAATATGCATTTCTCGATGCCTCTAATTGCGATGAGAGTCTTGCTCTGATAAACCAGAAACACACAACACCAATTTGATTTCTACAATTTTACAGGCATGTCTCTCCTATTTGAAGGCAAAGGATTTTCCAAGAGGATTATCAAGCAGGAGTATGGCTGGACACGTTAAAGATATCCATTTTCATTCCCTCAAAATTTGAGAAGACCAGGTGGTACGGCCAACCTGAGATTACATATCCCCGTACAGTGTTACCCACTGAATGAGATGAGGCTAGAGCTTTCAAGTCGCCATTGACAGATATAATACCCTTTCAAGGGCATAAACACAAAATGTGATTTTTTTTTTTTTTATCTTCTGTCATCTTGTCCAGAAACTGAAACAGTTAACAAGTGCTGTTCAACTTGTCCATCTCATGGCTAATGCAAGACACACAAGCTTTTTGGCATATTCCCGATGCGAATGCCACTACTCAAACCCAGACCTCGTACCATTAGTTAATGATATTTGAAAACCTCTATTAAACACAGAAAAAGTATGAAAAACTAGTAGAAAAAAAAGTTGAAAGAATAAATTTTGTCTATTAACCGATAAACCTCATTACTGTAGTCATATTATACAAATAACGATGGCAGCTGATCAAGTGCACGGTATACCCAAGGCTGAAAAAACAAGGACACATTTGGTATCTGGGTTTATTGGTGGTTTAACGTCGTCAGTCATCCTCCAGCCGCTTGACCTATTGAAGACCAGGGTCCAACAGACGAGAGATTCCAAAATATCGACAACGATTAAAGAACTAAAATCTGTAAAGGAGTTATGGAGGGGTACATTGCCTTCTGCTATAAGAACGTCTGTGGGAAGTGCACTATATCTAACATGTTTGAACTCGACAAGATCATATATTGCCAGAAAAAAGAAGAGTGGATCGGTGGGAATATCATCCTCGAAACTACCCAAGTTGTCGAATTATGAAAATTTGTTTACCGGAATGTTCTCGAGGAGCTTTATAGGATTTGTCACCATGCCAATAACGGTGATCAAGATCAGGTATGAGTCTAATTTATACAATTACAAGTCTATGTCTGATGCAATTGGCTCGATATTTAGAGCGGAAGGTACAAGAGGATTTTTCAATGGTTTTTGGGCAACATGTGCCAGAGATGCACCAAATGCCGGGCTATATATATTGTTTTACGAGCAGTTGAAAATGACCTTACCCAAATTGATACTGACTACCGAAACTGTTGAGGATTCTGATAAACTATTTTCTACATCAACTTCAGCAATAATCAACGGGGTCTCAGCAATGACTTCTGCATCCATGTCTACCATTATCACTGCTCCATTTGATACAATCAAGACTTGCATGCAATTGAATCCAACTAGGTACAAGAGTTTCACCAAAACCTTGCATCTACTTGTTGAAAAAGATGGTGGCAAGAGGTTGTTTGATGGGTTGTCGTTGAGATTGATTAGAAAAGGGTGTAGTGCTGGTATTGCATGGTGCATATACGAGGAGTTGATCAAAGCTTTTGGTTAAAACCTTCACCGATATCAAACAAAAATAATGTCCTGTATATAGATGACTCCTTGCTTTTGTATTACTCCATCCATTTTCCAATAATTTAGTCTATTCAGCTTTCGCTAGAAGAAAAGTCAAGTTTTTTGCAAAACTTAACAACATCATCACTTAAAACATATACAGGATCGAGTTTTTTCAAATGGAAATTCGACTGTTCAGGGTCTAACAACAGCAAAGCGGCTAGTCCAAGACAGCTATGAAGAGGATCCGATCTTTCGTCAATATTCGTTGACTTGTTGAACCCACCCATTACCAGATTTTGAGTCCTTTCAACTAGAAATTCAATCAGAGAATTAGCATTAACAACATTCGAGTTTCCCAAAATCAACTCAATGGATGCTGTACACCAAAATACATAACATGTGTCACCAAATTTATTTGGCCTTCCATTGAAACCACCGTTATCATCCTCATCATTGAACTCATACTGCAATTCCATTGGATTCACGTTGGCAGCAAACAACAACTGACGATGTATCAAAAAATCGATTGTCTTATCGAACACACCAGATCTGTTATCCATTCTATTGATCAATTTCAAACAGCTCAATCCACAAAATGTTAAACCTGCATGGCTTTCGCTGAATTGATCACCACCAAACCCCCCTTCGTAGGATTTACAACTCAATATATAATCCTCCAATCGATCAACATTTATATCGTTCACAGATGTTTCATCAATCTGTAAAACATTTCTTATAAAACTTGCAATCATGCAATACCTCAAATCATTATCTCCTACAGGTGTTCCATCAAGGTCCAAATTCGGCTTGAACAGACCATTGGGTAGTTGACAACGCTTCACATACCCCATAATAATGTCTTTATTCAACTTGTTCACCATTTCTGAATCTTTCAAGATGAGCAATATGTTTAACGCAAAAAATGTAGCCGCCAAGTTTGGAGGATCATAGGTGAACAGCGTACTATTATTACCTACATCGTTCAATTTATAAATAGATGAGCCTCTAAATCCTTCTCCAGATTCAACAAGATGACTGTAAACCTGGCTCAAAAGAATTTGTCTCTCAGCTGGCTTGATCATATCCAACCTGTCCAATATGTCCAATCCGTTCAACGAGAAATAGATTATTGCGAGCCTGTTAGAATCGTATGACTGAAAGACTGAAGGCAAAACTCCTATTAGCCTATTAAAATATTTAGCATGCTTCTCTGATTGTAGTCCACCCTTCATCGTAATTGAAGCAAAGGAGGAGGATTATATTAGTATCTGAAGTGAAATACTCTCAGGTTGTTGATTCACTGATAGGTTTTATAATTTTCTCATCTGCGTCAAACATTTTACAAAGGGAAAATGAAGCATTAGTTAAACATTAAGAAGAAAGTTGAACAACAAACAGTCTAAGATCAGAAATCAAGAACAAATGGAAGAGAGCTGCGAGCGATAGAAAAGCAGATTATGAAGGAAGGACCTAGTAATGATACAAAAGCGAGAAAAGAAAAGACGTTGGGTCAAGGAACTAGGTGTTACCTCAACATGAACAGGCTATCGAACGAGTCTCTCGATCCTAACAATGACGATTGGGTATCTTTCTTTGGAGGATCGAACAACTTCCAAAACTTTAAACTCTCATCGCCTGCAATTGTTGCCAAAGTTAAACCATCTGGTGACAACGCACTCTGTAAGATCCTAGAATCATGTGCGTTCAATATGGTACCAGTCCTCTGTAATGATGAATATGACCAGATACTGATATCATTATCGGGGTAACCATGAGTGGCGGATATTTCTTTTCCTATACCGTTTGCATAACCCCATTGGAGTGAGGTGATTTGTGAACCCGTGTTTATCGTGTTCAACAAAGAGCCTGTTGTGGAGTTCCAAAAGTTTATACAGCGATCTGCAGAGCCACCGCCGGTAGCTAATAAAGACGGTTGTGAAGGACACCATGCAATAGCTTTTACCGCTGCAGCATGTGTAGCTTTTGTGAATTGAGGCAGTGTACTTCGAGAATCCCAAATATTCACTATATTATCATTACCACCAGAACAGAATTGTAAACCATCAGACCTCCACTCGATACCACAGACTTCAGCCGTGTGGTTGTTGAACGAATTGGTCAAATGGGATGAAACTCTGACATCGTGTTGATACATCCTACCCGATCTTGAACCTGATATTATATTATGCTCATTCCATCTATGAACTCCAATTCTTGAGTCCATCCCTTTCATCGATCTCAACCTTTTGCATGCTTCAACATCCCATATTTCTATTGACGAATCATTTTTTCCAACTGAAACATATCCACTATCTTCGGACCAGCTTACTGAGGTGATCATATCATCACATGAAGGCAACGATGATACGGTTCCAGTTTTAGCGTTCCAAATATATACAGTATCCTCCAATGCTATTGCTAGTAGGTTGTCAGAGGACCATGATAGTAAATTCAAATAGTAGTCATCGATAAAACCAGGAGCATCCAAGACTTTTTCAGCTGCTGTTGGTACTCGTCTTGACCGTGATTTAACAGCTTCCAATCTATTACTTGGTTTGGTTACTGTAATATGTGCATTTGAAGAAGACGAAGAGTTTGCAGATAAGGTCCTTTCCGGTGGCGCCAACTTGAATTTCAAGATCCTCGAGTTCAAATCGATTCCACAAGCACTTGCCACACTCTCTTTGTACCGAAGACTATTTTGAGCGTTCAAATGATTTGTTGGTGATTCTGATGGGGTCGAAAACTCTTCGCTTGTCGATGACGATAATACCCTTGCCGTTGTTGTTCGAATTGTTGGTAAAAACCTGTCATGCCTCAAAGTGTGCTGTGTAGACTCTGTAGAATTTGACTGCAAGGTCAATTGGTTCTCATTTCCCCAGTCCCTAGTGACGACGTTCAATTTTGGTTGTAATAATGAGGAGTTGTTCAACCTGGAGTTTCTCTTGTTTGGACTAAGCCCTGAATTGAATGACATGGTTGATAATACGATGCAGATGAGAACTTTTGATGCGAAACGAACGAGGAAAGCTTTGAATGCCTGCTATGCTATTATGGATAAAAGAAAAAAAAAATCACAAGGAGAGATCACTTGGTGACTGTTGATTATAGGTTAAGAATGAAGGTATTTTGTGAATGTGAAGGTTAGAATGTGGGTGATAGATCTTCAATGTCCTTGAAGAGTCTACTCTGTATCTTTCTGTCTATACGGCAATCCCTTATTATTTCTAAACCGTTTTATTTGAACCGCCTCGAAGCCACTTTCTCAACCTGTTTCATCATCAGGAATTTTTATCAATCACTTCAGAAGTTTCAAGACGAATCGTTAACTTTGTGGTTTTCACAAAAAAACCTGAAAAACACATATAAAAATGCTTTGTTGATAAGTTTCCCAAAGAGGAAATTTTGTGATTCCGCACGAAAAGGGAATTTAGCATTATCTTCACCATAGCAGAATGCCATTGGGTTGCAACAAAGAATTTCAAGGCAGCGTAGTTTCTTGATTTAGATGGATATCATTGTAAAAAAGATGATAAAACAAAAAAGAACGGGTATTAGTGATTAGGTACAAAGTATGAAAGAGGGACAAGAGACGAAGAATCATCTCGAACGATATAGAGCACACACACATGACAAAAAACGAAAACAATAAAAAGACATCAGATATCGAAAACTCCCAGTGTATAGTAAAAGAACAAAATTTGAACTAAAAAGCAACAAGTTATCATGCTAAATTACCCTCCCCTTGATGATTAACTCCAAATTGTGATGATAGTAATAAAAAATAAAAAAACATAATGGAAATGATAAAAAGCAAAACAAGAATTTGAAAGATGAAAAAAAAAAAACAGTAATGGTACAGTCTTAGTGGTTCTAGTAAAATATCAAATCTTTCTAGAAATCGTGAAACTGATACAGAAAATGTCAATGATTTGATTGGGTTTTTTTGTAAATGGTTGTAGAAAACAACGTGACGTGACATCTTGATGAATTGGAGAAAGGAAGGCTGTTTTTTTTTTTTTCTCTTTTTCCTCCTTGGTCTAGCGATTCAATGTAGGTTCGTTAAAATGAACTCCAGGTCCAATCAACGGGAACAATACCACCACTGACCGATCCGTTCCTTCCTCCTTCTTCATTCTTATCAGCCTTGACCTTTCCCGAATCCTTAAAGGTGTTGTTCAGATACGACTCTTTGAACTCGGTTGCACAGCCCATGCAAGCCTTATCAAACTTGAAATGGTTCAAGATCAAACAGTTTGAACAGA
The DNA here is from genome assembly GCA_003706035.2 of Peterozyma xylosa. Lineage (NCBI taxonomy): Eukaryota > Fungi > Ascomycota > Pichiomycetes > Alaninales > Pachysolenaceae > Peterozyma > Peterozyma xylosa. The sequence goes on from PPKF02000017.1 coordinate 117,224, forward strand.
ATATATCTCCACATTTCCTGCAATGATGTTTCCTGTGGATCAAGTTAAATTTTAAATCGCAACTCTTGCAGTTGAAACGCTCATTGTTTGGAATCCATGTCTTTTGTCTCAATGTCTTTATCGAAGATGTTGATACAGGCGAAGAGCTTGATGACTCAAACGATGAGATTGATTTTTTGCGAAGAAGGTATTGCGTTTGAGCCTTTGAGTTGTACTGTGGAGGCCTCAAAACCAGTGGGACGTATATAGGCGTTTTCAACTCGTCAATCTGACGGATGGGTCTATCGGTATTGATCCGTTCTCGTGGATCCTTGGTTGTAGCCAGCGAAGACTTCCTTGTTGCCTTCGGAGACGCACCATTTTCGTCATCATCTTCGTCGCCTTCTTCGTCGTCGTCGTCATCCTCGATCGATGGCTGGTTTGATTCCAAAATGTTCAAAGCTTTTTGAGCCACATCTGCATACGTCTGCAGCAGCCTTGGACGGCTCTGCTTTGATGTTGAGGTGTTGAAGACGTTTAGTTGGAAGATATTTGCCTGCTGCGAAACCTCATCGGGAATCGAGAGTCGTCTGTACTGCTGAGACAAGTCGTAGGTTGCTGGACAGTACAACTTTTGGGTGCTGACCGCTGGCGACTTCTTCACCACCTTATCGTGGAGATCGTCGTCCTCGTTGATGGAGTTTGCGGTAGATGTCGTCGATGTGTTCCTCGAGCAATTGCTGAACTCGTCGTTCTTCACAGAACACGCATCCGAGTTATTGCGAAGGGAGATGTTGTTGATATAGTCACAGTCGCCCAATGGCTCGTGCTCCAGGATCTTCACCATGTTGGAGTTGCACCTGACCATCGTGGACATTCTCGGCGCTCTTATCTGCTCGTCGTAGTCCACGTCCGACAACGTCGCCTCCATGAGCTGGTTCGACACCGCCTGCTGGTCGGGCGTGGACCCCGAGTCCGCAGGCTCGATGATCGTCGAGATGGCAGAGTGGATCGATGCCCTGGATCTTATTGGCTGTTTTTTGAACGAAAATGACATCTGCTCATCATCATCACTGGTATCGTTGGGGACCGCCAACAGCCCCGACGGAGGCGTTATTTTGATGCTCTTGCTGCTGCTCATTGCTTTCTCTCGCTGTTTTGCCTCGCACAAATCTTCGACTGGTGCTAGGCCTGTCAATCTATGCTTTCTATGCTTTCTACGCTTCGTACGTGCTATTTGAATTGAACAATCGTTAATTGGGAGAACGGAATTTGGTTTGATTTTTATACATATTGAACCCACCGGGGAGGGGGGGCAAAAATAAGGCAACACCCAATCTTTGTGCCCCTTTTGGTAAGCAGCAGCTGCAGCTGCTGCTGCCAAAAAATGATTTTCTGCCGAGTATTATTTTGGGATTTTTCCTCTGATACGCTCAGAAGTGGATACATGTATGTATTGTATATGTATTATAGTATATTTATATATATATACATACACCCCAAACACATACAATCGTTGACCCAACACCTCGAGGCCCACTCCGTCGCGTTTCCCGCCTTCAGCATGAATCTCTCGCTGCTCCAGGGCGGTTCACGTGTACATTAAATGGCAGACAAGTTGACTTATTTTCTGCGCCAACGTAAACTTTTCCCATTCTGAGCCGGGTAACGCCCAGTTTGTGCCCTTGCATGCATAGTTAATCTAGTGTACTGGTATTTACGCAGCACGGTTGGCTGTTTGTATGGGAAGTGGCTGCGTATGCTGGAGTGGTGTGCTGGGTAAATATCAGCATTATAGTTTTTATAGTGCGGTTCTATTATATCATGGCAGCCCGTCAAATCTCCTGACAATTTGGACATTGGAAGCTAGGTGTTTGAAGGTTGAGATGGATGGCACTGGCTGGCTTGTAGGCACAGAGTCGTAATGGCATCATCGGCTTGATCGCGTGACAACCTGGGTTTTACTACTGTATGGACTAAGTTGAAAAAAGAGATGTAATTTGCAACAGGGGCCCAAAGCTAGATAGTGGGAATACCACAAGAGCTACGTACGAGTCGGTGGTAGTCGTGGGTACGCGCGGGAGAGCGAGCGAGAGCGAGCGAGGGCGGGCGAATGCGAGAGTGAGCGAGGGGGAGCGAGAGGGAGAGCGAGAGTGAACTGAAGGTGAAAGTAGGTGTATGGGTAGGTAGGTAGGTGTAAGTAAGTGTAAGTGTAAGAAAGGGTAAGAAAGTGTAAGAAAGTGTAAGAAAGTGTGAAAAAGTGTAAGAAAGTGTAAGTAAGCGTAAGACGAAGAGAATCAGTAAGTGAGGCAGGGTAAACCAAAGTGGTATTACGCAACCGCTCACAGCGGGCTTTGAGACTCTGGGGAAGTTTGCTCTAGGTTTTGCACTAGGTTTGCACTAGGTTGGGCAAACTATTTGAAACTGATTTTGTTCTGGTTTTCGTTTTTCGTCTCTCTTTGTTCTATTCTTTCCCTGCTTTTCTCCGTGAACATCTAAAACCGCCTACAGGCTTTGCACTTGGAGTCTTGGCCTAGCCGCCTCTCAGAGGTGGACTGCTCAAGATGCAAAAGACTCATCCAGGTACATACACCAAGATGGACTTATTGGGTGTTATCCCACAAAAAGCGAACCCTCCTTCAAACTAATCTCTACTGCATCATTTGTCTCACAAAACCAATTCTCCCGGGTTGCCATATATTCATTTCATCTTTCACAAGCTGATTGATGTTCACCTTCATTCGTGTATCCCCAAACATCGAAGAAATATTGTCTCCAGAAAAGAAAATATCCCAAAAAAAATCCAAAAAAATCCAAAAAAGATCCCAGCTCCAAAACATCTAGGAATTAGCACCAAATTTGATGGGAAGAAAGTATATCAATCTAGCCGAATTTAGAAGATTGATAGAGATCAAGAGAATGTCCAATAGCAGTAATAAGAACAGTACTGGAGCAAACAAAATCAAAACGTCATCTTCACCAACTGCGTCAATAGTCAGTGGCAATCATAGCAACAAACAAGATAAGGAATTGGATAATGCTGATATCAAGCAACAGTACGCTTCGAGTTTACTGAAACCTGATGATGTTCAGTTCGAACTAGATGACAAACAGAAAAAAGACCGCAGATCATCGAGCTGGGTTTTCGGTTGGGGCAATAACAATAGTAATAACAGCAACGCTATCACAGCCACTTCGCAGGACGAGAGCAGTGGGCCAATGGCTTCCAATCTGATCGAAAACACATCACCGAAAAAACCCATCTCCGCACCCATTGTGAATGATGAATTACTGGAGACACATCACCAAGAAAGTTGGGTTTCCTGGGGGAGTAAGAAACTTACAAGAAATCAAAGCGTTTCAACTGAATCGTTAAGATATCTTTTTTTGAGCGACTCGAACAAACCAGCATCCACTTCATCATCCTCAATCGCACACAATGAATGGAGAACAAACGAGCTAATATCACACCCTAAAAGCATTGTCGCACATGACCAAAGGGGCGAATCTGTGGAGTTTGAGAATAATGATATCAAAAGCAATGGCAGTGATACCAACAAATCATGGAGCTTATGGAGTACCAGTAAAAATAATGATTTGAAGAGGAAGAGTAACAATAATAGCACGAGTGAGATTTATGAAGATGCAGTGTTGTTTGAACCGTCGGATTCAAAAGACTTGAAAAAGCAGTCCAAGCAAGCGCCAGCGCAAGAGTTGAACAACAATTTGCTAGTTCCGGTTTTCGAGAAGGTACTCTCACAAGAAACCATATTTTCAAAGATACATAATCTTATATCATATGAAAAACCAAAAAATCTACAACGTTACTACAAACCCAAGGTTTTCAAAAGGGTATTGATCATTGGTGTTCATGGATTTTTCCCGACAAAGATGTTAAGACCACTTATCGGTGAGCCAAAGGGAACTTCAATAAAGTTCACAAACGAAGCAGAAAGGCTGATTTTGAAGTGGTCAAACGAGCAAAATCTAGACATTTCAATCCAAAAAATTGCTCTTGAGAAAGAAGGAAAAGTGTTGGATCGTGTTGAATTCTTCTATGAAACATTGTTGAAATGGAAAGACGAAATCAACTTGTCAGATTTTATTTTTTTTGCGAGTCATTCACAGGGAACACCAGTCTCAATATGTCTTCTCTCTAAGCTTTTGGAAAATGACATAATCCAGAACTCTAGACAAAAGAGAATTGGAATTTTGGCTATGGCAGGAATCAACATTGGGCCATTTTATGGAGTTGATCAAAAATTTTTCGTTAGAGCCTATTCTACTATAGAAAATGAGTCAATGATGGAGTTATTTGAGTTTCAAAATCCAGAATCAACTCTATCCAAGAAGTATCTAAATTCGATAAGGATAGTCATCGCAAACAATGTGAAAATAGTATTCATTGGATCAATCAACGATCAACTAGTTCCATTGTATTCAGCTTTGGCGTCGCATCTCGATCATCCAAATCTTTTTAGAGCTTGCTATATCGATGGTGGTTCACAAACCCCTGATTTCGTTTCCCGAATAGTGTCTATCTCATTATGGTTAAATAACATCGGTCTCACTGACCATGGTATGATAAAGGAGATCTCTAATTCATTGGTTGGCCCTTTAACAGGAAACGGGCACTCCAAAATATATAATGACGAAAAAGTTTACGAATTAGCATTGAAGTTTATCTTGGGAACAAATGATCTAAATCTTTCACACGAACAGCCTGTCAAGTTCAAAAAGATTGACGTCAACTTATTGAACACTAATCCATATCATCTTCCGTGGTGCATGAGAGGCTTGATTTTTGAGGCCAAAAAAAATTTGAAAAATGGTTCCGTGGAGATAGATGAGATAATAAGTGACTTTGACTCTTGGGAGCCGGACTCAAAAGTTTTGAAGAACTTGAAGTATCGGTTAGGTGCAATCAAGGCAAAATTGTAGAAATGCCAGTTTGGCATCTTTTTTTGTAATCTGTTTCATTCTTTCTTATTTAATTCATTCTCTCCTGGGTGCTTTTTAGGATTTGTAACGTTTAGTTTAAAGTGCAATAGATAAAGAGAACATCTTTTGGCTTTTCAGGAACTCATAGATTTTTGCTAATTATCATTTCTTCCTGATCCACCTTACTACCGTCAACCTACCATACCACCTTCCAGCTGGTCGTGTCAGAAAATAATGTTGGTGCATTGGTGGGAAGACAGACTTACCCACGAAAAGTAGAAGGAAAAGTGCAAAAAAAAAAAAAAAATACTTACAAATCAGATAGAAATAATAAAGAGATGTTGCAAATCATTCAAATCCATTCTCATTAAAGTAGGATATTATAATAAAATGGCTCCAGCAACAGTTATTTGTATTGGTATGGCCGGCTCAGGCAAAACCACATTTATGCAAAGATTAAACTCTCATCTTCATACCAAGAAGCAACCGCCTTATGTGATCAATTTGGATCCAGCAGTTTATAAGGTCCCTTTTGGTTGTAATATTGATATAAGAGATTCGGTCAACTATAAAAAGGTAATGGAGGAATATAATTTAGGTCCCAATGGTGCTATTGTAACGTCGTTGAATTTGTTTTCGACAAAGATTGATCAAGTTATATCTATGGTTGAGAAAAAGCAGGAAAAGTTTGACCATGTTATCATTGATACTCCCGGACAAATTGAATGCTTTATCTGGAGTGCCTCCGGTGCTATCATTACTGAGGCATTTGCATCGACTTTTCCAACGGTCATCGCATATGTCATTGACACCCCTAGATCATCATCTCCAACAACTTTTATCTCGAATATGTTATATGCTTGTTCAATATTGTACAAGACTAAGTTGCCAATGATCATCGTTTTCAACAAAACTGATATCAAAAGTGCTGATTTCGCAAAAGACTGGATGAAGGATTTTGAATGTTTTCAAGATGCTTTGAAACAAGACGCCGATTCGAGCGACGAAAATAGTTCTGGATCAGGATACATGTCATCATTGGTGAACTCGATGTCTTTGATGTTGGAAGAATTTTACTCTACCTTGGATGTAGTTGGTTGTTCTGCTTATACAGGTGAAGGTTTTGATGAGTTTTTGACCGCCGTTGACAGCAAAGTCGATGAATATAACGAATTTTATAAGGTAGAGAGGGAAAGATTGATAGCTGATAAGAAGCAGCTGGAGATTTTGAAAAAGGAACAAAGTTTGAACACATTGATGAAAGATCTCGATATTAAAAATGAACAAAAGGATGAGGTTGATGTCATTTCAGATTTAGAATCCGAGGATGAGCAAGTGACCGGCACAGTTGAGAGAGATGAAGATGAAGACGTAGAAAGAGAATACACATTTGCAGATGATAGGTATGGGGGAGATAACAATACTGATACAGATTTACAAAAAAGATATCAGGATGCTTTTGAAAAGACCGCAAAAAGTGCAAGCAGCAAAACAGCTGAAGATATAGCAAAATATATTAGAGGTAGTCAGTAACTTTGCTTTTTCTTCTATTTTTACATCTACATAATCAAGAAAAGTGGTAATCAAATTTGACATCGAAAGTGAGTTCGGAGATTTTTTAGTGATGGCATGAAGACAAATGGCTCGCCTCGAAAATTTCGTTTTCCGATGATTGACTCTTGCAATAAAAAGGTTAGTAGATTTTATCAGAAATCTTTGACGATGTACAAGTTGTGAAAAGAAGCAATCTTAAGGTTTATCGCATAATCTATATACAAAATTAATTTCATACTCATTTCCTTGAAAAACTCGATGCTGGCAAAGTAATGCCAACACCTTGTTGATCAGGGATGCTCAATAAAGAAAAATATACTAAGCCTATAACGAGAACTGAATGGAGTCATCTTTCATCAAGTCAATAACCTCGTCAGAACCATCAAGTTGTAAAGTCCAATGAATAATGTGGAACTCTTGCAGTCTGCTATCTCTATTGGCCTTCAATTTCATAACACCAGAGTTCAAATTACCAGCGACTTTAAAGCTAACATCGATGTTACCCAACATCGTGTTCAATTCACCATGGATCCATGGAAACAAGCCGGCAAAAGTGATCTCCTTTCCCAATTTTTCTCTGGCAACTTGTGATCTTCTCAACGAATACATCGTCGCATTCATGATTGGACTCGAAGTCTTCTCGTAATTGAAGATACCGAAAAGTGAAAGAGACATCACAACAATAAATGATATGAACATTTTCCTATCTCTTTTCTTCTCCAGCAAAGGATCTGGGAGTTCTTGGTGGACCGTCATCGGTCTACCTTTACCACTTTTAGGGACATATTCATCCAGCGTATGTGGAACTGAGCTTGAAAGGCATTTTCTTATTATTTGATTACTGACCAATATTTGCACTGGCGTCCTTTTGGCCGTCAAAAGGCGTAACGATGTTCTGGATGGAATTGAAAACATAATGATCTGATTCCACTAAATATATAACCAATCGATCAACAGTTACACTCCGCCTAAATATGTACTGGATGGACTCTCTTATTGACCGGGTTTTTCGAACTTTTTGAATTTTTGGAATTTTTTTCAGTCTCAAGTTCCGACCTATTGCCGGATTTTCTCGTATCACTAAGCCAACCGGTAATTCAGGCTCATCCATCCCCTTTCTTGAACTCAACGGAGAGGATACATTTTGAATATATTCTTTTCTAATATGATGGTATATATATTTTTACTGGCTGGGTTTATTGTGTAGATGACAGAAAATAAAAGCAAGCGGTGGTACAATAGCTGGAGACTTTTGAATCATTTGGGTGGAGTAACACACTCAAATTATAGTCATTTGAATTTTTGAAGCTTAGAAGTAATGATTATTTTCCAGACTCCTTGATAAATCACTAAGGATTGACCATCATCCTTTTCATGTTCATGAGTGTTTCGATCTTTTACTTGCCAGCCTTCAAAAGTATTAGATGAGATTGGAGCAGCGTGAAAGTTGGCTGGAAGGTCAAATTTTGTATACATTGTTTACCACTTTTTTTTTTCAAACAGCTTTGGTCATCACTATCCATAGAACTGGTAGAAGTAATCCAGTCTTTCAATAAATTAGACCATCTTTTAGCACACTTTAGCCAATAGATTTATCAATAACCAAGTTGGCCCATCCATACACCAGTGAAAACACAGACCGACAGCCCTTTTCCAAGGGTTTTGGAGATTACTTAGTGAAAAAATGTATACATATAGTGCAAGAGACTATATAGGTGAATATATAGGATTTGAATCCATCAGATCGAGCTCGGTTCTCTTTATCTACACTTAGCAGCATGTCAACAATAACAGCGCAGGCATCTTTCAACAAGGTCTCAGGTATGATGACCATTGATGAGGAAAATTATCCGCCTAAACTATCGTGGAAATCAATCGATAGCAGCGTAGCAATACCATACATTGAAATATTGTTGGATCAGATCACAAACTTGCAGGCAACACTGCCCACGAAAAAGAAAATGGCGTTGAACATAATGACAAAAGGCGAAGGAGATGAGCCGAAGAATAACATTCTTTCCTTCACAAATCGTCCTACTATGAACAACATAAAAGAGGCACTACAACAGATCATGGCGAGGAAGAGAACTGCGATTCAGGTTGCCCAGTCAGACAGTGCGAGTGGAACTCCCCAACCTCAACATGTGCCGCAGCCACAAGTTGTTGATGATGAATTTTTGTTGAACTTGTTGGATTCCAAGAGATTGTTGAAGAACCATCTGTTGCAACAGAAGTTGTTGATCGAGAACAAGCAGCTAATGTCAACTTTCAAAGAATCGGTGATGAACAATAAGTTGGACCCAACAGAATTTTGGAACACAAGGATTCACTTGTTGAGATCATATGCTATACAACATAATCAAAAAAGGGGGCCTTATAACGTATTGAGTACAATCAAACCGGTGGCCACATCAGACAACCAAGTCAACGTTTCAGTAACCCGTGAGAAAATTCATTCAATCTTTGAGCAGTATCCAATAGTGAGAACAGCATATGACGAGTGTGTTCCAAAGATTTCAGAAGGTGATTTCTGGTCTAGGTTTTTCAGTTCAAAGTTGTTTAGAAAGTTGAGAGGAGAGAGAAATTACAATAACATAAGAGGTGATGCAATGTTGGATAACAAGTATTTGCACGCAGATCCTGATTATGATGGCACTAAAGTTGACGAGATAGAGGTTGATGAATCCAAGGTCGAGGATGCTGAAAGGCTGGGAAGCGATGTCACATTAGCACCTCCGTCTAAAAAGCATAAAAAGGATGAACCTCACCATGTGAACAAGTTCATTGATTTGTATGCGAATGAAGAGGACGCATCCGAGAAATTGGGGAATACACCAGATATCACAATGAGATTCGATAAAAAGGATCATGATATGCAGTCAATTTTGAAAAGTATGAATAGATTGTCCAAGAAGATGATCGCCAATACATCTGACGATAAAACTGCAACTGAGGAACAGCGTGAAAGGGAGAAAGAGTTGGAATTTAAAGATTTGGAAGACGCGGAAGTGACCGAATATAACGAATTACAACTAACTTCAAACTTGAACACCGCTTCAGATTTGAGAAACAGAGCTACATTTGACAAGGATGAGTTTCATAGATTCACTGTAGAAGTTAGCGACTATTACAAAGATCCGATTAATCTTCAGGATATCTACACCAGGGAGGAAAACAAGAAAGCCATTGTTGAAGCACAAAGAGAGATTTCAGTGACGATCAAGCAGAACTCAAAACAATCAAAACAAAGCTGGCAGATAAGAAGCCTTCAACAGTTCTCGACAACAACACCCATCCAACAACAACAGCAAAGACAAGACCAGGCACAAGAAGACGCAACACACTTCAAATCGCAACACCATGAAGAAGAAGACTCGATTCAGGATTTCCCAGCAGAGCTACTACAATCTCTCCGATTAACCCATTCCACATCGGTGGAATTCCAAAAACATTTCTGGTTGCATTTCCAAAGCGGCTCAAAAAATCTCAACACAGTGAAAACTATAAAGAACCTATATTCGAGTTTGTTGAAGTGTAAGGAAAGAATTGACCATCTCTTGAAAATCGATGATAAGGTTTTGAAACAGAAGGCTGTGGAAATAATGGATCCATTGACGAAGAGTTTAGACAAAAGTATCCATGCTTATGAGGAGGCATTGAAGAGTAATACCGAGTGATTTTTATAGCACCTTATATAGTGGTAATTTGAAGGTTGTAAATTTCAACCGTTTACTCTATTGTCATATAATAGACCGGAATATTCCAATTTTTTTCAACTGACCGACCGCAGGAGGATATAGGAAATACTTATTTGAGAGAAAACTGTAGTTTGGCATAATTCGAAGAAATTAGTAACTCTTAATCTTTGACTAAATGTATAAGAATTTATTGAGCAGATCCCTCTTGTTGAGGCCAGGATTGAAGTTCCAAAGGCAAATTCCACTCTCAAAACAGTATGCCACGTACAAACGTTTCAATCACCAGGTAACAGTATCATCAGCATTTTACAGGAATCCAAAGTCATTGAGATACTTGGGTGTATTTGGGTTATGCGTTGGCTTCTTTTACGTCTCCAACTTGGAGAATGCCCCAATAAGCAACAGATCCAGGTTCATATGTGTACCGGCATCGATTGAGAGAAGAATTGGAGACTACACATACAAACAGGTGATGCAGCAGTATCAGGCGCAGCTCTTACCACATTCCAACCCAACACATGTGAGGGTTTCCAAGATCATGAGAAGGTTGATCAAGGCCTCCGGATTGAATGACCCATCGATCCAGTGGGAAATCAATGTGATCAATTCACCAAACGATCCACCCAATGCTTTTGTCATTCCGGGTGGTAAAGTTTTTGTGTTCACCAGCATCCTACCAATCGCAGCCAACGATGACGGGTTGGCCACCATCTTGGCGCATGAGTTCTCACATCAATTGGCTAGACATACTGCTGAGAATCTTTCGAAGCAACCGTTCTACATGGTCTTGAACATACTCTTGTATTCCATCACTGGATCCGACTTCTTGAACAACTTGTTGATCGGCTCTGTGTTGAGTATGCCTGCCTCCAGAGAAATGGAGACAGAGCTGGACTACATAGGCTTGATGATAATGTCAAGGCTGTGCTTCAATCCTCGCGAGCTGTCGAAAGTGTGGAAGAGGTTTTCAGATCTCGAAAAGCAAAAAGCTGGGAGAATCAACTTGGAATTCATGAGCACACATCCCCTGAGCGAGAGAAGGTTGCAGAACATGATAGAGTGGTTACCAAAGCTGGAACAGGAAAGGGCCAATGCTGAGTGCGGATTGACCAGTGGATACTTTGACGGGTTCACTTCTGCTTCCGATTTTTGGAAATGATCTGTATTTTGTATATAACGAAAAACATAGCTTTTTTTTTTGTTTCTTTTATCATCAGCTCCTGGATAGTAGCAATCTCTTACCAATTCATTCAACCCTCCTCATATTCACATAACTTGCAATCATTGCTGGCGGAATTCTGTGCAACTCTGCTGTTGAAGAGAGTTCCCCTTTCAGACAGCCCTCATTAAAATCTCGAAGCAAACTAGAGGAAAAAAAAATTCTCTGATCAACAACATACCGAAGAGATCTGTTAAAGACAACTAGCTATACAGTTAACAGATATACAGATACACTCGAATCTTTTATTTGTGCTTGCTAGTGCAAAAGCTGCTCTTCTAATTTCATTCGCTTATTTATTCTAGAGTTTCAGTCCAAACAGTTTTGCCAAAACACAACGTCGAACTTTTTTTGGTGAAAAGTAAACAGACCATATTCCTATATACTTTTTGAAATATCGTTACCGAGTATTTCACACACCAGCAATAAATACACATTCCAGTTATTCTGTCAATAGCTTTTGGTTAACCATTTTTGCTGAACAAACTTGTGGGATTCAACTATTGATACATTTTTGACTCGATACAAATCACTCACCAGCAAACATTGAATCAGGCCAGCCACCCACTACTATTATTGGAAAATGACAAAAACTTCGGTAACAGTAGGTTGTGCAGTCGGTATACCAGCGCTGGTAATAATTGTATTTGCAGTTTTTTTTTGGTACAAGTCGGGACAACGTTTCAAGGAGGAGATGAAAGATGTCGATGAGATGAATAATAACGAACATGACTTGGATTTTGATGATATTAGATACAAACAAGAGCAAGACGGAGTTGACGAGATGGAGAACCAAGAAACAGGATATCGCAACAAATTCCATTCATCTTCGTCTTTTATCAATGACTCAACTTTGGGTAAAGTCAATGCCACTGTTGATCCTTCGAAGAGAAACCTGTCTAGCAATTCGTTAAACGGAACTACTGGCTCAAGTAGCAATTCCATGTCGAACAACCAGGGAAACACAACTATTCATGACCAACTCCAGAATGCAGAGGAGGTATCAAATGGGGACCCAAAGATGAACAAACATATGTCGATCAGCAACCTTACTGACATCTCGAGAATGTCTGGATCGAATACTACATCTTCAATGTTGAACGGACAACAACAATCAAAGAATACTGCACAATCATATATGGATTTCTACGATTCCGTCATACCAATATTACCACCAACTCTGTCAAACAACTACAATAACAGCACAGATCAGTCATCAAACCTTTCAACACCACCATCACCAAAAGGTTCAAACAGTTTTTTGAGAAAAATTTCCACCAAAACTAAAAAGAAAAAGAGCTCGCAAGGCTTATCGCAAGGTCTCTTTCAACCCCATGACATATCAAGACCTGAAATACCAATGCAGAGAAACAACATACACAGTGCATCTTCTGAATCGATCAATTCAGATTACATAAAACAGCTACACAAGAACACCGATTCTTCGTCCTTCCCAATGACGGCACAATTTGCCAATGTATCAAACCATGCTGTGAACGTGATGAATAATTTCAACAATTCTAGAAATAACTCTGGGCTCAGTTTAAGTTCAAAAAACGTTTCGATTCCAAGCAAAGCCAACTTGGAGAAAACTCCACCTATACCATCATCATCTTTGAAAAAATCATCAAATGCTGCAGATTTGGACAAAGTCGTCAAAATGGGTACAGCCAAAGCCTCAAATCTCAACCAAAGATCTTCAGTTGCGTCTTCAGAGGATTTGCTCTCAACGAAAAGGACATCGTCCGTTTTTCCGCAATCTGATCTTCAAGATGACATCTCATTGGAAAAGGAAAAACCCACATCTCCATTTGATGATGAAGAAATACTGCATACACCACATAGATATTCACACTATGCCACTGAAAGTGACAATGTAGCTGCTTCAACTGAAGCCAAATATCTGAGCCATATTGAAGAAGAAGATGATAATGGAGGAATCATAGATGACAATGGGTATACCAACTATGATAACAATAAGAAGTCATTCTTAAAAAGTTTAAGGCCATGATTCTGTTTTGGTGATTCTGTCCTATTGTATAAAAACGCAAATCATTGGTGCTCTATATTCATTGTTTGAGAATTGGGATTCTTGAACGCCTCGAGTCAAGGTCGATTGAGCATACCTCTAGATAGGTTGATAGCCAATGAAAAAGGGACACTGGTTTTGAAATATGGGGTTTTTTCATTTTTATTTTTATTTTTTTTCTCTAATTTATTATAGATCATGTATATGTAAGAATGAAGATTTTAGTGCTCAATACTTGAAGGTTGACATATTGCCTTTTGAAACTTCAGCATTAAACAGCCAATAAACCGACTAGACTCAATGGTCAAACCACAGTAGTGGTACATTACACTGAACCCCCAAGTAAACAGAACCACAGGGAGACTTGAAGAATCTTTCAAAAAAACATGTGAATGCTACTCCACGTAACAACTAAGAGTTTTCAGCCAGACTAAAATCCAAGAAGACTGGTGTAGAAACTGTAAACTCAGTCAGAAAACATTTATTCAATTGTCTTTGTTCAATCTTCTTATGTTGATGATCAAACCTAAGCGGGTACCCATTTTTAACAAAAAATTCAAAAAAAGCAAAATTGAAGTACCAAAAATCAAGAATTAGTAAACGTCAAATCACAAGTACTGATTGATACCAAGTATCTATATTATTAGGAATTTGTTTTATTACAGCACTGAGCCGAGGTAACACAGAGTTGGTACACTTTTTTTCACTTCAACAATCAAACTAGAGCATACAAACAAAAATGGACAATTCTTTGAAACAGCTTTCAAAACAGATGAAGGCAAAAGGTCTTCAAAAATTGAAATTTTACTGCCAGATATGTGAAAAGCAATGTCGTGATCAAAATGGGTTTCAACAGCATATAACATCACCATCTCATCAGTTCAAAATATCTCAGTTATCGAAATCAGATATCGATGAGTTCTCACAGCAGTTCAAAAGTAATTTCTTGAAGAACTTGAAATTGAATCATGGGTCTAAGAAAGTCAATCTGAACAAAGTATATCAAGAGTTTATTTTGGATAAGGATCATGTTCATTTGAACGCCACAAAGTGGAGATCATTGACACATTTTATCATCGAGCTGAGTAAGGAAGAACTAATAGAGTTGGTCAAGGTTGAACCTACAGCAAAAGTGGATCATGATTATGATGGGCCTTATGACGACGATGATAGTGAAGATGAGACACTGATAGACACTGATGACATTGATTCTATTCTATCGGCTCCAGAAACTGTATGTATCAGATATATTGACAAGTTCAAAGATGTCAATGATGCAAAATTGAAAAACTTCAAACTGAAAACAGATGAAGAGATTCATGAATTTTACGAGTCACAGAGACTTAGAAATCATGATTCTTTGAAAACAGGCCTACAAGAAAAGACCAGACCAGTGAAGGGATTGAAAGGCGCTGTTGAGCCGGTCAAGATCAACATCTCTTTAAAAGCTCAACCTCAATCACAACAAATAAGTGATGTTGTATACACCAAGGAAATCAATAAATGCGGGATGATGGTGAAACCTGTAAAGCCAAATGGCGAACAAGAGAGCATAGAAATCAACAAGTTAAGCTTGATGAGGACCAGAAACCCAAGGTTGAAACCAAGAACTGGCAATGTGTTCAAAGTCAAGAAAAAGAGGACTAGTGACGATGTTGTTGAAGATAGCGAGAACTTGGAGACTAAGAAAAGTAATAGCGAGGATCATCGCAGGTTGAAGAAATAGCAAATATCCTGCTTTTGTGGTTTCTGAGTATCACCTACTATTTATACTTATTTATATATAGAGATGAATGAAAATTAATCAACTTCTTCAAGTTTGCAATCACATGCGGCTGATAAGATTAGCTTGGTGTACAGGTGTTATATTCTTGAAAGAAAAATTGAGGAGAACCGTTTGAAAGAAGGATCATCCTGAGGAACAATATGACCACTAATGGAAATCTTTAAAGTATTCGAAGGACATAAATCATATCAAGCATTTTTGTTTCATATGAAAGTGCAGCTTGAATATACCACCTGAACTTTAGCGATGGCAACAGAGATTGACAATCCGTTTGCTGCAATTTCAGAGGGATTCTTTATCAAGAGAAGTGCATATTTCAAAACTGATGGCTATCAGGAGTACGAGTCCGACCTAATCTTACCCAACTTTTTACAACTGATCATTGATTATACTGCGAAATGCTTTCGAAACATTCCTCTTTTGAAACATTGGATTGGACCGCCAATGGAACACTTACTGCAAGTTGAGAAGTTGATGGCACAACAAAGACTGGCTACGTCGTACAGGGAGTGGTTCGAAACCTCCAAACAGTTAGATTTATATTTACAGAATGATGACTGGAAGCTGATCCGTGAATCAAACTTGTATGATTACAAATTGATTGAGAGCTCATATATGGAACTACGCGAGGCAAGGTTATCCAAAAACTATTCAAAATTGTTATACCTCGTAAGAACGACATGGAAAAGAAATTTGGGAAATATAGGCAACGTGAATCTATATAGGCATTCTTATGTGGGAACGAAGAAGATAATCGAAGACTACATAAAAGAATGTGAGAATGTGTTAGATTTTTTGACAGATGATGCAAATCCGCTAGATGACAAATATGTCCTCTCGATGTTAATTCAGACCAGAAAACTGATAGGTAGAACCGCATTAGTGTTGAGTGGAGGAGGATGTTTTGGGTTGTTTCACATCGGGGTGTTAGCCAATCTTCACGAATTGGGGTTATTACCAAAAATCATTTCGGGTTCATCAGCTGGTGCAATTATTGCCAGCATCCTTTGTGTTAAATCTCAAGACGACACAGTTGCACTAGCCTCAAATATAGAAACAAGAAGATTTGACATTTTTGATAAGCAAGATGACAAAGAAGGCTTCTTATGTTGTCTCTCCAGATTTTTGAAGTTTGGTACATGGTTTGACAACAAGTATCTCCGTGAGACCATGATTGAATTTTTGGGAGATTTGACGTTTAAGGAATCATACAACAGAACAGGAAGAATTTTGAATATCACAGTATCACCTGCCTCAATACATGAACAGCCTACATTACTCAACTACTTGACAGCACCAAATGTTTTGATCTGGTCTGCGGTTTGTGCGTCATGTTCTTTACCTGGAGTGTTTCCTTCTTCTGATATTTTTGAAAAAGATTTGAAAACTGGTAAGCAAAAGGACTGGAATAATACAACAGTTAAGTATGTGGATGGTTCAGTAGATAATGATATTCCAATTAAGAGGCTATCTGAAATGTTTAACGTTGATCATATCATCGCATGTCAGGTCAATCCTCATGTCGTGCCATTCTTGAAAATGTCGATTGCATGTGTAGGTGGTGAAGTTGAGAATGAATTTTCTGCAAAATTGAAAGGTTATGCTAGTCAGCTATATGACTTGCTATCGACCGAGGTTATGCATTATCTTGAAATAAGCTCCGAGTTAGGAATAGCTAAGAATCTTTCAACCAAATTGAGGTCAGTCTTGTCGCAGCAGTATTCAGGTGATATCACAATCCTACCAGATCTAAGATTGACTGAATTGAACAAAATATTGATCAACCCAACGCCAAAATTTCTATTAGATGCAACAGTAAGAGGTTCCAGAGCAACCTGGCCCAAGGTAACTTTGATCAGAAATAATTGCACGGTTGAATTCACATTGGATAAGAAGATTACATTATTGAGATCAAAACTTTTGAGTTCTAACAGCGCAATTAGATTAAACGGTAATCAATCATCTTTACTGTTGATTAACAGTCCACGTCAGAGACCTATAGCTGCAATAGATAATGACGACGATAATGTTGGCGAAGAAGATTTTTCTATAAAAGTGTCGTCAGGAAACGTATACGACATAGATAAGGAGGAAGGAGTTAACAGGCATTCAAGACCTAGAATATTGAACTCGTCATCAATTTCAGGACATGGTATCCCTACAGTTTATTTGAATTCATCAAAGTTGAAGCATGGTAGACATCATTCAGAAAGTTTGTCAATCGCACTGTTGTTTGAGGCAAATGAAAAACAGAAGTCTAAACAGCAGCAAAAAATAAGGGCCAAAAGTTCAATGCCCTCCTTGAACACGATATACTATGACCAGGATCGTTGGAGCAATCATATTAGGCCAAAGTCTTCGTCTAGTAGTTTGAAGAGAAGGAGAAGTACATTATCATCATCATCCAACGGTGAAAATTCCCAGGCTCATCAACAACAAGCAACCACAAGTATAGTCTTCAACAATAATGTTTTTTTCGAAGGGTTTTCTGACAGTCTTGAAGAACCTATCAATCGAGTCAGGCCAACCAAAAGCCATAGCGATGCCACTTGTAAATCAGATTCCATGATGGATAAGGTTGTTAGTAATGCAGTGAGTATCAATAGTAGTACATGCTCGTCAACAGCTTCTATAAGTAGACTATCAAACACACAAGGTCATGTTGACTCAAAGAGGAGCGAAAACCCAAAGAAGAACTCATCTCTGCTTCTATCACAACAGCTGCCTTTGAAAAGGGTCAACCTGTTATTGAGTAGGGATAAAATCCCTAAAATATTGATGAAAAATACCTCGACAAGGATTCAAGTGATCAATAGCAACAACGTTAGTCCCACACATACTAAGTCCATCCTGGCTTTACCCGAATTGAAAGGGAAAAAATCTGTAAACTTTTTAACATCTTCATTAAATCTGAAAGACACCAGCAATACACTGAAGGAATCGTCGATTGACGGAACCACGGATGGAATTTCTTTGAATTTTCCAAGAAACACGGGAGAGGAATGGAAGGAGGATGTTCAGCTGAACAGATCATACCCTAGCCACAATGATTCAATAGTTCTGTCGTTTACATCCCGTTCAAAGATCAGACAACCATCAAAGAAGAAAACGACGAAAGTCAAGAGTCCAATCTTTGATGATGTTGGTAGCGATACCACAGAAAAAGATCACGAAGAGAAAGTATCAACTAACAGTTCACAAAATAACACAACTCTTGTGATGGGAACACAGGGAAATATTCAGTTTGATGATGAAGAGAATTACGAATCAGGCTCTGGGTTCCATGGCAATAACGAGTGTGATGCTTATGCGAGTATGATTGTAAGTGGAGAGGTTGATAGTATTACTGAATCTGATGATGAAGAGGAGGATGCAGAAAGAGTGAACCAAGAGTTTCCTATAAACTACGATGTTGGAGAAGACGGTTATGATGACAATGATGGGTTTACGGTTGGCGGGTCTTCGACCCCTAAATTGAAATAGCTTCGAAGATTTTTGTTTCTTATGCTGTTATGATTATGACTAGTTATTTCGTATTGTTTATTTTTGTTTCAACCTTTACTAGTTCAAGAGGTGGTCAAATATATATATACTTATTATTTATTCTAATCTTAACTATTGTGGTAGACATTAAGTGCAGAAAGTTCCGGCTTTAGGCATCAGCCCTCACAGGCTTCAAAACAGACAGACTTCTTCTGATGAGTGAAACAACCAACCAATATCCTCTTCCATCAAACACAACAACAAAGAACTGCTCAAAAGTGTATTGGAATCTTCATCTTCAAATGGTGCTAATCTGAATAACAGCCCCAGCCAAAGAACTCAAAATGAAAAAAATTTTCAAAATTCTTAAAAAAGAAAATTTAAGTAGAATACGTTCACTCCTAAGTTGACGAAGTGCTTGATAATATTGATAAATAAACAAATATAAAATGTCAGTTATCGGTATTGCATTTGGAAACACAGTTACATCAATTGCTACAGCAAACTCGGACGGTGTTGTTGATGTCATTGCCAACCCAGATGGTGAAAGATTCATTTCATCCGCTTTATCATACATCGGCGACGATGAGTACCACGGTAATCAAGCATTAGCTCAAATAGTCAGAAACCCTACTTCAACAATCACAAACTTCAGGGATTACATTGGGTTACCATTTGACAAAATCAACAAGTCAGTTTCAGAAACATCAGCTATTCCAATCGAAGTCAATGGGGTTGTTTCTTACGAGGTTAACGGTAAACCAATCTCAGTTGATGAAGTTGTCAAGAGACATTTGAAGCAGATCAAATTAGCTGCTGTTGATTTCATTGGTAAGGATATTGAAGGTGTTGTCATGACCGTCCCAACAAATTTCACAGAAGAACAAAAATCAAAATTGATCTCAATTTCATCAGACGCTGGATTGAAGGTATTACAATTGATCAACGAGCCTTCTGCTGCATTATTGGCTCACTTATCGGTCGACGATAAATTGTCACAAGATAAGATTTACGTTGTCGCTGATTTTGGTGGTATCAGATCAGATCTGGCCGTCATTGCTGTTAGAGGTGGTATTTTAACCATCTTGGCCACTGCACACGACTTCACATTGGGTGGTGATCAATTGGATTCCTCCTTATCAGACTTCTTTGCCAAGGAGTTCCAAAAGAAAACAAAGTGTAATGCTTTGAATAATGCTCGTTCAATTGCCAAGTTGAAGGCTGCTTGTATTGTCACAAAGAGAACTTTATCCAACGTTCAATCTTCAACAATTTCAATCGAGTCATTGAATGATGGTTTTGATTTCCACTCAACAATCAACAGAATGAGATTTGAAGTAGCAGCCAGATCGGTATTTACCAAAATGACCGAATTTGTTGAGTCAGTAATCAAGAAGGCCGGATTATCCAATTTGGACATTGACGAAGTTTTATTGTGTGGTGGTACTTCCCACACTCCAAAGTTAGCCTCAAACATGTCTGCTATCTTCCCTGAAACAACTGTCATTTCCGCTCCATCCACTGATGTCAAGGCAATAAACCCTAATGAGTTGTTATGTAGAGGTGCTGCATTGCAGGCATCAATGATTGAATCATTTGACGACCAAGAGATCAAAGAATCTTTGCAACCAATAATCATCAATACCCAACATATCCAAAAGCCAGTCGGTATCAAGACAGGTGATGGATCTTTTGTCACAATCTTGCCTACGGAAACAGCATTCCCAATCAGAAAGAGCGTCTCATTCAACGGTAAAGGTGATGTAGCAATTGAAGTCTACGAAGGTGAAAGAACAGTTAAGGAAACTGTCATTGAACCAACTAAGTACTCAGATGATGAAGATGATGAAGAATACTCAGATGAAGAACCGGAAATTGTCAAGGAGATTCTTTATGTTCCTGGCGAATTATTGGCCACTTTAGCTTTGAAGGGTGCCAATGGTAAGGTCGATGTCGTTTTGGATATCAACCGTGATGGTAAATTGACCGTTAGTGCTAGATCAGGTAGCGTAGCTGTCAAGGGTGTTATTGCTTAGATATAGAAATTAGTTTTAAGTGAACATATTTGATAGACCCGACTTTCTATAACTCCTATACTTGTATTTTTTTTTTTCTTCTTTAATCGTCATTCATTTTCGATAGAGTCAAAATAGCCGCAAGTTTACAACTTGCTTCTGACATCCTTGAGGTTTCCAATAAGCTCAATATAATCACCCTTATTGTTCAATCTCTCTTTGGTTATCAAGAACATCTCAGGAATCATTCCCAAACATTCAACATTGGTTCTTTCAACAACACTTGTAGCAACACTGCGAGCACATTCCAACACACGAGGCATTCCATGCCCATGAAACCCAGCAATCAACCAGCAGTTCTCCCAACCATCACCTCTCAAACTTTTCAAGTCTCCAATGTATGGAAATAGATCAGTGGTGAACCCCATGATTCCTGACCACGTGAAATCCCTTGTAGTCTTCGTTTTTTCCCACTTCTGAAATGTTCTTTGGGCATAGTTGTTGAAATGAAGATCTGCATCTGGAATCAACCTATTGTCATCAACGGAATAGTAGTCATTCACGTGTTTCTGCAACTGTTCATTTGTGTGCCCACCGCCACCAATGATTATTGAACCATCCAGTCTACAAATCAAGTAATCTGAACCACCTTTGCTGTTATAGATACCATAGGTGTTTGACAAAAATGGTTTTGTCTCATTCTCATCAGGAACTATTCTGGTGACTGAGTTTTTAACAGGGACGATTTTAGATGACAATTCTGGAATCAATGCTTGAGTGTACGCATTTGTGGCAAAGATGACTTTGTTAGCGATGATTCTCGAGTCATTCCTATTTGTCTGGATTTCAAACTGATTATTCGACAATTTTGAGACACTAGTAACCATTGTATTTGTTTGAAGATTGAAATGTGGGTATGTAACTAACTTCTTCAAAATTCCAGTAATTAGTTTCCATGGCCATATAGAACCGGCAGGGTAGGTGATACAAGCAGTTGTCTTTGAAACATTTGAGATCATTTTTGCATCATCACCAAGCTTCAATTGAACAGAATCCTTCAAATCCTGTCTGACGTAGGGATTTCGCATGAACCTATGATAATTCTGGATTTCCTTTTGAGTGGTATAATCATCATAGTATACATCACAAGCTCTGGTGACAACTAAGTCACATTCTATCCCTTCATCTTCTGCCAATCTTTTCAATTTATTCAAATGGTCAGCCTCAAACTCAGCATATCTTGCAGCATTGGCTAATCCATACTTCTCTTCGACATCGCCAAAGTATCTATGGTAGTAAGGTTTGATGTGACCACCATTCCTGCCAGTAGCTCCTGAACATGCATCTCTCAGCTCCACCATTGTTATTTTCAAATTGGGATCCTTCTTTAAAAGATAATATGCCGTTGCTGTGCCGGCATAACCACTGCCTATTATCAAAATATCGGTCGACTCAGGAATGAATGATGTTGATCGATAGGTGGATATTGGGTCAGCAACACTCAACCAATACGGTTTGTGTGTTGAACTATTAGGGACTGGAAAGTAAGAGTCAGGTGGCATGCTACTGCTGATGATAATATCGTGGCATGAGGTACAGATAAACCTTGACGAATTTTGAAGCTACCTTTATATACGTCAATTATCTTCTGGTTCTAGTGGTTTACGGGGAAGAAGATACAAACGGGTAAACACATCCGAGGAAAACTGACGCGGTTCTGAAAAATTTAGACAAACTTGATTTGTAAAATGAAAACAAGTCGATTGTCTGTGATTGTATTCCCTAATAGTCAGTCTAAATCATGATGAGCGATGAGAGTGATGTTGTTAAATCTGCTATGGATGTTGGGGTGAAGTTTTTCATGGAGCATGATTTTCCAAAGGCTTTAAAAGTGTTCAATAAAGCAATACTGTTGGCTGAATCATATTCAGACGAAGAGATTCAAGCGATTAGAGAGTCACAGAATATCAGGTCATTATTGCCTAACTTGCCAGTTTTACATCCAAGGCTACCATCATTATTAGATCATAGAGCCGCTACTTTTTTGAAGTTGAAAGAATACAAAAAGCTGTACCAGGATGCTAGAAGATTGATTGAGATTGAACCTTTCAGCTGCAAAGGTTACTTGCGGATCAGTAAAGTGTTGTTGATTATTAACAAGGATAAAGAGTCATATCAAATGGTTGTGAAGGGCTTAACCAAAGTGAAGAAGTATGAAGAAGAGTTTGGACTTGAGGTATCTCCCAAATTGTTTAACGCTTTATTGCGAATGAAGATAGATGTTGGTGATAGGTTGAATGCGAGAGAAGTGGAGCAGAGTCGAACGCAACAAGAGCCAATACTAACTGCAAATGCGGTTTTGCATCTTTCGTCAAGTACACCCATCAAGCGTCCAATTACATCATTATCTGATACTATCCTGAAGCAATTCAAAAAACCAACCCTATCACATTCGAATACACAGCTCCCCTCAATCGATATAATACAATCGCCATCTTCGTTTTCACCCGGTTTGAAAGATCCACTCACAGTTCTTCCATCCGAATTGATTGTGAAATTCTTGAGATTTTTACCACTAAAGTCAATTGGACTGTGCCTTTTGGTTTCCCATCGATGGAATGAATTTCTCATTTCAATACCAGAAGTATTCTCGTCAAATGTTGAATTTACTAGAAACTCACAAACATCTTCCTCAGAGTTCAAGAGTTTATACAAAATTGTTATCAACTCCAATAGAAGAAGAAAATACAAAAGGGTACAGAATGTAACTTTGAGAAAATTGAAGAAGCAAGACGAAAAATCAATTCTCAATATGTTGTTGAATCAAACAAAATTACAGGTAATAAACTTGGAAGTGGTATTGCAGGATATGGACCTCCGTCATTTTTTTTTCATGATCAAGGAGTCCAATTTGGCAAGATTCAATGTCCTCATGTTAAAGTCATTGAAAATTGATTGCGATTTTAATCCTAGCTTTGAAGATCATTTGATTGATCTTTTTCCATCTCTTGAAACATTAGAGGTTATCATTTCTCACATATCAACACCTTCAAGTGCTTTTGAACAAGAAAAAATTAACTGCGAGCTAAAGAACTTGAATGAGTCAAGAGTTCATAGAATATATGAAAGTATAAGGTCGTTAACAATAGTTTCAAATCCTAAGCTAACGCCTCAGCTGCAAGGATTACCTTTCAAAGGGCTTTTACAGGATGCTGGATTGGGATCCCCAATACCAAACTTAACATCATTGACACTAATTGGATTAGCGTTACCGGAAAATTTGACAAATATACTACAGTCAAGAAACTTGACAACACTAGTGATTGATCAATGCACATCAGCCACTTTTCCTAAATTGATATCATCGTTTAGTAATTGGCAAGAATACGAACTTCACAAAGCTACGAACAGCGAAACCAACCCAACATCCCTCGATGACCATTCCAAATTGACGACGTTGGTGATTAGAGAATTGAGAGACTTGACGGTTGACCAGAACAGAGCTCATTTTCATCTAAGACACCTTCCTTCATCTGCATTCAAGCCTTTCAGGAATTTAACAACTCTAGATATAACAGGTTCGAAATCAATCACATTTGAAGGTTTGTTGAAATTCCTCACCTTATCAAGGGCAAAACTAATAAAACTACTGATTGGCCTTTGCAGATTGTTGGTGTACGAAAGTTCAGGATTCGACAAAAGAAAACCTATCTCAGGTGGATATGTAGAGTTTGGCCAATTGGTCAGACTCTGTCCAGGAATAAAGGTGCTATCACTTCCCCAGTCTGTTAATTTGAATGATTATGCTTTGAGGGAGATGGGAACTGCCATAATGAACCACGCTTCGGAAACACTTCAAGGAAATGCTAGACTAATCTGGGATAGGTTGGACTTATCAAATAACAACATTACAGGAGCCGGATTAGTCGACTTTTTTCAATTGTCAAACCCTATCAATAAAGATTTTTACAAAATAAGTGAGCATAGACCAATTTTTCATGTTAAAGAGTTGCTCATCAATGGAATTGATCTCAAACCTGAGACGATAGATTATTTGACCAAGAAGAGATGTATTGGAAGCTGTATTGGGGTAAGTAATGTCATGGGAAGTATGACTCTTTCCCACAGATAGTATCTCACAGAAAACTTCATTTTACCAAAAGCTCCATCACAACGGTCCATACGAAACGAAAGTGATGCAAGACAAATAGCTCAAAAGCAAAGAAACTTATATATTCATTACTTGCTAAACACCAACATCTTTGTGGGATTATAGTAGCATGCTTGACCAACCCATTGACAGAGTTGGATTTGTCCCACAACAAAGGTAATTTTGTAAGTCATGATGAGTTTGATAAACTTTTATTTTGGTAAACTTCATAAAGAAAAGAAATGTATAACATGCAATTCACTCAGATTAAATATCCTCTAATCTGTTTTATAACATACAATCAAAATATAATAACTACTTGAAAAGTATATTCTATAGCTTTAAACCGTCAAACAAAACATCTAAGCTATCTTTCAAAGGATCAAAGTTGTCAGCTCCGACATCATCAACTTCTGTTAGGTCTATCAACAACTTATAGTCTTGCTGGCAATACTTCAAACAAAGTATTGATTTCTCAATGGTAGTTAATCTATGATTAGTGTATATGAATATGGCACCAATCATAGATCTGGCAACGTACTTGTATGGAACTCCCCCAAATCCTGTTCCCAAGCCCGGTATAATTAGAGTTTGAACAAATTTTGAGTCGTCATTTAAGTCAATCAATCTGTTGTAGCTATCCAAACATGCAAGTATTTGCCAAGTGCAGTCAAAAATGAAATAGATCATTCTTTTCAACTCCAACTCATTTTCAACATCATTTATCAACTGTCCGGGGACTTTCATTGTAGGAATATGTAGTATGGAATCGGCATGTAGTTGTATCCAACCTGGTGTATCATCAACGTCATCCAATTTGACCAAATTAGCATGAGTAGTATATCCATGACAAAACTTGAAAAGTTTCTTCTGCAATGAACGCTCAGTTTCTTGCCAACTGTTTGAATTGGAGGAAAACATCTTAGCAATAGCAAGATCAAATCCACCACCCAACTTACCCAAGCTATTTCCTGGCGAGACAAGTGCCGTTGATCCTACTTGCTCGGGCAAAACGATATTCTCCAACTTATCATTGACTACAAAAATTTCAACTGGTTTGCTTAACCACTTCAAATGATCCAATATGGTGACTTTGTTTTCTGAAGGAGACGATCGTATCAAGCTGTCAAGTTCTTTAAGTGCACCTTTCCAAGAACTGGTCATTGCCTCATTACCATCAAGCAAGATCAATTTCATACATTTAATCATACTAAGCTGGCAATGCCAATTACTTGAATAGTCAACTTGGCTTCTTAATAGTATATCAGTCTTTCTCTGGATGTTCTAAGTGAACCAAATGAAATTATCTGATCAATTGTGTAATTTAAGAATGCATGCGCTATTATGTCAAACAAAATCTCAAGTTTTAAATAAGATGGAGGACCTACATCCATAACATCAAAGTATACGGTTTACAAACGTCAAAAACACACAGCAAAGAAAGAAACATCAGAAACAATTCAAAGAGCTTGAAAAGCGTGGAAATATTCAATCTCGTCCAAATTTATTGATCATCCTCGTCCTCTTCATAAATAGCGCTAACCATATCTTCGTCTCCTGAACTTTCATCATCATTTATATTTCCGAATTGAACATCATCAGCTTGAGTTGGAGAAGCACCTATGATCTGATGTTCTTCCTCGTGGCCATCATCGTCTTCATTTCCAGCTTTATTGGTGTCGCTTGTTGTCATTTTATCCTCTGAATCAAATTCAACCTCATCATCCGAGCCAGAGCTGGCCTCGACATCATGTGCAGTGATTCTGATTTCTTTCAGTTCAACATCTGAACTCAACTTAGCATATCCCATCTCTCCCTCAGCATTTTCATCCACCCGGTTCATGACTTCGTCGATTTCTGCGCGTATCTCATCAGCAATCATTGATTTCTCAAGTTCTGCCTCTGTTATCTCTTCTTTGTTGTTAGATTCTTCTGCTAACTTTTCCAGTTCTGATAAATATCCAGACACCGAAACTTTGAACTTTGATAATAAATTTCTGCTAACTTTATCCAAGTCTTCTTTATCTTCGGTTTTCTCGATCAAGCTATACAATAGTTGTAGTTTATCCAAAGGACATTTTCCCGTGATCAAGAACTTATGAAGAGTTGATACTAAGAGTTTGACCAATCCTGGCGTTGGTGAGAACCCCTCGTATAAAGAATAGCCTTCACCATCATCATCGTTGTCGGTAGCGGGATGGCATGACATCAATGATCTTATGGCAAACTGAAGATGAATGACTGGAATAGAAATGTCTTCATCTGTGGCGTTAGCCACGTTCCTTGGATCAGTGAGATTGATCAATTGGTCCATCATCTTGTTCGGTGGTTGCATAAGCTTTCTAGTGTCATCATCAACCTCGCGTTCATAGACTTCTACTGCCCTGAGAAATGCATCATGTGAAACTTGCATGATAAGCCTCTGATGATTCTTTTGAGAAAATGCGTATACTGGGATACAAAATGTTAATGCTTGTTTCAAGATTTCGTTATTGATGAGTCTTGGACTGAAGTACGTCATTAATATGGTTTCCATCAAATCAGCATTCACGAGTATATCCGCAAGGTACAATTTACAAACACCAATAGCGGTAACGTTTTGCACTTCCATCCTAGTATCATCACCTAGACATCTATAGAAAAGTCTGGCTAATGATAATAAGCTGACAGGTTGATTCCCAGTGTCAAGTATACCATTTGTACCATGCATTGACAATAAGTCAAATATAACTTTCAAAGAAACGGTTTTCAATTCGTCTTCGCCTTGTGAGATCAAACCCCCTAATATCAACAATGTGTAAGGTGCAGATGACCTATCCAATATGCCAATCAAGCCATAGCATGTTATCGAAACACACATTATTGGAACATGTCTACTTCTGATACCATCAGCAACAATAGATTCTTTCAAGGATTCAAGTAAAATGTTATCCTTGATTGGCTCCTTCATTAGTTCCAACATGTGTTGAAAAATGAGCAAACATTCCATTAAAGACTCAACACTCATATTAAGATGAGGTTTTTCGGGATCATTATCTGACAGATTGAGTCTGGCCCTTTTGGAAAGCCTAGAACTTTCGGCTTCATCTTCATCCTCATCGTGATCCTTAGCCATGCTTGCAAGTCTTTCTTCTTCTAACTCAATTTGCGAGATATGTTGACGACTTGTATCCCTGGATGATTGTTTCATTCCGCTTAAGTTGGAGAATGATGTTTGAGCCGATTTGAAACTGTTATCATCATCAGTTGTTTGTATATCTCCCGTTGAATCGAACACTTGTGAATTAAGCGCTTGTTCTTGCTCTTGATCGTATCTTTCGGTACCACTGTCTCTGAGATCGGCAACCAACTCACACACCATTTGACTAAAATCCTTCTCACTTATTGCTAACTTTTTCAAAACATGGCACAACTCTTTTATCTGTTTGTCATTCAATTTGTCTTTCTCCAAAGAGCCTCTGGCAACTTGCAACATTTCTCTCCTTCCAACTTCATCACTATAATCAGAGTTTTTGGCTACTATAAATAGTTGGTAAAGAATAAAATCTAAAGCTTCCATGTCAAAGTCTTCTTTTCCCTTGTTCTTTTGCCTCAAGGTTAAGTATTTTCCAATCAACCTTGCCAATTCAACGGTTTCGGGAAAGTTCTTCTCGATTTGTTCGTTATAATTATTTTCATAACAGTATTCATGGAAGCATCTAATCAAAAAAGCAGATTGTGGGTTCAATCCCCTCCAAGTTTCTTTGCTGAATTCGATTTTTGGAAAAATATCTGGTCGTAGTTGAAAGAACACTTTGAAGGCAGTATCAGCAATCTTACTTTCTGTGACATAAAGACGTGTGACCAAGTCCATCAAATCGCAACCAGAGGTTTCGAACCAAGTAAAAGCAAACATCTTGCCAGCAGCTCGGGCAACAGATGGATCTCTATCCTTCAAACCCCATGTTAGAATCTTTTCCCTGACAACACGATCAAGAAGTCTGAAATCACCCATTTCTTTTATAATTTTTGAAAACACGAGTCTTCTGTTTGTTGCGTTCTGATCTCTTCCTCTTTCCAACAAAAAGTTATTCGTGATTCTGTTATGGACCAATGATGTCATAGCAGCCCTTCTGACCTCAGGGCTTGAATCATGTTGAATAGCTACCATTAGTTTTTCTGCTGCCTCTGACGACTCTTCATCAGTATCACCTACCTGAAATCTCGAGATTGTCTTAACCGCTTGAGCTCTCACAGCCGGATCTTTATCATAAAATCTTCTACTCAAAACATCTGATATTCTTTCGAAAAGTACAGTGGACATTTCCTCGATATGATAGAATAACGCGTAAAGGATTTGTAGGCATCTGAATCTGACAGTTTTGTTGTTTGCCTCAACACCTTGGCACACATGAAGAACAAGATGCTTGACAAATCTACTTGCTGGGTATTTCTCATCGTCATACTCTTCGTCATCGTCTTGATTTCTCATCTCGCCATTTTGCTCTCTCTGGGATTTTTCATCATCCAATATCAGGCTTACAAAATTGGCAATGAACCTGACAACTCGGTCTCCAACTTTTTCCGTTTTTTTCAACACCAAAATTTTATTTGTAAAGTTCAAAAAGTAACGAAGAAAGTATTTTTCTAGTCCCAATTCTCTTGACTGGAGTTCAATTTGTTTTAGTGTAGCAACTAGCTTTCTGTGAGTTGCGATTGAACTTTGTGAATCTTGGAATACCTGGCCGATTGCAATCTGCAACTGTTCCAGTTCTGAGATTTGCTGAATCAGACTCAATGTTTCTCTATTCAAAACCTTTGCCGCCATAATCAAAAGTTGCAAAAATATTTGCTTTCTTGTTTCAAAGGCTTTATATGTGTTAGGGGAAGATATACGTTAGCAATCCAACGTGAACTGGGCCGTTTGTTTCATATAATTGGATTTGTTTTGATTTGTTTTCTTTCTTTCTGTCTTTGTTTACAAAAAACAAAATTGCCCCCGAGTATCGGATATTCGACTTCATTTCCGGGGTATAACTGTCAACTCTTTGCTTCCTTCATAAAACTTGCAAGACAAAGATGAGTATATCAGTCACTGAACTTCTATCGTTTCCTATGGAAAAGGTCATATAGTTTTATTATTCACAAGTATTGAAGAGGACAAAGAAGAGTTTGTTGTTTTGTTGGTTCAACTTAGCTGCTTAGACGTTCTTACACAAGCTTGTTCATAACCAACCGAAAAGGTCAAGAAGCTGGTGAAAGACGCTAATCCTCACTAGGCTAGTGTTTGATTATGTTTGCGGTTTTAGTGGTTGTCCTGGAAAAGAAGGGAGTAAAGGGGTGCAAAGGGGAACTTTGTAAAAGCATCAAAAATTCAAGTAATTGCTAATTGAACAGCTCTAATCTCTAAGTATGAATCACCGCCAAAGAATTTTTCCTCAATATTATGATACCACAAAAAGATAGCTGATGTCGTTTATCTGAAAGAAAATAGCTTCTGAACAAAGTCATGAGTTCTTATGATAGTAATTGGATGTGCAGTTGGGAAGAAGAGGCTGTGAATGCCTCATTTTTCGAAGCAACTTGAAATTGGAACGAAACCTGGACTTGCCTAGCCATTTACTCTCGCCACATTTGAGCAATTTGATTGTAGTTAAGGTACATGGAACGCATTTTGGGATAGAGATCTCCCTTTCCTTTGAAACAACAGTGAGGAGTTCTTTTTGGCTTTAAAATCCCACAAAGTCTGCGTGTGTGTTGATTTCTAATCGACAAGAGTAGCAACCAAAGCTGCTCAAGAGACTTCCATACAAAGATTGATATATATCACCTAGAAACCCTCTTAATGAGAACTTGAAGAAGATATTTATCCATAAATCAAAGACTTCAACTGGAAAAAATGGTCTTGAATACAACGCTAGAAGGCTATAAAGTGGTTTTGAGAATGCTACAAAGATGGTGGGATCCACAGAGAGGTACTTTCATCTCAAAAGATGGCTCAAATGGCTCAATTGGTGATAAGTTCAATGTTTGGTCAATGTCAGTTGCAGTTCAAGCAATAGCTGATGGATGCAGACTCTACCCAGCCGAATTGATGCCCATGTTGGACCCTGCGATCCAAGCATTAAAACGTTACAGATCTCCCAAATACCATGGATATTGTGCCGCTGAAAATTTTGAAGGCAACCATGATATCTACTACGATGATGACGCTCAAGTGTGTTCAGCAATAATTTCAGCTTACGAGGTTTCGGGTAATAAAGAATACCTTGATTTGGCACGCGACTTGGTTAGGTTTCTAATGGGTGGCTACTGTAATGATCCGAGTGCAAAATGTGGTGGTGGAATGCTTTGGAAAATGGACCACACTTATGTGAATGCTTGTACCACTGCTGAATGTGCCATTGCAGCTTTACAATTGGCAAGATTCATCCCTAATGAAGCTGCTGTGTACGTCGAGTATGCAAAAGAATGCATGAGATGGCAGCTAAAGGTGTTATTGGATAAAGGCGATGGCTGTGTTTATGATGGTATTGATATGAATGGCGACAAACCTAACACCACCAAATGGACCTACAATGTTGGCACCACATTGTCAGCATGTGCCATGTTGTACTCGTATGAAGCAACCGATGAGTGGTTGAATGCATCAACAGAATTGGCAAAAGCCGCAACCAATCATAATACCCCAATTTTTTGTAGGGACTATCCTGACCACAAGAGGTATTGGAGAGATATGTCATATTTTGTTCAATTGATACTAGCTGGGCTAGCTGACTACGTGTTGTTTGTGGGCCATAAGGCTTCAGCGGATTTACTTAAAACCATAAACGATGAGATAAAAAGGCACATTGAATACTTTATGAATTGGAACTTCGATCCTGATGATGGGTTATACTTTCAAACATTTGAAAATCACAGGATTGAGAAACAATACAAGAGATATAGATCAGAGTTTGGTGAAAGGAAAGACTTTAGTAAATGCGGTGAAGATAATAAAAAGTGTTTGATTGGAGTTGGCTCCGCTGCCAGAATTTTCTTCCAAGGTGGTAGAGTCGTTCCGCAGATTTGATAGTACTGACTTTTTGCCTGCCGTCTCTACCTATCGTATAGTTTATTGCATCTTTGTTGGTTACACCTGAATTTATAACTTTCAAAAAACTTATTGAAAATGTTCTCTCTCCAGAAATGTACGAAGATACAAATTATAACATCATAACAAGGACAAACACGGCACAATTAAACAAAATACTGATGACATAATTACAGATAGAAACAAAAATACAAACAATGCTAAACCTTCAAAAGAAAACAGTAAGATCAAGGTAAATAAAATTAAACAACAATTTTGTGCAATTTGAAAGCTGGAGGAGTAGGTAATTGGAAAATTGGCCTTTCAACGACAATAATTTCATCCTTTCCGAATTTCTCAACCAACAACAAAGATTTATACTTATTTGTGAACCAGAAACATTTTTCAAAGTCCTCATCTTCATCTTCATCTTTTTTCGAGTTCAATAATCTATTGATTTCAGTTTGTTTGAACTGCCTAGATAATTCATCATCTATATCATCAACGATATCAAGCTGGTTTGTTGTCAAAGAGATGAACTCGGTTTCATTGTCATCGTCTTGGTTTTCCAAAAACTCAACGTTTATGGAGTCGTCAACTGTGTTTGTTGTTTCAGAAATTGTCATTACAACACTGCTGTTCCTTCTTCTCTTTCTGTTACCATTCGTCTTCTTTGACTTTTGTTGTTGCTGCTTTGAAGTGTTTCCAAACTTATTATCGATTGGTATATTGAAGTTCAAATCGAAGAAACATAACCAATTATCACCGAACAACCAAATTCTTTTGTCATTTAATTCATCTCTAAAAATTCCACAACATTTTGATTTTAGATTGAGAAACTTTGATGGTAAAAATTCAGAGTTTCTCTTCGACCACTGTGTCAATAGGTTTGCAGAGTTTGCTGCAGATAAATCCGTATTGAACTCATATAATTTATTTTCAGAATTGATTAGGACCAATGTATTCCTCAGTGTGAATGCCAAGTTTATTGGAATTTGTGACAATTTGACCAATCTGAAGGTTGACTGTGTTGTGAGGTCAACAATTTCGACAGATCCGGATAATCTTGAAACGCATGCTTTTGAGCCATCGTCTGAGATTGATAAATTGTTGATGTTTTGAATGTAAGGTAATTTTGACTTTGTTGATAAAGCTTCTGGCAAATCATATTCTGTCGGGGTTTGTGAATTGTTGAAAACGTTTGAGTCATCTTCTGCATACGTATCGATATCAAATGAAATCAACTCATTATCTGATGTAACAGTGAAGAACTTATCTTTTGTCAATTTCAATATCTTAGAATCATAGTTTTCCAAGAGTTCTGATTTGATCTTGTGAATTTTGACTTTGATCTCATCATCATCATCGGATATCTCACGAATTTTGAAAATCTTGATGTTTGATAATCTACCAACTATTAAAAATCTACCATTCTCACTGATAGCACAACTCGTTATATTTTCATCATCTGATAACGTCAATTTTGATATCAATTTCTTACTTCTGTCAAACTTGTCAACTTTCCAAATCTTGATTGTCTGATCTTGCCACATTATAACCAACTTTTTCAATTGGTTAACGATAACATTCGATTTTTGTAATGCAATTGGTAGTTTTCTATATGGGCCATCATGAAAGTTATTAACAGAGTTTATAACGATTGACTTTTCAACACCACCACTTATCAAAAAATTGGAACCTTTGCTTTCAAATGAAGCCAATGATCTAACATCATTGGAATGTAATAACCTATTTGATGTATTTATCCATTTATTTATTTTTTTGTTATTTGAGCCATTGGAGATTAGATTGAAGTTGAAAATCTTCCTATCAACACCAGCACTGAACACCTTTTCACCTGTGATATCTGAAGATAAAGACAAAACATCAGCTTCATGAACTTGAAATGATTGTTGTAATACAAAATGCTGTAAGTCCCAAAATTTTACAGAGCCTGTAGAATCACCAGTTACTAATTGTTTTTGATTTGACAATGCATGCACTGACCAAATCAATGTACTTTCGGTTTTGGACTTATCAACTCTCAAAGTGGAGATCAATCTACCCTTATTTTCATCCTCTTTCTTAAAGTTCCAGATTCTAACTCTACCATCAGCACATCCACCAATGACCAACTCGTTATCAAGCCAAGTGATGGATAAGACTCTTGAATCTTGCCTTTGTAAAATCATTTCATGCTCGATAGATCCAGGGCCCCCTGAAATGTCAACAATAACAACGCTTCCGTCATCACACCCA
The DNA here is from genome assembly GCA_003706035.2 of Peterozyma xylosa. Classification (NCBI taxonomy): domain Eukaryota; kingdom Fungi; phylum Ascomycota; class Pichiomycetes; order Alaninales; family Pachysolenaceae; genus Peterozyma; species Peterozyma xylosa. The sequence goes on from PPKF02000017.1 coordinate 151,388, forward strand.
ACAGACAATTTATCGCCGTCTAAATTACTGTGGATTGACCATATGACACCAGCGTTACAGTCATAGTTTTTCAATGCTGTACCTGTTTTCAAGTTCCACTCAGTGATGCTTGTTGAGCCAGCTATGGAAAATAATCTTGGAGTAGAATCATCCCAGATCGACCAACATAAGCCTTCAATTGATCTGTTTCTTGAACCTTGTAAGGTTTGTTCATGAATCCAGTTGTATCTTGGGTTCCAGATCTCGATATCTCCATTTGATCTTCCCACTGCTAATCTCAAATCTTGTGGCGTGAACTTATTGGTCGACTTATGCGAGAAGGATAATGATGTTATCGTATGTGGTGTATAATCCACAAATCTACAACGATGAATATCCATATTGTTTTGGAGGGTCTATTTCACGAGAAAAATCCTATCTATAACGTCTGAAAACTCGGAGCTAAAACTGAAATTCTCCAACTATAGAAACAAGAGTATATGAAACTAATCTCTAAATGAATAACTTGGGAGTCTACAGTATTAATTGCCAGTCTAACCATACACTTAGATTCATTCCAACCACTATTGAATTTTTTTTCACTTTACAAAGAACAAAAAAAATTTTGAAAAAAAAAAAAATCAATTTTTTATGAAAATTACGTAATCAGAGTAAATGGTAGTGCAATTTATATTAATCTTGGGAGAGCTCTCCAAGAAGTTGTCAAAGTTGAAAGCTATTCGTCGCAGTTCACTAGCAATAACAGAGGGAGTGAATAAAAGGAGGGATTATCGGCTTGTTTTTGTTAAAAACCATAATAAAATATTCAAAAGGGGGCTGCATTTAAGTCAATAGGGGCAAAAACTAGCAAAAGAAAGATAGAGAATCATACTACTACATCAAGTGGAAAGTTAGAGAGCAAGACGGCTTCTCAAGCTTTGATAAAAGTCTTGATGGCCTTGTTCTTGGAAGCATTGCTGAAAACTTCGTATGCTTCAGCCATGTCTTCCAACTTGAATTCATGGGTGACCAAACTACCAGAGTCTAATTCACCGCTAACGACTCTCAGTAAAAGTTCTTCTGTCGAGAACATACTGACCAAACCTGTTGTGATGCCGATATTCTTGATCCACAAGTCCTGCAACTGCAAGTCGACCTTCTTACCATGAACACCTACATTGGCTATACGGCCTCCTGGGGCGATTATGTCCTGACATGTCTGGAAAGTGGCAGGAATACCGACACATTCAATGGCGACATCAACACCTGGTTCCAAAACATCGGTAGTTCTCAGAGCATGAGCCTCACTCGAGATCAGGTAAACCAGCTTGGTGACATCCGAAGTAACACCTGGGTTGATCAAGTCTGTTGCGCCTAGTCTCTTTGCGGTTTCCAAACGTTCATCATTGTAATCAATCATGATGATACGTGAAGGCTTGAAAGCTTGTGCTGTTAATAAACAAGCCAAGCCAACTGGACCAGCACCGACAATAGCAACCGAGTCACCTTCGTTGATCTTGGAGCTCAAAACACCAATTTCGTAGCCTGTAGGTAGGATATCGGAAAGCATCAACAATGCCTTGTCCGAAACGTTGGTAGGAGCAACAACCAACGAGTGGTCAGCGTGTGGGATTCTCGTGTATTCCAGCTGAGTTCCGTTGATCTTGTGCCCCAAGATCCAGCCACCGTCCAAACAGTGACTTTGTAAGTTCTTGGAACAGTAGTAGCACGAGCCACAACTGGTAACACACGCAACAATAACCTTATCACCAACCTTGAAATTCGTAACGTCGGAGCCAATTGAGTCGACAATGCCAATGGCCTCGTGCCCCAAGGTGGTGCCTGGAACGCAAGCTGGCACATCGCCCAAACTGATGTGCAAGTCGGTACCACAGATCGTGGTTGCAACTGTTTTGATAATGGCGTCCGTTGGCTTCAACACCGTTGGCTTGGCCACGTCTTTCCATTGGCGGTTTCCTGGGCCCTCGTAGACTAATGCTTTCATTGTAGACATCGCTCTTGATAGTAGGTTGGAGTTGTTCAACTGGTTAAACTTCTTGGTACTTTGTAGTAACACTTTTGATGAGCTTCTTAAAAACATGACTGAACTTTGGGAGGGAATTCGCCTGCTCTATATATATATGAGATACACCCGGGTCTAGGATGAGTGAAAAACTGTAACGCTTGCCGGCTGAGAGTTGTCAGATGGTCTGTTGCCATCAACAGTTCCACCCTCGCAGGTGCATTCTCTATTGTTTTTATACCTGCTCTCAGATAGCTCGTCTCTGGGTGTATCAGCCCACACTTGACAAATCCCCGACAAATAATAGGAACATTAGCTGACTTGAACCACCACTAACCCTCCAAACTGGCCACAGCTCGTCATATGTTTCTACACTTGGAGGCTCGAGTCTAGCGATCACTATTCAGGAAGCCACTACCGGGTCTCTGCCAACCAGACACAGCTGAGCCGGATTACAAAAGTCCTCCGTACGAACTCCAAGGAACCCAATGGAAGGAACCAATATTAACAATAGGCCGACTGCTTATTCTTGTGAGTGAACGCGGAGAAAAAGTCGCTGTCAGAACCCCATACTTCGGAAAATGGGGGTGAGTCTGGGTGTGTGTTTTCGACGAATGGCCACAACGTATCTCGGTATCTATGTATATGAGCACCTATATGAGACCTATATGAGCACCTATATCAGCACCTATACAGACCCATATTCAACTCAGGACTCTAGGCTATGCCTTTGAAGTACACTCACTGCGACTGAGTTATCTATGTGTCGGGACCAGGGCATAGCCAGCCAACTCGGACTCCAACTGTTTCACGTAGCAACATTAAAAAATAAATCACCAGATTTGTCTCCAAGCGGATAACAAGTCCAGGCAGCAAAATGGCCTGCTACGGTCAGTTTTGACAGTGTTGCAAAGGGAAATACGAAAAAACATTCAATTTTATTTCAGATATTATTCAACAACGTAGGGGGGGGGGGAGAAATGGGGGAAAAACACTAATGAAACACAGTAAGGAAATAAAAAAGTTGTATTTTACACCAATCTCAAAAAGACAAGAAACAGGCTAAGCGAATATTAAAAAAAAGCAACAAAATACAACGGGTGATGCAAACCCAACTAATTGATACCGAATAACTTTTTTAATTTACCCATTTTCTTCTTACCCTTCTTCTTCTCTTCGTCGGCGCCATCATTCTGGCCGGCAGTGATGTTCTCACTGAAAAATCTCAGCGACTTGCCATTGGTGTGATGGTGACCGTTAGGACCAACAAGATCAATGACACTGTCGCGCGGAGGTGTAGCGTATATTTGGTTGTGACTAGCAGCTCTTAACGGTTTGGCCTTTCCTCTGATATCAGGCGTAGACTTATGGGAGGAGATCTGCTTGTGTTGGTAGAATGATGGGATTGATGATGGCCCGCCATCTTCATCGTCCGAATCAGCAAACCTTGACTTGAAGCCATTCAACGCAGATGACTGATGACCCAGCTCGTGGTAGTCTGGGATGTTCAGTGGAGCGTCTCTCATGGTGAACCTCTTGGAAGCCCTGGAAGCTGGAACGTTTTGTTGGGCTTGTTGCTGTTGCTGCTTTGTGCTCTCGCGTTCTCTTTCGAAACTGGATTTCCTTTGTAGAGATGGTGGTAAGTCTGCCGTCAATTCTGACTCCACCTGTCTTGGTTTGCTGTTGGCTCTAGCGTATAGCGCATCTGCGCGAAGCTTGGCTTCTGACTTTGGGAGGACAAACTTGCCCGGTGAAACTTGCTGGGGCATATGGATGACACTGGCAGGTCTTGGAAGTGGTTGTAACGATGTCTTGACCCTTGGAGCTGAGCCAATAGATGATCTTGATCCCAGACGCGCCCTGTTGAAATCAGTTTGACTGGATCTTTTCGACAAGGATTGGGTACGTTGTTGGTGTTGTGGATTCCGTTGCTGCTGAGAGACTAGTTGTTGAGGCTCTTTGTGATTCTGTTGCACAAACAGCTTCTGTGTACTTGTTCTGGCCCTTGGCTGTGGTTGCTGCAGCTGTGGTTGATGATGAGCAGAGCCAACACTTCCATGCCTACTTCTTGGTTGTTGTGTGAGTGGCAACGATAGATTTGAAGCGGATAATTTGGCATTCATTTTGGTATTTTCAGCGGTCGCTAATGATAAATACACATCAGAAGCAGCATTTCTCTGTGGAGAAACATCGATGTATTTACCTCTTGGCAGCTTCAATGCTGATTTTCTTCTCTGGGGAGTAGTGGTCAGATTTTCAGTGACCGTTGGTGATGGTAGCGATAGATCATCATTAACAAAGTTGTTTGCGGATCCTGTGGTAGGGGAAGGTGTGTTACTTGGAACTCTTTTATGAGACCTTTGTGGAATTTCAATTTCGTGCAGATCAATATCCACCTCTGCATGTTCTGGTTCATGAATCGGTTCCAACATTGTAGGCTCAGATGACCCATTGACTCTCAAAATAGGCATTGTTGAGCGAAGTTGTTTGGCCATGCTCATGCTTCTTGATGAGCTGTCAGAGAACCTTTGTGGCGATGGGGATGGTGAATTATCAAAATCGTCTTTCAATGCCTGGTATTCACTAAATTGCTCATCCGGTAATTCCCTTGTTGCTTCAGCAAAATTTGTTGCAGGGTTCCTGGCTTCCAGAGTCTTCTCAACTGACACTGGCTCCAGTGAATGCTTTCCAAATTCATCAGACACATTTGTTAAGTCAGATCCACTTTCAGCATTGAGCATGCCAGAAGATTTGGACTGTGAGGCAGATCTGGGAGATGAGTCGACAGTTTCAGCTTGTTGGTTAGGTAAGAAATCGGATGAAAGCTGGTGATAATGATCCACGAGGTCCAATTCTATTGCTGATCCTGCATTTTTCTTCTGATCTACTTTATTGATAGAGACAGGAGAGTTGACAGTTGAAGTAACAGAGATTGAATTGAAATGACTGGAATTCAAATCATCCTGATCTTCCTCATCACTAATATGCTCATGAACAGGGCTTTCATTACCAGATTCGAAAACATCTTTTTCCAGTATGTCATCATGTTCCAGAAGAATACTTGTATCAACTGTGGAAGCTGGCTCAAGGTTTGAACTTGAATCGGCCGTACCGTAGATGAATGATTCAACAATGTCTGAAGCTTTTTCATTCTCAAGGTGAATCTCTTGAGATGATTTATCAATTTCAAGTTTTTCTGCAGCCAGCAGCTCTTTTCTTTGTTCCTCCAATAACTGCTGCTTCCTCTCCTCAAGAATTTGATATGCAAGATCACGAGCCTCTTGTTCTTTTGCTTCTTCAACAAGTTTGGCCTCCAGTGCAGCTCTTGCAGCAGCCATCAATTGATCATTCGCTCTATCTTCTGCAAGTTTTTCAGCAAGATATTGCGCTCTTGCTTGGTCTTCGATTACTCTTTGTCTATTCAATTCCATTTCTTGCTCATACTCTCTCTTTCTTTCAGCTTCTTTGATGCGAAGAGCCTCCTTTCTTTGAGCTTCATGAGCAGCAGCAAGTCTGATCCTGGTCGATTCTTTTTCTCTTGCGAATTTTTCATCTTGTGCTACACGTTCGGCTTTCTGCCTTTCCAATATTATATTCCTTTCCTTTTGCCTTTCCAGTTCGACTGCATACTCTTGCTGTAACCTGATTTTTTCTTCCTCTTCCAGCTTGGCTCTCTGCCTTCTGAATCTCTCTCTTATCAATGTTTCTTCTTCCATTTTCAGCAGATATTCTCTTTCTAGTTTCAACTTTTCCATTTCTACTCTTTTTTGATCAATTTTAATTTTCTCTAATTCGGACAAGTAGTTTATAGCTGCTTTATCTTCACCTACTCGGTCACTTTCTTCGACAATTGAGAGTGCGTTGGATGATGAATTTTTGTTGAGCTGCTGCTTGTTGGTCAAGCTAATACCGGTAAGAGATGAGGCTCTTCTGACAGGAGCTCTGGTTTGACCGGTCAAGGAAGATGATCTTGATGGAGTCCTTCTATCAATGGTCAATGAATTTCTTTTTGGTGCATCATCTTCGACTGGTACATCAACAGCAACCAAACCATAGGCCGAGGGGACATATTTCTTCACTGTCCTTGTTCTTGAAAGGGACTGTACGGGAGGTAGATTCTGTCTTTGTGATGGTGACCTTCTTATGGATGATGATTTGACAGATGAGGTTTCTGAGAATGAGACTTTATGCTTTATGGTGTTGTTCGAATCTTTCAAAGATGATTTTGGGGGTAAAGAGTTTGAGTTTGGCTTGTAAGCTCTGTCAGTAGACCTACTAACAGAGTCGGTATCACCTTGAGTATCAAACCTGTCCATGTCAGCACTGTTAACTGATACCAACTCATCAAAATCGTGCAAAGATTGACGAGTTAAAGGCTGGTGCGAATCGGATGAGATTCTCCTCCTTATAGCTGGATGAGGCGAAGAATTTGCCTGCACAAGACTTTCTGATCTGGAATGATTCAAATACGGGTTTTGAGGCGCCGTAGCGCTGTTTGCTCTTGATGGTGGCCTGTGTGAAACGCTGTTGGTCCTATACTGTATCGGCTGAGACGCTAACTGCCTGGACCCAATAGTAGACGCAGCAATGTATGCACTCGAGCTTGCACGGTTGGTTGGCTGATCGAAATGGAGTTAGTACGCCAGTCATCCTACTTCAGGCTTCCTTGAAGCCTAAGCAATCTAATAAATACGTACGATACCGCTCACACCAGTGTAGGCCGATTCAGAAGCAATACGGCTTCTTCTTTTGGAAAACATTATCAATCAGTCAACTGGGCACAAAACAGTCTAATTGAATTGTTGAGCAAATGAAAAAATGCAATAGATCGTCTGTATTAGAATGATATACCTTTATCTTGGTCGTAAACTGCTGTATTCTTTCGAGGCTGATTTCCATATGTTTAAAAATCCAAAAAAAACATGGCTACTGAAATTGCCTCTTACACGTGTAGTGAGAGCAAAATGGCAGACTTCAACTGTTCAATTCAGTTGCCCTTTGGCAATAATAGAAGATGTTTAGAGAAGTGTGTCAATCCCCTAGATAGGTGAATTTGCAGGTCCACAATCAATGGCTGGATTTTTGAAGAAAGTTTGGCTATCGAGGCTTCAAAGAGCCAGAAGAGGGGTTGAATAGTCAACATCCATGTTGTGCGGAACCTAAATGTTTAAGTCTGAAGCATCGATTGTCGATAAGACCTTTCCAAACATGGAGGTGTATGAAGAGCATTGAGAACAATACTCTTGAGTCTAAGATGTACTTTTTATCATAGACTTACACATACCCTCAGGTCGAAGTGTTGTAGCCTGCTGTACCCCTTTTCGACTGCTGAGCATCGGTCCTCTGTTCAGCGTTCTACGTGCAGCCTTTTCTTCCTGAACAATCAACAAATATCTATGTCCAGCCAACAACAAGGAATGTAGCTACATATAGATGTGGTTACCCGTCAGTTATTGATGTTGTGTGCCTCTTTCCAATTGGCGAAAGCCAAAGAAGTCATCTGTCAATTTTCTCAAATTACGAGTCGGGTCACTAAAGCTGTAACATGAAAAACTTGTTCTGGAGCTGAAAGCAATTGATGAATACAATACATTGGCCAGCAGAGTATCAAATCACCAGATATTAATCGATAAAGAAACCACCCCAAGATGTCAGGACGTAAAGCTCAACCAGAATCCAAGTTTCAACAGTTCAAAAAGACTCCAGCCTACACCGTTTTATTCAACGTTGGATTGTTCGTTGTAAGTAGTGTTTGATTTTTTTGAGTCTAACCCAGTCTATGAGAGGAGAGCCAAACATGTATACTAACAGGACTTAACTTTGATTAATTATAGGCCGGTGTTGCTTTCATTCAATCACCATTGATGGATATGTTGAACCCACAATTATAGATTAGTAGTAAATATGATGTCAGTGTGGGTAGTTAGGAATGCGAAAGTCGAAAGAGAGGAGGAAAACACAAACCCATGGTGAGATTTTTTTTCTTCACGCTTTTGTTGTCTGTATATAAACAAGTATTAATGCTCTTATGTCTCGAATAGCTATGGACCCTTCCACCCCAGGTGTTTTCCAATGTTATGTAGTCCGGTGAACCCTAAACGTGTTTTACATTCTTCTGAAGTGACTAAAACTAATTCTTTTGCATCAAAACGATAGTGTATGGGGATAAAAATATTGAAATTTCAGAAATACATGTACTTGTTTCAACAATTAGAACTTAAAAGAGGAGAAAAGAAAAGGGTAAAAACAAAAAAAGCCTTGATAGATAAACTAGTTTCAGCTAAACACCAGCGCTTGGATGAGATTCTGGGCGATGAATAGTCTTGTAGACAAACTATCTTGATAAGACGACGTACAAAGCGTGTAAAATACCTGGAAACCAAACGAAACAACACAACACAATGTTAATGATACAATCGGAACCCCAACCACATTCCATGAAGACAGCTAAAGGTGGCAATAAGAGAGCTAAACATTCACATAAAAGACATGTGTGTTAGTACTCAGGTTGGTCCAGCAGGAAGTCAGAGTGATTCAAAGTGGCAAATTCTAGATTCCACACCAGCCTTGAACGTGCACTTTCACTCGAAGTGAAGTAAAGAAGAAGCAAAACATGGTATAATGCATTGCAGGTCAGCTGCTGCTTATCGGCATATCTCGATGTATACATTCCACAAAGTCCGTTACATTGCAGTGAAAGAAAATTTCAAATCACTTGGATACAGTTTCAACATCCTCTATGTGAATGGAAGCTGATTGACCGAAACTGTTCCGAGGAGAATTTTGAGCTCTGGTATGTATCAGCATCTTGAACATAGAGAAAAACGGTCGGCCTAATTTACAGCTACCAGAATCGTCACTTTCAGTCCCAATTGTCTATATATAAAAGAACTTACCAATAATAACTGCAATAATCTTTGATGAATTCATTATAACTTTTCAAAATTACTCAATATCAATCAAAATCAAACAATATGGCAATTCTTTATCGTAGACAACAGCGAATTGGTTAGCGTTTTATACTTGTTTTCTTTGGGAAAGGCTAGTACAAAACAAGAAAATCCCCAAAAATTCCAAATAATCCGCAACAGCCCTTGGCTTTCCGTTTTGGGATAAACTGTCTGTAAAACGGTATGATGCTTCAAAGAAACATCAACAGGCGGTGTTCCCAGCTGCTTGTGGAATCAGAGTGATAGCCGTTTGGGCAGAAGATGTCTTAGATAGCTTTATGATCTGAGCTACGATCTATGTTGTAGAGTGTGGTAGATGAAAGATAATATTGATAAGAAAAGAAAAAGAAAAAAGAAAAACCAGTGAAGGGAAATGTCGGATATGCATTGGGAAGAAGTGAAAGGTGGTTGATTCTTTATCTCATGCAACTGCTAGAGTTCGAGGCAAGATAAACCAGTTACTGTTCCTTCAAAGTAGCCCAAAGAGATTTGTTCTTAGTAATCCATGGGTGATCGTCAATCAAATCCAATGGGAATCTTTCCAGTGGTGAATATTTCAATAACTTCCTGATCAAATCGGAGGCATCATCACTAATGTAGTCAGGGATTTTCAAGTCAACTGTTGCTATTCTCCTATATGTTATATTTCTGTATGGATCTTCAAATGGTGGATGGCCTGTTAAAAACTCATACATCAAAACTCCTAATGCCCATACATCGACCTTTTCGTTGTGTTCCTTTGATTCGACCATCTCGGGTGGTAGATAATCCAATGTTCCACACATTGTTGTTCTCCTTTCATTTGAAGTTTTGGGTGAATACACCGACCAGCCAAAGTCCGATAACTTAATGGAATGGTTGAAGCTCAACAAAATGTTCTCTGGTTTCAAGTCTCGATGCACTATATTCTTCTTGTGAAGATAGGACAATGCGCTTGCGATCTGCGATATGTAAAATGAAGCCGAAATATCATCAAATCTACCTTGTTTTCTCAACAATCCATATAGTTCACCATATATGGCAAACTCCAAGATCAATACAACCTTTTTCAGGTCGTGGAAGTAGCCATAGAGCTGTAGACAATGTGGATGTCTCAAATTTGCCTGGATTTCAACTTCTCTTTGGAACTGCTTTTCGACTTTGAACTCGACAATTTCTGATTTTTCCATAATCTTGAGAGCACAAATGAACCCTGTTTTCTTATCCTTGCAACAGTACACCTTCCCAAACTTTCCCTTGCCCAATTTCTTGCCAATTTCAAAGTCCGATAGGGAATAATCTCTGTATGGAACGTCTGTTAGCAAGTTTGGAATGTTGTGTTGAGGTAACACCACTGATTTTCTTGACGAAAAACTCATCCTCCCCAGGAGCGTCAGCCTACTTGATTGTAGCAGAGCGTTCGATGAAACTCTTGTCGACGTGAGCCGTTTAGACAAAGGCGACCCGTTTGATTTTCTATATTTGCTGGGCTGGTGGGATAGCTGATTCAATTTACTCCCACTCAACGGTATCTTCGTTAGCGGTTTCCGCGTTGAGCCTGTTAGCGATGTTGATGGCAGATTCACCGCAGATTTAGACATCCTGTTCTGACCATGCCTTATTTCTGATAACGATACCCTCGAGATTCTACTTGTTGAAGCAGCCGCCGTCGGTACTGATCCTGATGTGGCCCCCACTATTTGCACATTACCGGATTTCATGGACTGCATAGTCATCCTTGAGTTTTGAGATAAATGGAAACGTTCCTACTTTTATACTTCATCCACTGCTTGTGGTATGAAGATGAGTTTGCAATCAACTTGATCTTACAAGTATACAAACTTGTAAACAAACAAACCAATAGCAAAAAATACACGACCCTTTGATTGATATTATATGCACTACCTTTTGTTGTGTACGATTTTTCAGATCGGCTAAATGAAGAATTGGTTATATAAGTCAGGGTAAATAAAGAGTATAGTGAAATATAAGAACTTAGACCTGGCAAGAATCAAATAAGTGGATTGAATTTATTATGATTAGTTGGGTACGTTTGACAACTGAGTTTTAAAGAGTGATTCCCGATGCCCAGTACAAGTGAGCAACTGGATAGGTACACGATAATAGATGAAAGTGGAGACAGAGAGAGTGTTCTGGCCAACACAATACCTGATCGGCCAGATCCAGTGGTCACAATAAACGAGAAAAATGTCACTTTTGAGGATGAGGTGGGAGTGATCGAAGCTCCGGGTGGTTCTTCTCTGGGTCAGGCTGGTACGAATGCTTCATCGCTCTATAGAAGATCCTCGGTTGTTTCGAGGCCTACGTTCAAGGCTGGAGTGTTTGGTACATTGTCGAGCATCCAACCGCCGGTCCCAGAATCTTTACCAACCACCCCTGGATACGATTTGACCGATGGCGAGATGTATTTCAGTCGAAATGAGCAAGTTCTGCTTCCAAGCCAGCAAGCTCCTCTGGACGCCTCTTTTGCTGCCAGCGATATCTTGCAGAGACCATCCGTTGTTAGGCAGGATAGTGAGACTCTAGAACCAATGACGTTGCAGTTTCCACCAAAGAACTTATGGAGAGTGTTATCTGTTTGTTGTTGGGCATTTTTCTCTGGAATGTCCGACGGTGCCCCTGGTGCCATTCTTATGAAAATCGAGGACTACTATGATATCTCATATTCAGTTGTATCATGTATTTGGTTGAGTAATGCAGCTGGTTTCATAGTGATTGCAGGTTTCAGTAACTGGATGAATGAAAAATTGGGAAAATCAAAAATGATCTCTGGTGGTTGTATCGCATCTGTAGTCATGTATGCAATAGTCTGTACCGGTACAGTCTTCCCAGCTATTTGTGTCGGATTCTTTTGTGGTGGTTTAGGTTTGGCAACATGTTTGAGTCAAATGAACATTTTTTTGACCAAATTTGATAAACTGTCAACATACCTTGGCTGGTTTCATGGGTCTTATGGTATTGGTGCGACTGTTGCACCATTAGTGGCCAGTTCAATGACCAATGCCGGCATCAAATGGCATTACTATTACTGCATCTTATTGGCGTCTACTTTTTTCAATTTGGTCAATTTATGGTTAGCATTTGCAGGTGCTGATACAGATTTGGCTCCGTGGGATGTACCAGATAACGCTCATGATCTCAACAACTCGAACATACCGGAGGATGAGATTGCACTAACAGATTTGACGTACAGACGCAATTTAGAAAACGCGAACAGAGATATAAGAGACCAAGTTAGTAGAAAAGGTAAGTCCACGAATTTGGAGAGTGATGGTCATGCTGTCGAGGATATTCGTGCGACCACATTCAAACTCGGACCAGAGCCAGTTGTTCCAAAAGGTGATTTTCAACTATCAATAAGGAATGTGACGCAATGGTTATTAACACTATTTGTGTTTTTCTACCAAGGTGGTGAAGTTTCACTCCCAGGTTGGCTTGAGACGTTTTTGTCTACATATCGTGGGGGTGATGCTTCGAAGTTGGGATATGTTGCATCTGGGTTTTGGGGAGGCTTGACTATCGGCAGGCTATTCCTAGTCACAAGATTGCATAGGACACTTGGTGCCAAGAGAGCTGTTACAGTATTGTGTGTGTCGTCAATTATTTGTGTTGTACTCGCATGGACCATCGATAACATCATCGCTGCTGCTGTGTTTGCATCGGTGTGTGGTATATTTGTCGGCCCAATATATCCCTTGATGATCACAATAGCAACTAGGGTATTACCAAGAAAAATTCAAGTTGTCTCATTAACAATCATGACAAGTGGCGGATCAAGCGGTGGTGCGTTGTGGCCATTTATCACTGGTTTGATTTCACAGTTTACCGATACTTACGTTGTGATGCCTATTGTCATCTCGTTATTTACTTCGATGGTTATTTGCTGGGCGGTGTTACCCAATCCTGACAGAAATGTTGTCAATCACATCTGGCAAAGGCTTATTTAGGTGTGTGGTGCGGTGCGCTTCTATTCAACATTTGTTCTTAGTCTTTACTATACTCTGTTTCACCTGTTCCGAGTTCTCTTTACCGAAAAGCATTGAATCTTTTGTGTCTTTTTCTTTTTGAAAGCAAAAACTAAACATAACGATAGACAAGAAGCATTATCACAAATAGTAATCTCTCCCCCCTTGAATAATTTCACTGATTGGGATAACAGCCAGAGACTCTGAGAGGTGAAAGGGAAGCTACGCTGGACCTGCAAATATCGCCTGTCAAATACTTTCAGCTATGGACTTTCAGAAACACCGTTCACATGGGTGCTTTTTTTCCCCCTTTTACCGCGTAATGATCCAACCTTGGCTCCAAAGCTCTGTTCTTTCTGAACACACCACGGTGACTGAATAGCTAAACCACCCCCATACATTCATACCAGCCATGTACACCCATACATCAAAAGACGAAAACATATTATTGATATCTTGAACACGACTGTTTCCTTTTTGGGTTTCTCTCTGCATACAGGTCAGAATTTCTTTTTCTGTAGGATGTTTGCCAAAATGACAAGAATGATAAGTGGCAACATCTTTTTTTGATTATAAATGGAAGAGTTCCAAGGATAAGAAAGCATCTCTGTTCGTAAGAAACATATTCAATATCATAGATATTATCAGTGAGCTCGTCAATTGCACTTCAATCAAGCTTGCTATTTCCACGCATAGAGACCCTTTCTGTCCACCAACTTTTGCTTTAGTGTCCTCTATCACACCTCCCGAATCGCCTATAATTTCAAGACCGCCATGAGAGTTTCAATCAAATTATGTACAGGCAACAGCACTCAGTTGACCTATTTGGTCACCATTCCAGACAACTCGACCGTCAAAGACTTGAAGGCGGCTGCGTTGGTTGCATCGCCATCTTCAACGGATTTGCATAACTCGACATTCTCGTTGATCTTCAACAGCAAGAAGTTGGAGTTGTCTTTGCTCTTGTCGTCCTACGGTATAATAAACGAGTCTGTGGTCTACTTGATCAATGGCAACACCTCAATAGACGTTTTGACAAATGAAGTTATCGAAGAAGGCGTGGCTACGGCCGAACAGCAGCAGCAGCAGCAGAAGAAGAGAAGAAGATCGTCCAACAAGAAGAACAGATGCACCATGATCAGTTGTTCAAACCTCCCATTAAAGATTGTTGGTGATTGCTTGCACTGTGAAGGACATTTCTGCTCAAAGCATAGATTGTTGGAAAACCATCGCTGTGTGGGTTTGCAAAGCTGTAAGGATCAAATGCACGAACTGAACGCATTAAAGCTTCAAAGCGAGCAAACAGTCTCTTCCAAGGTATAAGGGCATTGCATCAAAGCATCAAAAAAAAAAAGAAAATTGAACAAGTTGTCCTTTTCGTGTATGCATGTTATTTTCACTTTGTTATCTTCTCACCAGGTTCTGGGTAACTTTTTTTCTTATCATTTCACTATTTTTATCTCTCTTTTATTTACTGGTTTTTTTTTTTTGTGGAGAGGAGGAGAAAACGATGGGTAGTTCGTTAGTTTAGTTTATTCATCTTTTGTTTTCATTCATGTCATTTTTCTTACTCTTGTTTTGTTGAGAAAGCTGGGCAGTAGGTTGTACATCTTGACTTTTTTATTTCAACTTTTTTCTAACTCTGTTGGTTCTTCTGCTGTGTTTCGTGAGCTGTCTTTTTTTATAATGCAAAGATGGTTGTTAATATACTATGACTAATATTCAATATTCAAAAAATACATTTATGAGCTTATTGATTCACACAAAATCTGTTTCTTATGTGCCTCCCCCTTCTTCCATCTTGATCCTGTTTTAAATATACTAGATATAATCAAATTGAAAGAAAGTGATCATTTTTATCTTTTCTCTCATTTACTCTTTATCTTCTGTTGATATTCATCCCTATCGGAAAAGCCATACAACTCAGATATGCAGCATCTGGTATTCGACGCAGCAGATAAGAAATGAGTTGGATGTTCCCTAATGGCTATTTTTCTTTGACTCTTCCAAAACAGGCAGCATGGTGGCTATATCGCAAATATTTCCAGTAAATCAGTCAAGTACAGCGACTGTGATCATACATCTACTAACTTCTAACTGTTGCTTACTTATCAATGGAAAGGAGAATCAAGAACAGAGGGACTCAAAAAATTTAGCATCAAGCTTTTGAATGAAATCTTCACTTTAAGTAAAGAATATGAGGATGAGAAGTTTCGAGCAGTGAATTACTAAGATCATATACCAATATATCCAAACTAAAAAGTGCCAGAAGCGTCGAATGAGATTTCTTGACAAAAAAGAGATTAATCTTACATCAATTGACGGCAAAACAAAAAAAATATTGGGGGTACACTTTTCTTCAATCAATCATTCTGGCAATAATATGCTTTTCTGTTGAACTTCAGCTGCTGTTTATGTATATGTCTGAGACTTAAAGAATAATGAACCCCTTTTTCTTGTAAGGAATATCTTAAAAAGCTATCTTATGGGTAGAGGCGGGAACAAAAACCTTCAGTTTGGTATATGTGATAGGATTCGCACCATAGCAATTTGTTACTTTATTTATGAAAACTTTTCATATCATACAAGTTCCTTCAAAACTAGAGTATTTGCTCTCTGAACCTGTAACACTAAAATTGTATTGTCTATACTTTATTTTGAAATAAGAAAAAAAGGAAGCATTGAGAATTTAATCCTCATCATTTCTCAAAGTATCTAAAATATCACTATACTTTCCATGCGTAGCACCATTTGCTCTGAGCAATCTGGCTTCCAGCTTCTTGTAGTACTTCTCTTGTTCTTCACTATCAATTTCATACAAGTTGCCAAGCGAAATTTGTGCCTCTGCAACATCAACCCAACTTTGAGGGTCGGTATTGTCTTCAGCCTGTATCAAATATCCAACTGCCTGCTTGATCAAATTTTTGGCAATCTTGCATGCTTTACTAGCTGTTAAACCGTTCAATTTATCTCCTTCATGTGAATCGTCGTCTCCATACGTTAATGTTGTATAGACAGATGACGGTTCTTCAGCCTCCATCAAATATGACTGCCCAATTTTTTTACATACTTCTCTACGTAGTTTGATTAGATCTGTAACTTCCAGTGGTGCATCATCCAAGTTCTTGATATTTTTCATATCAAGTTTTAGAATTGAGGCGTGCTTATCAAGATTACCCAAAAATTTCAAGATATGATCTCTCCACCATGAGTTGTAGGCATCATTTTCCTTAACCAGATACAATGGATGGGATTTTGGTAAATCAACTTCTTGGTGCTCATCTTTTGGATCTTCGTTATAGTCTTCGTTGTCACTATCCAATCCTTCTTCATTGTCTTGCCCAAAATTGTCGACAATTTCTAACAAATCATCAAACGAATCCAAAGTCTCCAAGAGCTGTTTATTGAAGAGACTGAAATCAGATGTGAGTGACTCACCTAGTTCGTATGATTTCAACGCATCATTCAAAAGTTCAATAATCTTCACACCTCCGATACTACTAACTGTTGAGGTCAAATCCATCTTGCTTATTATTTGCAAGGGGATTTTGTTGAAAATAATTCTAGCTTTTGCAAAATGTAGTTCTGGCGACTTCGGGAATTTGGCTAAACCTAACTCTACTCTCTCAAGAGCAGCATCAAAGTAATTCTCCACAGTCTCACTTTTATCTTCTGTAGGTTCTCCTTCACCTTCCTCATTTTCCTCCACCACTGTATGAAATGCTGCCAACTCAGCTAACGCTAAAGCATAAATAGAATGGAAATCCGCCGGTAATTCAACTGGTGTGGAATCTTTACCATTTTCTTTGATAAAGTCTGGATTGGATGTAGAATGTCTCAATAGTCTATCACATTCATGGATAATACCGTTAAGAACCAACTCATTCTCCTTCTCTGATTTCAAGAATGTTGACCATAATGCCTTCAACTGAGCTATCTCATCGTCACCATCAGCAGTTTCCGATAACTCTACTCTCAATTCTTGTTGCACTGGGGAGTCATCATGCTTTTCTGGCAGGGACGATGGAGATTCCGTTTTTTGCCTTTTCAGTTTGGCAGATTTACCCAAGCCTAAAGGTCTCTTTGCCATTTTTATTCTGCTTGTCTATTGGTAATGGGCTTTATTTCATCAGTTTGAATGCAATTAAAGTACAAACGATGCCCTCAGAGTGAAAATTATTTCCATACAGAAATGGGGTGATGTCCCAAAACAATTAATTAACCCTTAATACACTACTCTTATTTTTCCACTCTAGAATAAATGAAACAACAATAAGAAGTCTAGTGAAGATAAAAATGTCGTTTCTCTGGCTTGATTGAAGCTCTATTCAAATGTGTTTCTTTGAGATTCCCTCTATTTTTGAGGGATTGATGGTAGCCTTTTTATCCAGATTCAAACTTGGATAGCTGCTGACATTATGTTGGAATATACACAATCTGCAAATAAACAGAAGGATGGAAAGAGCATGGAGTAACAACTCCTTCACAACTGAACTGGACGTCTGGATCTTGAAAACATCAGCATAAATCAATCTGGTTGAGCTAATAGGGGTAACAGCTTTAAGAAGCTTGTAAGCCCCATGATATGGAGAATGTGGCAAAATTACCCAAAAAGGAAAGGTGTAATTTTGTGGCTGACCAACTTTAACGTTGTTATCTTTACACGTGACATTGTGCTATATCATCTTCTAACGAGTGAAAATTATTTGGTTGATAATCACCTCGATGAGTTATGCAATTTTGAAAAGTTGAGATATATGCCAGGTTAGCGTATAAATATGGAATTTGTTTTTCAATATGGCCACTTCTATCACAGCTGAGAAATCCACACAAGTTACAGATATGCCAAGCTTATTAATCTCGTCGAACTGCCATGACGAAGTTCATTTGATCATTGGGTTTTCGAATGTTTCAGCAGTGAGAGTTGAATCGATCTTGCAAGCCGGAGGTAAGCCGGTGTTGGTTTCAAACCAACCTTCCAAGTTTCCAATAAGGTTGCAGAAGCACATAGAAAGCGGAGACCTTTTATGGATAGACAAAGAGTTCGAAGATAGCGATCTCACCAGTTTGGGCAGAGAAGATGTAGGAAGGGTTGTAGATAGAGTTTTTGTCACTTTGAGTTCAGTCCAGTACACAACAAAGAAACAAATATATGACAAGTGTCGCAGCTTGAGGATTCCGATCAACATAACTGATACACCAGAACTTTGCACTTTTACAATGCTATCAACCTATTCGAATGGTGATTTCCAAATGGGAATTACAACTTCCGGAAAAGGCTGCAGATTGGCATCCAGAATCAAAAGAGAAATCGTCAACTCATTACCGGCAGATATCGGTGATATTTGTGAGAAGGTGGGTCAATTGAGAACCAAAATTCAGAGTGAGGATCAGTTGGAATTGATCAAACTCAAGAACGAGAATTTGATTGATGAACACGAGGAAGATGCCATTCAGACCTCAAACTTGAATTCATTGGTTCATGAGTTTGAAATGAACGAGCAGGAACTAAAACTTAAAAGAATGAGATGGTTATCACAAATTGTTGAGTACTATCCGTTGAAAAAGTTATCAAAGCTATCTATTGATGATTTGTCAAATGCTTATCACGAACAGGAGCATCTGAAGATCAAAGATCATAATATCCCCTTATCTAAAAAAAAGGGAACGATATCATTGATTGGATCTGGTCCAGGTTCAGTTCAGCTTTTAACTATAGGTGCATTGCAAGAAATCAATTCTGCTGACTTGGTCTTGGCTGATAAATTAGTACCACAGGAGGTTTTGAATTTGATACCAAGAACAACAGATGTGTTCATTGCCAGAAAGTTTCCAGGAAATGCAGAACTGCTGCAACAGGAGTTACTCTCCATTGGTTTGGAAAATTTGATAAAAGGCAGAAAGGTAATAAGATTGAAACAAGGAGATCCATACATTTTTGGACGAGGAGGCGAAGAGTACCAATTTTTTGCAGAAAACGGTTTCGAGCCTACTGTGTTGCCTGGTATTACTTCGGCATTGGCTGCTCCTGTAATGACACAGATACCTGTTACTCATAGAGAAGTTTGTGATCAGGTTTTGATCATGACAGGTACAGGCAGAAGAGGCGTTTTACCAAATTTGCCGACCTTTGAAAAATCAAGAACCACCATATTCTTAATGTCTTTGCATCGTATCTCGGAATTGATCCCAGAGTTGGTGAATAACAAAAATTGGGACCCTAAACTCCCATGTTGTATTATAGAAAGAGCTTCATGCCCTGATCAAAGAATTGTCAGAACAACATTACAAAATGTTGTCGAGCTGTATGAGTTTTTTGGGTCAAGACCACCAGGCTTATTAGTCACCGGTTGGTCTTGTGAGGTTTTGAAAACATTACCAAATGATCACAAATGGATCGTTGAGGAGGGTTGCAACGATATGGAACTGGGTTCAATGGACAATGGTGTTGATGATATAAAGCGATTACTTGGTAGCCTACCTGTTGTTGTATAGACCAACACTGAATATTGTTTTTATCGACTTGTATGAGGTATTCCCCAAAGCATGCTGAAAAGATGCGTCGTAAACCTAAGGATCTCTATCGAGGCCAGATAAATGCTGAAAAAAAACACAGATCACACATAACAATTACAAGCCATCAACATTTATACGTATAATAAAGTCGATTCTTAGAATTTTATTTTGATAATTGTATAGCTGGTTACCAAAGATGTTGTTACTGTGTTCCCTGAGAAATTCCAGATTTGCAGTGCTTAGAAATTCAAGACTATTGAACAGGCCCTTGCATTTTGAGCGCTTCAAATCAAGCCAACATCAGCAGCCAATTAGATCAGACGAATTAGCATTTGTGTTTGAGTAAGTATCAATCACCATTTGGCATGGTACTCTGAGAAATCTGTATACTAATATACTATTATGCTAATACTTAACCATTTTTTGTCATCAGTATCGATGGTGTATTGATGAGATCATCCAAACCTATTGAAGTAGCCAAGAACACATTACAAAAATTGAAGGCATTTAAAATCCCATTCATTTTGTTGACAAATGGAGGTGGTAAGTCGGAGCAATTGCGAACTGAGTTCTTATCTGAACAGTTAGGTATTGATATATCACCATTGCAGCTAGTTCAATCGCATACTCCATTCAAATGTCTTGTGGATGACTTCAAAAGAGTGCTCGTGGTTGGAGGACCTGGTGATGCATCTAGACATGTAGCTAAAAGCTATGGCTTCAAAGAAGTCATAATTCCGCTGGACATAATCAATTTGAACCATTCGATATGGCCATTTTACCAATATAAAGCCGAGCAGTTGTCTCAGTGGGGATTATCAAAGGAAGAGTTGAATCTAACCGGTCCAAATGCGAAACCTATTGATTGTATTCTTGTGTTCAACGACCCAAGAGATATGGGTTCTGACATTCAGATAATTTTAGATTTATTAAACTCTCAGAATGGATTATTAGGGACAAAAAAATCATTTGTTGAACGTTCAACAAAGCCATCTATCCCAATATTCTTTTCAAATAACGATTTTTATTGGGCCAACGATTATCATTTGCCAAGGTTTGGGCAAGGTGCCTTCAAAATAATGGTTGATGGTTTATACAAGCATTCAAATGATGTGGAGGAATTGGAATCTGTCGTTTTAGGAAAGCCGGAAAGAGTTACTTACGATTATGCACATCATGTTTTGATCGACTGGAGGGATAAGCTATTGAGAAACCAGACAAATGAAACAAAACAGGTTATTCCACAGTTGGGATCCACACCAAATGAGTCACCATTGAAGCATGTGTACATGGTTGGTGATAATCCAGAAAGTGACATTAGCGGTGCAAACAGATATGGCTGGGAATCGATCTTGTTGAGAACCGGTGTATTCAAAGACCAAGATTTTGTTGACGATGTTGATGGAAAATACGCAAGACCATCTGTTGGTGTTTTTGATGACGTTGAGTGCGGTATTGATCATGTTTTAAAAAGGCATGGTTTTCTTTGATTGAACGGAACGAAGCAAGAAGCAAGAAGCTTCAACTAAAGGGTCTTTTTTTTGCTGAGTTTAAATATATAGAGAGACAGCAGGTCCAACCATTCTGAAGATGAGTGGGTAAGTTCAAATAACCATGAAAAACAGTCGTCGAACTTGCCTTTTGCTTATTTGATGAATTTGTTGTCCATTTTACATCTTGATCCAACAAAATAAAACTTTTGTTTAACTCTTAAATCAGTTCAACTTCCCTAAAAATTAGATTAAATAGATAAGCACTTACATCCAAATAACCAGTGCTATTTTCCCTTACCAGAGAGTTGCAGAGAGATTTGAACTTACAATCAACCCATATCAACAGATGCTCAGAGTACATGGCAAACACCATAGTTAAAAAAAGAGAATTAATTATCCAACAAAATACACGCACAGTAACAACATCAAAAGCTGTACATCTTTTTACAATTGATTTGATTAACTTTCAATACTCTATTCAATATTTGAAGTTTCCTCTTTATATTGAAAGACATATTCACAACTACAAGAACTACCAAAAATGGCTTCAAGGACATCCAAATCTTTCGGGGAAGATATATGGAAGAATAGGGTTGAGAAAATCGTAAGTCTAGTTATAGTTTCCTACCATTCCGCTTTCAACAAGACAAATACTAACAGTTTGGCATATATAAACAAATAGAACTCAGAAGTATTCACCTTAACATATGGTTCAATGGTGTCCCAACTATGTCGTGATTTGAACAACGATTATGCCGAGGTAAATACTCAACTATTTCAAATGGGTTATAATATCGGATTGAGACTAATTGAAGAATTCTTTGCCAAAACTGGCTTAGGACGTTGTACCAATTTCAAAGAAACATCAGAGGTGATAACAAAGATTGGTTTTAAAATGTTCTTGAACACCACGCCCCAAGTTTCGAATTGGTCCAATGACGGCAAACAGTTTTCAATATTAATTGAAGAAAACCCGTTGCTGGAGTTTGTAGAGTTGCCGCAAGATCTGAAATCCAAACTTTGGTATTCGAACGTCTTATGTGGCGTTTTGAAAGGATGTTTGGAGATGGTACAATTGGACGTTGAAGTTGATTTTGTTAGTGACGTATTAAGAGGCGATCTGAACACTGAAATCAGGTTGAAAATGATCAAATTTTTGAAGGATGAGGTTCCTGCTGGAGAGGAATAGATACTTTAAATAATTTTTAGCTATTCATTAGTTATTAAATATGGTCAAATATCAAACTCAGATAACAAAATAAGCTACTAATTTGAATCTTGCTAAAAAAAAGAATATGAAAAGGAAAAAAAATGAAATGAACGCCAGTAATAGAAAATGCAAAATGTTAATGGTCCATCTGCGATCAAATGAATGTTGGCTACTCGTTTTCTAACTCATCGTTGTCGTTGGACTTCTTCAGAAATGACTCTCTGATCCTTCTGGTGATCATTTTTTCTTTATCAATTGTTGATTTCACTCCAGTACTATTCACAGTTTGTTCATCATAGTCAGTTGGATTGATGAAAGATGAATCAATTCCAACAGTTGAGTTTCTCTTCCCATTTGTGCTACTCTGGTTTGTAACATCAGAGAAAAACTCAACATTTGAAAGGTTGATTCTTTTCTGTTTCAGCTCAAATATAGATGAGGTGAGAGAAAGACTTGACAATGTCCTCTTGATTATACCTTCATCTTCAACCCCTTCAGCTTCGTTACTTGTAGCTTCATCCTCTTTGGCCTCATTTATAAAGCCGAAGTAAAACTTTTTGAAGTCAGGGAAAATCTGTGGTCCGAAATGGTTTGATAACTCTGTAATTTCTAACGATAATCTTGACCTTTCCATTTTCAAATCATTTACAACTGAGGTTGGATATGTTATTGAGATGATCAAAGGCTTCAAACTCTTAAAAGTGTCCAATCCAACCTCACCGATCTTGAAAGCTGAGTAGGTGGTCATCACTAAGATCATATACCAACTCAAGAATGTGAAGACAATACCATATGGTAATACTAGATCACCTAGAACCTGAAAATAACCTTTCCTCAATAAAACAGTACCGATAATAGAATAAGCAACGTACAAAATAGGTGCAAATGCAAGACATACCAACAATTTCCAAGTGGCCAAAACATCTGTTGCTTTAATTTTGACCACAGACTTCAGTAATGCCTCTTTTGCCTTCTTTTGCGAAATCTTACGACATGCAATGAAAACAGGAGAAAACAATATTGTTCCGGGTAAACTCAATGTACCAAATATGAATAGTTTGAAGAATCTATTCAAGATCAAGTATACGGTTTTGAATGTATTTGTTCTTGTGATTGATTCTATTTGATGATCTTTCAACCCCAAATCCTCCAATCTTGTATTATAATTTTTGACATTTAGCATCGCCTCTTTCACTCTTGGTTCCTCTTTAAAGTGGACGTAGCCAATAGCAAATCTTCTGTTCATTTCTACAATCAATGGTAACGGGATTCGGTTACGTGATCCATTATTTGGTAGCTCGTATAATCTTCTCGCGGCTTGAATGATCATTAAAGTATCATAATCTGGACACTGAACGGAAACGGATTTCAAAGATTTCTCCACCTTTTCCAATAATTTCGAAACAGCCTCTCTTGGATTCTCCTTATACTCGTCGCTATCCTTTTTAGTCACTATAATTGGATCACCAAATTCAATCACCAGTCTTGATCTAAATTTGTCCCGATGGAAATAATTCAAACCACAAGGGATGATCTTGATCTCGACATCTGGCCTCGATTCTATCGATCCAAGAGCCATGATGGCAACCCCTGGTTTTAATGGCAAAAGTTCGGTTCTATCATGGGAACCACCTTCTGGGAAAATGCCTACAAGACCGTGATTGTGCAAGTGGTCAAAAACTTTTTCAAAAACTTTTGAGTTATCAATCTTAGGAGCATATTTGAAGCCCGTTCCCATTTTCAATAATTTAATTGCTTTCTCCTGCTTGAATGGTTGTCTCAACCTCAAATGTCTATCATCAATGATCTCTTCAATTTGAGAATTACCAGCACTATAGGGCAATCCAATTAAGCCTCTTGGAGTGTATTTTGTAAAAGTAGTATTCTCCCCAACGATTAAACATGGATCATTCACAAAATCTTCAAATTGTATTGTGGCATTTGGAACCGGTTTCAATAGATCTTGTGATCTTTCAACTGGAATAGAACCCGCCAACCTTGACATGAATCCAACAAACCTTCTTCTCAGGGAATCTGCTGCTATCAAAAATGAGACGTTTCTGCCGCTTTGCTTCTTCACTTGTAGCATGAAGAGTGATGGATCAACAAATTGATTCGCATGTGGAGCACACACTAATATAGCTGGACCCTTTTTGGGTATCTTGAAAGACCCTCGGGATTTCACCTCTCTGAAAAAAATGTGATAAAGCCAGTTGAAGAATAGTATGGCAAAGTCATAAAAGATAGATGATTTATTGAACTTGGGAACATCTTCATATTCGAATTTCGCGTCATGATTGTCGATAGGTGAGTCTTCTTGAATCATAGTTCCTAGACCTTGAGGTGATTATGGGTGAAACTGCAACTTGATATGTATACACGTATAAGGCGTATAATCTGTCTTCCTTGATTACCCTTCCTTTCTTTATTACTGATCTTTGATCCATCCTGATGATATGTTGGGAAAGACGGATTAATATAGTTCCGATGTTGTTGGGCATCCATGATGAGGTAGACCTATACACCACAAAAACCCATACACCAAACTGTTGTTTTCCCGATCTACTTCGATGGTCTATTTTCTATGGTCTATTTGTCTCTTGTCGTGCCCCCCTCCTCCCCCAATTGTCAAAAGGTATCAAAAACTTTTGATATCTCAGACATTTTATATTGCAAATTTTGCTACCACCAAATTAATGAAAGAGTTTTTGACCAAGAATGAACTTACTGTTGCTGAGAGCAGTTGCTGCTATGTTAATTTTCTGTGTTTGTCTTTCTAGAGCTGAATTCAGTGAGGTTACATTCAGTGAGACGGTATGTACGGGAACCGTTTCCGGTTACGCTTCTGATTTGAACACCTTCTTGAACACCCACCTCCCAAGGCAATGGTTTGTTTGTTTGTGGGGGTTCAGATGATGGGTTGAGATAAGAGAGATTTTTTTACGGACTTTTCACCACATTAGAAGCTGAATTTCAGAAGTTGTTATTGTGGTCGACCCCTATTGTCCCATGGAGACATTTCTGTATGACCTGTTCTCAAGATCTGATTTGTCCGTAGACCTGCTAGGATTGATTCCAGAAGCAAAGGAGGCACCAACTGATTTGGTGAACAATGTCTTGGAAGACCATGGTGACGCCAGATGTTATAAATTGCTTGGTGACCATTTTGGGATTGCTTTGAATCCATCTTCTTTTTTGGTGGCAGAGGCATTTGGTACCATGTCACGATTTGCAACTACAAACTCCATAGTTTTACCAACTTACGCTTTGGAAACTAATAATCTATATGACTCCCCGATTGATCAACTTCTGAAAAGTGTATGGGTTCGTGGGAGTGTTTGAAATTTTTGTTTCGTTTCCCTGTTGTTATATACAGTCACAAGTTATCATTTTCACTCTCTTCTCTGACAAATATATAGAAAGAAATATGTATACGTAAAAATCAAAATCACTACTTCTTAACGCCTTCATCATCGTCAGTATCATCTTCACTATCAACTACCAAAAATGTACCATCATTGGCCTCGGCAGCTTCATCTTCAATAGGTTCGGCTTTGATAATATCAATGGATGTTTTCTTGTTCTTTTCAACGCTCTTTGGTGTTCCATAGATATCCTTATTTTCATCATCCACTGGCAAACTTGGTAGCTTCTTGGATTCGTCACTCATCGAGATTTTTGACGGTTCTTGTTCAAAAGAAGTTTTCTTCCTTGAGATTCTCAGAAACGATGGAGATGATGGCAGTTGTTTGTTTTGATCAACAGCAGAAAACAACTGACTCGATGTTTGATTATTATTCGACTTATTCAAATTGCCAAACCAATTTGAAAACTTTGTCTTTGTCTCCTCAAAGTTTTGGTTCAATTTTTGCTGAATTTGAGGTAAGTCTTCATCGACAAACCTGTCAAGTAAGCTTGAGTTCTCCTGATCCTTGAGCAAGTAGTCATTATATCTGTTTGATGTGCTATTTCTTTGCGCTGTTGACCCAGTATTCTCCTTTGAATACTTCCTTGCCAATTTTCTAGCCAACTCTTCATCTCTTTCCAATTGCGTCTTTGATTTCCTCAGCGGTAAAACTGGTTTTGGTTCAGGAATTTCGGGAACATAACTTGGATCACTCAAGTACAATAAAGAGTTGAACAGCGGATCCAACTCACCCTTCGATGCAATCAATGATGCAATGATATATTTCTCCTCGATAGTTGGAAAAGCGTCCTTCAAATCTTTTTTGATTTGATCCAACGGCGATAATGGTCTTTGTGGAACTGATGGTGGCTTCTCATCGTCGTTCACTTTGATCTCATTCTGACCTTCTTCTTCTTCTTTTTTGTCTTCTTGTACTACTTCTGAAGCCTCTTCTTTAACTACTGGCTCTACTTTGGTTTTGATTTCAACGCTTGATGACATTTGTGATTGATTGTTGCAGTTAGATTGTTGTTTTTGTTATAATCAAGTGTCTTTGTCTATTTTACGTGTGCCCTAAAACTGGGGTTCATAGTGTTAGTGCTGATATTTACGCGCTCTAAATATGTTTATGGTGAATATTTCAGCACCATGCTCACAACCTTGATTTTCTTTTTTTTTTTCTCTTTTGCAAATTGTATAAAACGTTACTCTTTTGATTCGAGTTATTTTTGGTCTTTGTATTTCCCTTTTCTTCTCTTTGTAGAAAATTTATGCCTCTGATTTAGCTAGAACTTACTTTTGTATTTCATCCATCAATTGTACAGCGTGGACAGCAGAGGTAGATTGAAATAGAATCCTTGGAACTTTAATTTTACTTCAAAATCGTTTATCTTTTCCTTCAACGAAAAGAATTCGTCAAGACCTGGATTGTACATTTTTTTAATTATCTGTTGATTACCTTTTGATTTGCCTTTCAATTTATCTTTCTTTCAAATTCTCCGGGAACTCTTCTAGTGTTCCTTTGTTCAGTTATTTGATGTGGGTTTTTCTTTCAAGCAGAAAAAGATCAGAAACAAGAAATATCTAGCAAGTTTTCAGACCTCTTTATTGTTGATTGATAATTCAAGAATGTAGCTGGGACAGCATTCCGTCCAAAGTAGACAAGTTTTGACCAACCAAATCATGCTTGTTGCTTTTAAATACAAACCCATTTGTGATAAGTCTTAAGTTTTTGCGCTTTGTGAAAACAATAATGATTTCATCCAGGTGAAAATCAGCTTTTGGTTGTAACTGTCGTTGTCGATTCTCCAATGAGAAATAATTTTACCTTTACTTGTTCAAGAATGGTATTTTGATAGGTTGAGAAAATGATGACGAGAGGAGGAGTTCAGCTTTGACATAAAGTCTAACACTTTCGAATATACCGAATTTTGCAATCTCGATGTGTTTAGGAGAAGAAATGCCATCAAAATAAAAAATGTACTGAGTTGAAGAAACTCAAGTATCAAGGAAACAAGAAGTATGGCTCTTCAGTATGGAGGGGGGGAAGAAAAATAAAAATGTTTTGTAAAATGCTAAGTGTTCTTTGTAAGTCTTCAAGTCTCAAAATCCTGGTTAAAGCTGTTATTCAGTGATTCTGGGTCACACACCAAAGAACTAGGAACTGGTATTTTGCAACCATGCTATGTGTCAAGCATCTTATGGGTCTCTTAGTAATTATCCAAATCATTGTCCAGTTATCAAAGAGGGATATCAAACTCATCAAGCCAAACAAACGCATGCTTCAGGAGGTAAAGTCGACTACAAACAAAAACAGTTAAATTTCTTAAATGGGGAGGGATAAGGATAAGAACAAACTTGAAAGCTTATAGGCTAACTCTATTAAACTATTGATCAAAAAGATTCTGATTATGATAAAGTTTTGTGATTCTCAGATTTTTAATTGCTAACAGGTATAGGAAGAGTAACATCTCCTCTTCTTTACCCTTTTGTTCTTTCAGAAAAAAATTCACCCCTCATTGAACTAACAGTATTGTTGTTGCTCAAAAATTGTAAACTATTTGAAGCTCTACAGTACTGAGGTTAAAGTAAAGAGTGTTTGCAACACAAAAATCAAAAAAATTCTTTCAGTTGAACGAGTGTTTTGCCTCACATTCGACAGACTGATGATGGCAAAACAATTGATAGTAAATGATTAATGATTTCTTCCTTTTTCAACTCTGTATAAAAGTTTCCTATCCAGTTAAAA
This sequence comes from Peterozyma xylosa, assembly GCA_003706035.2. Classification (NCBI taxonomy): domain Eukaryota; kingdom Fungi; phylum Ascomycota; class Pichiomycetes; order Alaninales; family Pachysolenaceae; genus Peterozyma; species Peterozyma xylosa. The sequence continues at coordinate 179,679 of PPKF02000017.1, forward strand.
AAGAAAGAAAGAAGGAAAGATAAGATAACAAATGCACAACAGGCTATGATTTCTCCCCTTATTCTAGAAAGACGCAAAAAGGAGGAAATCTGGAAAGGAGAGAAACAATAATTGAAGCAAACGAGAGCAAGCAATCAAAAATAAAACAGCTGAAACAAAGAAAAGAAGTAGACTGTTGCTTTTATCATCAGGACAAGCCTTCATATATAGAGATAGAGCAGAAAAGCATAAAAAACCAAAAAAATAGAAAACCTAAGAACAACCTAAAAAAACAAACCCTTATCAATCGCCATACCTTGAGGAATCATGTTCCCCACTTTATATTTCTGTTATGAAACACTAAAGATAACACTTGAATGCTTACTGCTATTTCCTTTGAATTCATCGTCATAACCCTCATCCTCCTTGATCTCCATCATTGAAGCTTTGATGCTAGGCAGTTGCAGTTGCAGCTGGATGACTTTCGACAAATAGTTTTTCACCTTTGAATTATTATTATTACTGTTATTATTCTTGATATTGCTGTTGTTGCTGGTCGATGCCATGTAAGGTATCGTTGAGTAGCTCGGATGCTTGACTATTCTCCTCCTTTTATCATCAGCCGATTGGACCGAGCAGTCAATAAAGGAGTCGTTTGAATTCAAACTAGCAGTACTATCCCTTCTTGCCAAACTCTCATCGTCGTTGTAATCGGCGATCCTGGTCTTTCTTCCTCTTATGCTACTATCGCTGGTACTGCCAAACCGCTCTATGTAGTTTTGAAAGTTGAACTGAACAGAATTGAGAAGTTCATTCAAGGACTTCTTCAATTCGTCTTTGCCTGTAGCGCCACTTGCGTTTTCCCTTGCTGCTGCTTTTCCTGTCCTCAGGGCGACTCTTGACCTGAGGCGGGTGCTCGATACTATGTCCCATCCGAACAAGTTGAAGTTGATTATTCTTGTAGTGTACAACACGACATCCAACACCATCAAGATGATACACGGCGAAAAAAGGAAAACAGCAATGGAAAAAGAGATTGTTGATACCAAGTGCAGCAAGTGTGAAAGGAGCAACTTTGACTGTTGGTCCAGAAACACCGAGATCAACAATATGAGGAGCGCTGGGGTGCTGGTGTTGTTGGGTATGATATTGCCAGTCGCATTGCCATGAATATTAGATTGGTCCATCGATGTGTGGTGAATGTAGACTCTTATCTGTGCAGAGCGCTTGATTTCATCTAACGTGTGCAAGTATATGTGATACACTGTGTCTGGGGCCTGACTATATATAAATATATAAGATATATAAAGATATATAAAGATATATAAATATATATATATATATATATATATATATCCACAATATACTCACAATATATTCTCAATAAACTCTCAATATATACACTTTATTCTCCTGTATGCATATCGTTTGATTTTTATACATTTTCACATTTTCACACTTTCTCCCGTTTTGTCCTTGGAGCTAGTTTGTGGGTGCTCTGATCTCTAGGGAAACCCTGCTGTGCAGCACTTTGTATTTGAGTGGTGTGTGAATGACACACACATGCGATTAACCTTTAAGCTCGTATAAACTCTATCATCCTTAAAAGATTAGATTCAGATTATCAATAAACCGTGCAACAGACCGTAGGCGCTCGATCAACGTGGCAAAACCTGACTGATATTATGCCTCGAGTGTCGTGGGTCCATTTCGTAGACATCCTCGTGGTGCCGCTGTCGCGGCTGACCCCAGGAGCTTAGGACTACCAACTACTGTCTCACCTGTGTCAGTGATCGATCTTCTTGAGGCACGCTGCGTTTCCTCTCAAGTTTGAGACCATGCTCATCCACCCGCACACCACTGATACCACATTACGGCGTGCATCCCACAAGCACCCCTTAAAGTTTAATGTGTGAGTCTCTGATTTTCGTTTTCCTTCTATTTAGGCTTTTGACAGTTTGTGAACCAGCCAGCACAGAAATGTGGCAAGTATAAGGTTTGCTCTAAGTATGCACCAAAAGAGGGGTATATGTATCGAAAGTTTAAATTCTCGTGTAAGCTTTCATGTTCTGAACGTTAAAGCATGTACACTTTTTGAACTCATGCTGAGAGATGGTGGATGAAACGGGAGGGGGAAGACGGAAGGATGGTGGGTGGCCCATATACTTGTTTTCACTTCCCTCAGCAGTGTCTAATGTACATCCAAAGAGTGCAATGTGTAGCTACAAGAAACGAAACCCTGGGAACAAACGGGAAAACATCGTATCAGTATCGTATGGGAAAACCCTTCAAAAGAGCTCAACCACAAAGTGGTGGTGTGTTGGTGTGTTGGTGTGTTGGTGGGTGGTCTTAGTAAGGAGCAGGATATATATAGCGGCCGGGTAACCATGTGCTTTCCCAACTCTGCTTGTGTTAATCTTTTTTTTTTTTTTTTTTTTTTTTTTTTTTCTTTCTTTCATCTCTCTTTCTTGGGATATTTAAGCACTGGAGTTCAATTTAAAAGTAAGAGGTGAAGACTCACTAATTGATCCTCTTGTTGGACTGTAAAGCAATCAAGCGGCCATGCCAAGTGTTTCATGTCGTAAAATAAACATCCCACTGTAATGCCAACTCAATTTGTTAGAAAAGGATTTCTAATACAGGTGGTATCATAGAAGGAAGGAGAGTAATTGATTGAAGAAGTAAATGAAAAATTATCAAATATGATGAATAACAATCAAAACTTATCTACATTACCTGAGAGCGGTTTACCGCCCAATGAGTTAAAAGAATTTATACAATTTCTGATTTCATAATTTTTCATTGATTTATTTCTTCAAGCGCGAGTACTCGTTGTGTGTTGTAACAATAGATATATATACAAGTCTTTCTAAACCACATGAGACCTTTTCGGCCTTTTCCTCGCTCTGCTTCACCTAGCCTCTCATCTATTACCATTTCAATTTCCCTTGCCTTCTTCCACCTTTGGAACGTAGTTGAAATACCATGGCTTGTTTGGAGGGTATTCACTAGGAACCTTCAACTCTAAACTAAACCTCTTGGAAATCTCTCTCTTGTTTGCCTCTTCGAAAAGAAACTGGTTGACACTCATCAAGTCCTGGTTCAGCAACTTGATCGATTCGAATTGTTGGGAGAGCTGCACCTTCTCATTCTTTTGTTTGATCTTGTTCAAAATCGACCATGCTTTGGTTACACTCAAGTGTTTTATGTAATCTTCATCGCACACCTTCAACAACCTTGGCTGCTTTCTTCCTGCAGACAATACTGAAAGTTGTGATACCAATTTTTGAACGTTGGGTTGTAGGTTGTTTGTCTTCTTTGTCCTTTTACCTCTAATGAATTGAATAGGCTGTCTTGATTGTTGTTGCAAGATGCTGGACGATGGATTCAAACCAGCACGCGATAAATTCGTCAAAGCTTGACTCGATCTGTTTACAAACATTATGAGTTTTCTTCTAGTAAAGAGGCTATTGCTTAACTACACTCCTTAGCTTTTGTATTCCTACTTTAACCTCTTCTTGTTCCTCCTATATACAATTGAACTTTTTCCTGGTTTTTTTTTGTCACCAAACATAGGGGTTATGGTGCACTTGTGCAAGTATGATTAGCATGATATACACGACCATGATTCATTTCAGAAAATGTTACAAGGTATCTCTTTAACCGTAAGTGAAATTATCAGTTGAGGTTGAAGGTATAGTTCGAAAGCAGAGTTCAACAATGTCAAACAATCCCTTTCTACAAGATGACTCTTCCTCTCAAGAGACCTCAAGCAATCATAGAATTCGAGATGCAGATTTGGAAGGTATATTCGTATCTACAAGCACCCAACAACCCAGTATAACGATCACCACACCGGAGAATGAACCACCATCGTCGTTGGTTGTGAACGACTTGTCGATAACAAACGACGAATTGCAACTCATGGATATCCCATCACCTGCGTACTCACCTTTGGAGCAACCGTTGGCTTCGGATAACCAACCATCCGAGTTATCTTTGGGGCCATCGATTGAAGACGATAACGAACTACCACCACCATACTCAGAACTGGATGGAGCAAGTTATACCCCTCTGGCTCCATTTAGCGCCACAGGCGGGAATATCGACAACGAGGTTTCGTCTCCGCCACAAATGCCACCAAGGCCAGGAGTGGCGGTCAGCTCATACCAGAGACCATCACAGCCTCCTCCACCTTTGTCTTCATATCACAGACCGCAAGGACCTCCTCCATCATCTTCGAGCAACAGACCGCCATCATCTCAATATCACAGGCCATCAGGACCTCCACCATCACACAATTTAGCACCGCCAAGACTACCACCTAGAAGATATAGTTCTGAATCTATTAATCACTCAATTAATAATACAGTGCATAACTTGAATGCTCCTCCAATGTTACCTTCAAGACCCCAGTCCCGTGGCAGTTAGAAACTATTATGGGATGTTCCACCAATTTCAAATATCCTGATCCATCAAACCAGGCGTATAGTTTAGCACGATTAATAGAGTGTAAGAGCGTTTCTGTGTGAATTTGTGCCTCTTTCTTTCTCTTTCATGCATTTTATTTCTTGACATTGATATAATGACATCAGATCAATCTCTCTTCTCCCATCTATAAATCAATCAAAGACTTAATTGATCCTATATTATACCTTGAAGTATCAGGAACAACTGGTGGGGGTGATGTGACAAAAGTATCAAACTCATCGTCGGTCACCGGCAAATCGCTGTCATTGATATTTTCCTCTGGAACAGTAGGCGCGATTGTCAGTGGTTGTATTGCTTCTGATTTTTGATCATGAGTGTTGTTTGAAATTGGCTCCTCATTTCCTGTTACTTTAAGCGAGTGTGATGATGAAGTATCAATCAGCGCCGAGTCAAATGCTGTTGCTTGAATCAGATCTTGTATATTAGCGTATCCGATATCCAACATATCATCATCATCGTCATCATCATCATCTGAATTGAAATCCGCTCTTTGGGACTTCATTTCAAGGGTAAAACTCGTGTTGGAAATTTCGTGTAATCCCTCACTATTCTGACCAACTACTTTACCAGATTTTTTTGAACTTACATGATCTTTTGAAATTGTTGACTTTGAATTCAATCCAAATAAACCGCCAATCTTAAACAACGTTGTGTTTCTCTTTCTTGATTCTTCCTGTAATTTTAACTCCTTTTCCTTCAACTCATCCAACTTTTGTTGTGATATTTGCTCTTCCAACCATTTTTGTCTTTCTCGTTCTCTTGATCTCTTCAATCTAGCTTCCTCTTTTTTTTCCTTTTCCAACCTTTGATTCAATTCAACCAATCTTCTCTCCTCTATCAAGATCATTCCACTCCTGACAGCTTCTTTCATCAATGCATCCTGTACACTTGTTGAAACAGAAACCGTCGCTTCTACCGAGGATTTGTTACTTGACCAGTTGAATAATCTATGACTGTTTGTGTTGACAACCTCCATGTCGTCTTGAGTTGTGGTGAATCCAGTGTCCTGTTGCCACACATCAACAATCTGATCGATTTTTTTGTGAATCAAAGAAGTTTTCCAATAGCCTATGTTTCTTGCAAAACCGCCACTTGGGTTGAACTGACGATTCTCGGATGTTATGAGGTTATGAGTCTTTCTTGATTTCCCAACAGAGAGTAAATCTTCATAAACTTCAACCCTGTTTTCAGAAATAGAATGGCTGGACAGAAAAAGCTCATCCATCAAAGACTGTATGGGCCTGGCAAGCTCCAACTCTGGTTTGACAGCTTCCTTCGATTGCGATATGATCAGATCGTCAAAGGAACCAAAATCATCATCAGACTCCGGGTCTGATGCTATTCCCTCTTGTGACGAGGGGTTTTGATCTATTGCTGACTTCAGCTGCAGTTCAGCAGTATTAAGATTAGATTCAGCACCCTCAATCTCATCGCCAGATCTTGTCGTTACCCCATTTGAATCATCACTCCATACTGTCTCTCTGTTTGTAAAAGAGGTTGCCTCACCCATCATCGAGCCCTCGGAAGCACAATCTTGAGCCATCCAAGGATTCACCAGGTCTTCTTCTAATTCATCTGCCATTATCTGTCTTTTTCCTTTTCTTTTACTTCGCTCCTGCTGCTTGTTATACAATCAACTTTTGTAGAATTTCTCCTATGTTCCTGTATTTCTCGTTTATACAAGAAAAACGCAAAAAACCATAAAAAGCATAACAATAGCCCGATTTTGTACAAAGTCATGAATATACCATCATTATATTACGATTGATCAGGTCAATTTCTGCTTACTGGATGATTAGAAGAAGCCCATTTCATGCAATAGGGCATATGCCGAATTTGTGCATCAGGTTTATATACACAAACGCATTGATCACTGGAGGATCTAAAGGTATTGGGTTCAGCATTGCTGAAAAGTTGGCATCAAGAGGTTTGAGTTGTACTTTGCTTTCGAGAGATGAGACCAGTTTGATTGAAGGAGTGAAAAGCTTACCAGTAGTCAATGAATCTCAAAAGCACGATTATGTATCGTTTGATCTATCCAAAACTGGGGACATCGAGTCGATACCCCAGCTTAAAGAAAACCAGTACGATGTTCTAATAAACTGTGCTGGGATGTCACAAGCGTCGTTGCTACCCATGACTTCTGTGGAGGATATCACCAACATGATAAATATCAACCTCACGTCGCCAATAATATTGACCAAATTGGTCACTAAGAGTCTATTGAAGAACAGGAAACCCGGCTTGGTCATCAATATCTCCTCGGTACTAGCGCTCCACAACGACTACAAGGTCAAGGGAACATCCGTATACACCACTACAAAGACAGCCTTGGTGAGTTTCACTACCTCTGTTGCCAACGAGCTTGGTACCAGGAAGATTAGAAGCAATGCCATACTTCCCTCACTAATATCTAGTACCGATATCGGCTCCACTGTAAACACCGCTCTTTTGAATCTTGGCGATGGAATTAGAGTTGAAGATGTTTCTAATAAGGTGCTACATATCATGGATGATCAAACCATCAATGGCGAGAGCTTTGTACTTGACCAAAGGTTTGAGTATCAATAAACCAGTCCAGTCACAAAAAGCCGGGTAACACTTGTTTTTTTTTCCTAAAATTTTTTTTTTTTTTTTTTTCTTTCAATTCCAGAAACCTTTTCTGATTGCAACAACAACATAGTCAGAATTGCAAACGAAAGCAAGGTCATATTTGAAGTAATCGAGTATTAAAAGTTGATTAGCTGTTATAATTGAACATACCCTTTCATCGAATTAAAAAAAAATTACATAAAAATGAAGATTTTCAAAGATATCATTTCAAGTGACGAATTATTGTCAGATGCTTACGACGTCAAGTTGGTTGACGGTGTCATCTACGAAGCTGACTGTACAATGCTTCAAGTCCGTTCAGATGATGTTGATATTGGTGCCAACCCATCTGCTGAAGATGCCGCTGAAGATTTGGAGGATGGTGTTGAAACTGTCAACAACGTTGTCTACTCATTCAGATTACAACAAACTTCATTCGATAAGAAGTCATTTTTGACTTACATCAAGGGCTACATGAAGAGAGTCAAGGCTTACTTGGCTGAACATGACCCAGAATCAGTTGAAGTTTTTGAAAAGGGTGCAACCACTTACGTCAAGAAGGTTGTTGGCTCATTCAAGGACTGGGACTTTTACACCGGTGAATCAATGGACCCAGATGCCATGATTGTCTTGTTGAACTACAGAGAAGATGGTACCACACCATACGTTGCTATCTGGAAGCACGGTATCATTGAAGAAAAGGTTTAAGTGTTTATATAGCTTATGTATAGACAAAAAAATTAAATTAAACCATTTCCTCCATTTTATTCACTAGCCGCATCGTGCATATTCAATTGCCTAACTAATTGAGACCTAAAAGCAAGAAGGAGTTCAATCAAGAGAGTGAAAAGGAGTTCCTTTTTTCTATACTTAATCCACTGTCATCTGATGGATATCTTGTGCCTTTGTTCTGCCTTTCTTTCCTTTTCTTGATTTTTGCATTATTTGTTTGTTTAATCTATCAAATCACAAACCCGCCATAGGCAGTCTTCAGTAGTTTTTAGTATGCAAGATCGCGTGATAAGCCGTGTAATAATATAGTTCTATACGATGCCTCTGCCTCCGGGCGGTCAGTCGTCTAAAGGTGTCACTATCATACAGACATTCTCCAAACTAACATCCTTGCCAACGTATCGGAACATTTCAGCTTTGTAACCCATCTGAGAAACGGCATATTTTCTACTTTCATCAATGACCCTTCTTGCAATCAAACCAATCTCTTCTCTCTGACTGTAGTTCAATTTTGTAAAATGGTTTTCTTCTTGATTTTCACGTTTACCACATGTTGCCCAAGAGGTCAACTTGATCAAATAGTTTTGAAATCTATATTTATCAATCTGAAAACGGTCCTGAAGAAACTCAGTTGAGCTAGGTAAAAGCTGGTCGTATGAGCAACAATGTCTGCAACACATTGCTATGAGTAAACCCCCAAACTTCTCATTGTTTTGAACTAGCTTCGAATTCTTTAAGGTGCATTGCAATGTAAGATCGGTAGCAACACCGCATAGATGCTTGGAAATACCAACAATTTTGTCATACTCGAAAGTTTTAAGTGCTCTGTCTAATGAAACATCTTTGATGTCAACCTTGCACCTCTCAACTTTGATTGGTTCATTGCCTCCAACGTCTGGAAATAGCTCTTCAAAATCCTTCACGAACTTCCTGTCCATTTTCAATCTTGAAGAAGCTCTATCAATTAGCAAATAGTTTCCCCTGATATCCTTTGGATTTTTCAACGAAGAACAGATCAAACTTCTTGATAAATACCTACTCAACTCACCCTTACCGCATCCAAATTCGACATATACGTTTGACTCATTCAATAGATTTCTATCATTGAGATGTCCAATCATAGATGATTGTTGTATAATATGCTTTTGATTTGTTTTCTCTTCGAACCTTTCCATCAAACCATTAGAATATTGATGCTGAATAAACGGCAACTCTTCGGCAATCGTACTGGATGACTGGATAAACTTGCAAAAGTTGGTTTTCAAATCAGATATAAATTTGTTGAATTCATCATGATTTTCTATCGGATCCACCTTTGTTATTTGCATTGTTTCCGGCTGATAGTTTATGTTTTCAAGAAACCATCTATCAGTTGGTTTAACCAACTTCTTTCTCCCATTACATATCTTCAAGTGTTTTGATAACTTGCTCTTCCACACTGAATGGCTCTGATCCATGGGACACGGAATTCTTTCTTCACCTGAGGTTTTAGAGTTTGGGTCCAAGTTCAAATGCTCTATACAATATTTAGCATCCTTCTTTCTTGTCATTGCACATCTCCTATTTTTTCTGACGATAACAAATTCACACTGCAATCTATCTGCTGACTCATTTTTAACTTTCTTGAGAGAGCTAACATCCTCCTTGCTCAGTCTACGTTTGTGAATGTTTACACCATTTTCGCTGATAACATCTATAGTCATTGTCCTATTGTAAAACGCTGTTAATGATGACCTCTTCTCATTGAAAAATTTGAGTTTTGTATTTTTCGATTTGGCAATTTTTTTTTTTTTTCCTTCTCGAGATAGGTATAAATCATTTGAGCAGTTCAGCTATTCACAACAGAAGAGATAATTCAAGACTCAACAACTGAAACAGTTGAAAATGAGCTTTCATATAGTGCTAAGGCTTCCACAATTTCCAGAAACCAAGGTCTTACTTACTCTATTTCAAGACATCAAAAACACACCAGATTTGAAGCAGAATTTGATATCGCAAAATAGCAAATACGACTATTCATTCATCTCAACATCTAACATAATAAGCTTGGAACAATTATACTCGTCAGTGTATAAAACGTTGTTGAACTACAGCAATAATACTATGAAGTCCAAAACGATCAATTCGGAGCTAATTTTCAACTTGTCACCTTTCAAGAACATAATGGATAGTTTAAACAAGTACGGTATAAATGAGAAACTTACCAGTTTGATAGTTGTCAAATTCATTCATGAAGAAGATACAAACGGTGAACTGTTTCATTTGCAAAATTTAGCCCAAATTATTGATGGAGAGATGATAGAGTTGACCCAAGAGAATTTGAGCAGGTTTACAGATTTCAAAACAATAAAGAAAAACTTCAAGTTGAACACTACTGAAGGTGATAACGATGACAGAGAGAGGTTGGGCAGGATAATTATTGGATTGACACAATTAAAAGGGTTTTGAAGACCACTTCTTTTCTTAGATACTGATCAAAGGTATTATTCTTGTTATTTTAAACAGTCCCCGTCTTTTCATCTGCTATGAAGCAATCTAACCCAATAAACAGTTCTTCTAAACTTCTTTTGAAAAAATCACCCAATCTATATCCACTGGCTTTGAACTCATCATTTTTATTCACTAGGGAGGTGTACACTGGATCATAATAGTCATCATTGACGAATTTGAAAGGTTCAACCAACACCCTATCACCGTTGAAGGGTGTGAAAGGTACTATTTTGTTCGAATCATCCTCTTCTGGCTCGTTAGCGTTTGAAGAATTTCTCATTTTCAAATTATGCTGTTGCTCTAAATCTTGCAATTGCCTCTTCTTCGTTGATGTTTTCTTTAGCAAGGACTTTTTAGCGTTGATTACCAATTCGTTTGAGTCCGATGATGTTAAAGATGACATTTTGTTCAACACTTCCATCTTGTTCAACTTTGCCAATTGCTCCTCTTCCATTTTGATATCTCTTTGTAACTGGGTCTTTTGTTGTTTGAACTGCTTCTCCAAGCTTTGCTTCGTTATAAAATTCTCGTATTCTTTTGATAACCTATCATTATTTTCCTTTATTGTTTCTTTGTGTAGCAAGGCATAATCGTTCAACTTGTTTGTGGTCTCTTCAACATCTATTTCGTTTACCAAATTGTAAACTGTCAGCTCAATTTCCTCGAGGTATTTGTTGTATTCTGTTAGCTCTTTGAAATCCTTCTCTGTTTTGTTATAAACATCCAACACTTTCCTCCTTATGTCACACTCTTTCTCGATGATCAAATCATCAAATATTTGCTTTTTGAATCTATTTTTCCTCAATACTTTACTGCAACCAGAATACGGACACTTTGTAGGTCCCAAAGAGAAAATTCTATCAACACAACTTTCACATATCCTATGATAACATTCTGGATTAATCAAAAAGACCATCGTGGGTGAAAGATATCGATCTGTTTTACAGATGGGACACATGTCCCTCGTTCTATCTTCCAAATCTTGCTGAGTTGGCAGTTGTACCAGAGAAACGGCCATAATTGCTGCTGATAATGACAAACACTGGTTAAACTTGGTACTAGAGATCACTAATGTATTATAAATCAGATGTAATCGTAAAGATATAAAGATTTTTGCCTCAGAAATCAGCGAAAGCCGGATTAAAGAGTTACGGGCAATATCCGAGGTTATCGACTATTATCGCTCTTTACCTATCATCAGGTAAAAATGGAACTGATCTCTTCAATGCTTAGCTTCGCTGAAACACTGAAGTTCCATTAACAGAAGGGAAGTAAAATCCTACAAGATACAGTTTTTGTTTTGATGTTTGAGTATCGCTTATTACCTAAGGATGCTTTTACACCAGCTGATATTGCACACTTCATAAAAAAGATAACAAGATGAAAGGTGTGTGTCTTCATTCGTCTATCTTTGGCAGATTTGTCCTCAAGTTCTTCATGTGCTGATTAATCGAGGAGGACCCATCCGTCGTCTTACCTGTTTCACATCAATAAAAGTTGAAAAAAAAAATTCAAAAAAATTATTGGACGACAAAGGAATCGAACCATTGACCTCTTGCATGCAAAGCAAGCGCGCTACCAACTGCGCCAGACGCCCTTTAATATACTGAAATTCCCAATGATGTTGTTTAACACAGAAGTCAGAGAAGAAGACAAGATTTCTTTTCTATTCTTCATTTTTGTTTGTTTATGTCAACTGAGTACCAAAAGAACATATTTGCATGGCTAGGAAGCTACTGTTTCATCTGCCTATTGGTTGGCGAGGGCACGGTTTGCGATCGGAGACTGGGGATTCAATCGTTTTGTTTTGAAAGAGTTGCTGATACGTGGCAGCTCTTTGTCGATGATCATGGCACCTGTAAATTCCTCCGCCTGACCGTTCCTGTTCGTTTCCGCTCTCTCAGTGGGTCCTTGTGCTGCTGCTGAAAATTTGACCCAGTGAACTTGTTCTTTAACTTTCTGGAAGTAGAGCAGAAAAAGTCACTTACTCACACTTGGACTAAATGTGCCACCATATACCGAAATACAAAGACCAGGCTGCTTTAACAGTAGCTTTGGACAACACTGATACCCCAAATCAAACACAGATCGCTTGGAAGAGAAAGAGTAGTTCCAGCAAAGAGGCCGCTCAACTCAATCTCCTTCCCCCTCCTCTTCGCAGCCTAAGCTCACTGTAGAGAAAAACAAGAGTTCGAAAGAGCCCGCCCACTACTGGACGCCAGTTTCTGCCTTTACACAACCTAAAACACCTAATCAACTATCGGGTTTGGTTTATCTATAGGTTTCCAGTTCGAATTGTTTATATTAGTCTCCAAACCAACAGAATGGTAGCAGGAAGAATGAGGCAAAATAGGGTACGGTGCTTTCCAAGGGAAATATTGCCTTCTGGTTTGGCTGGATTTTGGGCGGGACAGAGATGTTACGCGTGAAACAAATTAATTTTTTCCTTCGCGAAGCTGGAGGAGCCCAAGCAGGAGCGGAAGACTGAGAACAAACCAATTGGTTTAATTGAGCAGGTTCTTCAGTAAGCATTAGGCGGGCTAATCTTGGAACTCATATCATTTGGACTTAGGCGATCTGGTGTTGTATATTAGTGATACAGAATATTAGAGCTTCCGATGTCGAACTATAAGAGGTCTGGTACGCCGTTGGTGTCATCCAAGGCGAAACAACAGGCGAAAGGTAAAAACGGTATGAAACAAGCCACTTTGGCTGGCTTTTTGGGGTTGTCGAGATCATCATCTAGTTTATCATCAACAAGCAGTGAAGTTCTATCTGAGAAGGCTCCCATATCGTTGAATCGATCCGAATCAAGCGCCGGCCAGCTCAAGATTGATTCGTCGAGTGTAGAGCAGGGGAAAAAAGTTCAAATAGATTTGACTGAGGAGGGAGACGATGAAATCATTGGACAGATTTTATCCATCAAGAGGAAATTAGCACCATCTACAGCGAGCAGCGATCCATTTGCAGATAACTCAATTGATGATGATTGGGGTGAAATCGCGACACCAAAGTATCTAAAGAATATGGTACCGCTTGGTTCAGCTGCCTCAAAGTCACACTCTTCAACTGATTACTCCAGAACCTCGATTGGCTCGAGTGCATCTTCACAATCATCATTATCTTTCACATCGAATATTTCTTCTTCAAGGAATATAGGATTGACCAAATACACCAAACCTTTCCATAATTCCACACAAACCCCATCATCAAGCTACTTAAACCAAGCCAATATAACAACTTCTAGTCCAACTACCACTACCGATAAATCGTTATACACAATTAACTCAACAACCAGCAGTTCATCAAGGAAACGGGCATTGCCTTGGTCCAATTCTACTTCTGGATTGATCAACAAACTAGCACACAGAAATCCAAGACTTCCCCAAGAGAAAAAATCCTTCGACGGTAAGAGTGGGATGTCCTTTTATGATGATCCGAAGGAGAAGATAAAACTATCTGAAGAACAAATACTGGTTTTGAGGTATGTTGTCGAGGAGGGCAGAAACGTTTTCTACACCGGTTCTGCTGGTACAGGTAAATCAATATTGCTAAAGAAGTTGATAGTAAGGCTTCAGAGAAAATTTGGATTTTCAGCTGTAGGTATCACCGCCTCTACAGGGTTAGCAGCTGTTAACATTGGGGGCATGACAATCAATAGATTTGCTGGTATTGGGTTGGGGAATGAAGATATTGGAAGGTTGATCAATAAGGCCAAAGGTAATAAACAGAGTGCCCAAAGGTGGAGAGAATGTAGAGTCTTAATCATTGATGAGATCTCTATGATTGATGGGAAGTTATTTGCAAAGTTGAATGCTCTTGCTAAAAGTATGAGAAATTCAGATAGACCTTTCGGCGGAATTCAAATTGTTCTCACTGGGGATTTCTTTCAATTACCACCTGTTCCAGAGAGGGGTGGACCCCCATCTCAGTTTTGTTTCCAAAGTAGTGCCTGGGATGAAGTTATCTCCAAAACCATTTTGTTGACGACCGTTTTTCGTCAAAAAGGTGATACAGAGCTAATTGACATGTTAAATTCTTTGAGAATGGGTATTGTCACGGATGACATTGTAAAGGCTTTCAGAAAGCTAGAAAGAGAAGTGAAATATGAAGACAACCTAGCTCCAACTTCCTTATTCTCAACAAGGCATGAAGTCGATAAGGAGAACTTAACAAGATTAAGGGGGTTGGAGGGTAGAATGATGGAGTTTCAAGCTTATGACTCAAAACCATCGAATATACAAGACCCATCCAAACTTTTAGATCAAACAATGGCGTTGAGAGTATTGACGTTGAAAGAAGAGGCTCAAGTTATGATGTTGAAGAATGTGGATGAAGATGTTGTGAACGGAACTATTGGAAAAGTCTTGTGCTTCATAACAGAATCATTGTACACAGCAGTTTGTTCCTATCACACTCAAGAAGCTCTTGAACAACCTGAAGTGTTGAGAGAGGTACGAGCCCTAAGCAAGTGTATTGGACAAGGAGTAATACCAGATGCTGTTAGGCTGGAGGTTGCTAGTTTACCATCTTCTTCTCAATTGAGAGTGAATCATCTCATAGCTCAAGCCCAACTGGACAAAAATGAAGTGTTGCCGTTGGTTGCTTTCAAAATTCCTAAAGGCACCAGTGTTAGGATTGTTGAGCGTCTGGAGTTCAAAGCTGGTAAGGAAACTTCAAATAAAAATGAAGATTTGTCAAGAAGCCAGATCCCATTATTATTATCATGGGCACTATCAATTCATAAATCACAAGGTCAAACTTTGGATAGGGTAAAGGTCAATTTGCATCGGGTTTTTGAAAAAGGTCAGGTTTATGTTGCTTTGAGTAGAGCTGTCTCTAAAGATAGATTAGAGATTGTGGGGTTTGATCCTAGCAGGATTGCATGTTCTCCAGTGGTGCGGGACTTTTACAACAGTTTGAATAACTGAGTATAGCTTTGAATTCACAAAGGATAATAGTCTTTGGGACGTCGAGATTATTGTGAGCAAAAGCTCTTTTGATGTATATAATATTTTATATCTTGAGCTCGAAGAGATAGAAACAGAATGTTGCATACTCAAGATTCGTAGAGTCGTATATCTTTGAAATACTGCTTTGTAGGATTCTGTGATGTTGCAGACAATCTTGGGGAAGAGTAATTTGATAACATCCTTGAAGTATAGGATACATTTAATCTTATCGAAAGGTAAAAACGCAATTTTCGTATTTTTTTATTTTTTTATCGGTTGATTTCAAACCACGATAAGTAGCCTATAACTTTACAATAATCCAACACTACAATGGATCACAGCAAAGATATAACTTATAGCATGTATGCTCCCATAGGGCATTCAGGCTCACCATACCTAAAACCGAGAAGACATAGCATATCAGCTCCAGTTCGCAAAACAGTTTCATTGTCAAGCCACTCATCATTGGATAACACTTTTCCAACGGAAATACTTGATTTGATTGGATCATTGGTGTCTCAGTTTGAAATCTTTCAGATGATTCAAGTGAACAAACGGTTTAATGAAATATTAGTACCCAGATTGTACAATACAATAATCATTGATTCCAAATACTCCATATTCAACATCGCCGAAGTATCGAGTATAAATTCGAAGACATTCATCAAATCATCATATAACTATAAGAAACTCATAAAGAATTTGTTGCGACCTGGAAACGACAATTGCTTCTTGGTGAAATCATTAATTTTCAAAAGTCTACCGGATGAAATATTACACTTTGAGATGATAGCAAAATTGAATTTAGTCTTACCAAAATTGACCAATTTGACAGTCTTTAACTTCAAGCATGTTCAGTTGGATGCAAGAAATCTACTTTATTTGAAATCAACAAAATTACAATCATTGAAAATGAACTTTAAGATACCCACAATGAGCTTAGTAGAGCATATTTTAGACAATCTTTCAGGATCCAGTTTACACACTTTATCAGTTCAGCAATTCATCAGTAGTGAGAACATCAAGAACTTTGTTGCTCCATTGATCGGCTTAAGCCATCATCATTTGAAACATTTGGAGGTTTCGCGAATCTCATCTGCTCGAGAAATCTTGGTGCCGAATTCATTGTCACTAGTTTTATTGAGTAATAGCGAATTGATTCCCGAACTAGATCTTGCAACAATCACAAATCTTTTAAAAAGTACACGAAAGAGAAAGTTACAATTATCAAAACTTGCAATTGATGGCGCATTGATCAGAAACAGTGATTTTGATATCATAAGCAGATCAATCAACTTATCTGAATTGAAGTCATTTCAAATTTCAAACTCTACGGAGCTTATAATTTTGAATAATCCTGGTTTGCATCCAAATTTGGGGGTTGAGTTGCACTATTTAAACAGTATAAAAAACGCAGTAGTGAACGAACGGGAAGAATTGTACAATATTCATGAATTGTTCAATTCGCACTTCGTGAATTCAAATGTTTTACAGATAGACTCGCTATTTTTAAACCAGTTTCCTAAGTTGACGATGTTGACTTCATTGAAAATGGATGTTAGACAAGGTTTAGTGGATTCAGTACCAAACTTTCTATCTAGCTCGATCAACAAAGACCAGTTGGTAGAGTTGGATATAGTCATACGATGGACGAACTCCAAGTTTGCATCTTGTACATCAATTGAACTGCTTATATTGAAATACTTCACTCAAATTAAACTTCAAAACCAGTCATTATCAAAATTATCAATAGAGTTTAGCTCTGAGAATCACGATACGATAAATACAATTCCAACTTCCAGTTTAGAAGACTTGTTTATATATGGGAACAGGAAGGGTGGGTTCAGGAACTTGAAATCATTAAGGTTGAACTCACACCCCGAATTCTTCGTCAAAAACAGTGAAGTATTATTCAAGGAAGTAGTATCAAGTTTGAGGTTTTTAGAAATATTTGGAAACAAATCAAGTGGATTCAAACACATGGGTTTACCACAAAACTATGCAAACTTTTCACCTGGCGTATTTGACGATTGGTTCAAAATTCAGCATATAGCCATTAATATATTGGGGGAGTTGATGGTTTCCGAGTTGAAATATCTTAAAATTGATGGAATGCTTTTTGAGAACAGTTTCAATGAGGAATCTATGACAAATGAAATCAATCCAAGGGAGCGTTTGGATGACTGGTTTAACGAAATGGTGAGGGTCTTATTCTAGAATTTCATTATAAAGACGCACCAGGGTATACAATCATTCACTATATTCTATACAATCAACGAACAATGATTCATCAATTGTACTATCAGTTTTAGCACTTTCTACACTTGAAGCATCCTCTTTTTTCAACTCCTCCCTTATATCATCAACTCCACCCACGAGGTAAGGCACTAAACACGAAACACCAATGCTACTGAAAAACAAAATTGCCACGATAAGCCTTTCTCTATAACTGAAAATGTGCCTCAATGGATTTTGCAAAATATTTCCGGCTGATTCAACAGCATATTCATCAGTGAGATCCCTTTTTTTGATTTTTCTCCAGAACTGTCCTTGAAAACTTTCATCTTTATAATTTTCACCCTTGCCTTTGGGATTCAAAACGCTCTTCACATCGATTCTTGAAAACTCGTTATTTCTATCAGGTACTTCTGTATTACTTTTCAACGAATCTTTGTTGATAGCAGCGACAATATAAGGATTCTTTCTGATCAGATTTGTCTTTTCTATTGGGTCAGATGTTGCAAGAGTTGCAGCTAGACCAGTTTTGGTAGAAACTGAAGTGGGATGAACATCATACTCAGTTTGTAATATTTTTGGTATCAAAGAGGCCCTTCTTTTGTTCTCAACTAAGAATGTTTCTGTTTTGATATACATGATGCGAGTGTTTGTCAGAGTAACAGACGTTGTGAACGATTCTGTTGCAGTAACAGTAAATGTTTCTGCCATAGGCTTGACAGTCACGACTTCAATCTCACCTCTTTCTCCCTCTAAATACTTCAAATATTTCTTGTGCAGTCTAAATTTTTCTAGCTCTTCAACAGAACTAAATTTGTGAGTTGATCTATGAAGCAGTTCATCTAGATCAACTAGTTCTCTTTTAGTAATAACTTGTCTTTCATCCCGTCTTAGTGGTTTCAATAAGTGATATTTACCCTTTCCTTGGCGACTGAACTCTTGAGGAATTGATGTTAGGGAAGACTTTTTAGACTTAGTGGCGGGAGGTGGCTTCGGATAAAAGAGTATTGGTGTTGCTAATATATTTTCCGTAGTAGTGGTGGATATGATCATTGGTTTATATACCAAAGATGATGTTGCAATGGCATTTGAGTGAGTGTAAAAAGTTGTTGTCTGAATAGAAGTAACAAAAACTGATACAGTTTTAGTTTCAGTAATGGGTTGGTTTTCAGTCGGAGCTGAATATATCGTTTGATGATTGATGACTTCAGCATCCATATTCCGATCAAACTTGTTCATTACCTTCTTAGGATTTGACTTAACAGAAAGAGCTGCCTCTACCATATGAGCATCGTTTTTCAGAATGAAACTGTTGATCCTCTCAGTTTCATCAATTAAGTTATCCCAAAATCTTTTCTCTTCATCGGGATCATGGGAACCTTTCATAAAGTCCAAGACCGGATTAGAGTCTTTTGAATAATTCTGTAAAGTTGAATCCCAGTTACCAAGGATGCTAGCATCCATTTTCCTTGCCCAATTGATGATAGTATCGCTAGTATCTTCTAAGTATATGTTAGAGGTAGAGTCATCTGTTATCTTTGAATCTGGCTTCTTTGTTTCTACATTTTGAGCTTTATATCTCACTGTAGCCTTTTTATTATTCAATGGACTTAGTTCCTGAATTCCAGTGGATATTTCTTGTTTCCCTTGTGCTTCAGGAGCATTTCCCTTATTCCGATATGAGGATCTCTGTCCAAATCTTTGATCAAAATCACTTCTTTTACTGAGAAATCCATAATCACTGGTGAAAAAGGAAACGTCTTCTCCTGGTATCTCCACTGCTTTGTAAGTTTTGACCATCTCTTCAAACCTCTTTTCCTCTTCGGAAGCTTTGCTACACATTTCATCAATTTGGCTTGTCAAATACCATTCCTTCGAATCAGCAGATCGGAAAAAAAACGTTAGTTTACAGTTCACATCAATGAGCCTTTACAAGAAGATGCAACTTACATTTGTGTAATGAGCACTGCAGTCATCTCTGATCAGTTTGAAAAAGTCGCATTTGCAAGCCTCTAGAGAGTCATAAGACAGACATGTGAAATAGTCAACATTATCTTGACCTTCAATTCTATGAACACTCTTTTCAACTTGAGTAGCACATTGGACGAAATTATCTGAAAACACGTTTATGAAGTCATCTGAGAACAATATTATTCGTGTGGAGTCCTGTACCACTTTACCGCTGATGACCACCTTCAAAATGGCAATAACCAATAATAGAGTACTGTACAAATGGCTGGTTATCATAATGCAATGAAGTTAAACTCATAAATGCAACTGAAAATATTTGAGATTTGGCATAATGGGTTATTATATAATCCGTGAAATTTAATCGCACACGGCGTCTGATAACTCATAACTAGTCTAGCAATATGAGCTTATTTTTCCCATATTATTGATTGATGACAACTGTTCCTGTAGAATTCTACGGATTGCACTTTAATCTATTTGTGGTTCAGCGAAAACAACAAAAAAAAAAAAATGGCAAAAAAGGGGAAAAATGATAATTTAAACCAGCGGTATCTGTCAAAGAACTTCAAGTTTTTCGTTTGTCCCTTTTGTTCGATTTTGAGGAAACATAAACAAACAAAGGAAGTGAACTAACAAAAAGCCCATCGATAAATATAAACATATGCTACTGAACTTTCAAAGCTATTTGGTCAAAGCTTCAACGTTGCTAGCCTGAGCAGCAGCCTGAGCAGCTCTTTTTTTCTTTTTCACCTCATATTCATGAATCTCTTCCAAACCGATCAAGTCCAAAACCATTTCTCGAGGCTCTTCCTTAAACCAATCTGATTGCAATGCTTCTTTTGCACTAATTCTATGTCTTGGGTTTGATTTTAGTAGAGCCTCACATAGCTTTATGCAATTCTTGTTATTAAGCAAGACCTCATCGTAAAGTTCGTTGAACTTTCTTGTATGAGATCTGGTGATCGGCTCAACCGCATGATACCATATAAGGTCATCCATTTCTGGCCATTCTTCATAAGTTGGGGAACCCATTACTTTTAAAATGCTAAGTAATTGTGAAATCTCATTCGTTCCTTGAAATATAGCTTTCTTGTTGAACAACTCAATCAACAAACATCCGATTCCCCACATGTCAACCTCTCTGCCATAGTCAGTTGCACCAAGCAACAATTCGGGTGGCCTGTACCACAATGTAATGACACGGTTTGTGTAGTATGGAGACTCATTTTTCTTATGAACCTTCATCTTTCTGGCCAATCCGAAATCTGTGATTTTCAATATTCCATGTTTATCGATTAAAATATTTGATCCTTTGATATCTCTATGCATTATCTTCTTTTCGTGAAGATATTCAATTCCACATAACAACTGCTTGAACAAATTTTTCCTATTTGCTTCCGTCAACTGAATTGAAGGATGACTCAACAATCCAGTCAAATCATGCTCCATGTACTCAAAAATCATGTAAACTGAGTTTCTTTCCACCATCATCTCCACCAAACCTGAAACGTTTTGATGCTGAAAGGATTGAAGCAACCCAATTTCTCTCATGGCTGTTATTGGAAATCCTTCCTTTTCTGATTCTAATCTCAATTTCTTTAGTGCCAAGAGTTTGTTGGTAACCACATTTTTAGCCTTATAAACCTTACCATATGTTCCCTCTCCTACTTGTTGTATTCTTTCGTTTATTTCCTTTTCTGTATAAGTGATCTCCATGAATACCTTCCGTTGTTTCACAGCTTTATATTCTTCATCGTCGGACTCATCATCATTGAAGCCTAAATTTGATCTTCCATTAATCTTTCGGGCAGAGGGCGTTGTAAAAGATCTACCGTTCAGTACAATATTCTTGTTTATATACTTGCTTCCTGAGACACCTGTGCTTCTGGGGCCGCTTGGAAGCTTGATATCACCTAGCGTATGAGTCGAAGAAGACGCTACTGTATCTGATTGAGCCCTACCTTCATCTCTCCTGGGAGCCTCTCTTTCCATCTCATCTCTTGACCTTTTATCCGGGGTGTATGATTCACGAAAGTTTCTTGGTCCGGTTGGTATACTTGGAGCAGCTCTGGATGGTTGGTATTCATAGCTGTCTTTGCTTCCTCTTTCAGAGTAGCCTCTACGATCATTATATTGCCTGTGATTGTTATACGGCCTATCACTTTTTTGTGGTCTATCGCTGTGTTGATTGTCCTTGTTGCCATATTGTCTATCCCCATATCGCTTATCCTCATACCTGCGGTTTCTATCATAGTCGCCTCTATACTTTGATTCATTCCTATAACCAGCGTTCCTTGGATTTCTGTCTGACATTGTCAATCGCTTCCAAATTCACAGCAGATTTAGCTTATACGCAAGAAGAATGACTGACTCAATTGATAAAGCAGAGATATAGATCGAGTTCAAAGCAGTCTGAGAATCTTTACGACAAATTTTGTACACTCAAGAATACACTAAGGAAGCTCTTGCATTTGTCTAAGAAAATTCTCAGCTTTTTTTGATGGAGACAACAATTGAGCAATCGTACACTACCCCTATTTGCCTCATAACCCATCCACCAGCCAGGTGAAGCAGGGAAGATTCAAATGACAGCAACCAAGTTTAAGCATATGCCTAACCTTTGGTGATTCCAAAGTTCCAAGAGTATGACATCTTTTCTAATGTTAAGCTTCTGATAACCAAAGTGCTACACTGTGTCAGCAGCTTGTAGTACTACAATTCCCATAAATGATTACACTTTTAGGATGGGAATGATGTGGGTCAAACAGCTCATATCTTATACACCATACTGGAACACTAAAACATGCGATGCTTCTGAAAGGCTACATCAGAGTTTTCTCAAACTCCTCTTTGAACTGGGCGGTGAGCACTTCAGGTGAATAAGTGATGATACTAAAAGCTGCAGCGAATCCATCTCAGTTGATCGGTAGGGGAGCATGTACCGCCTGGAGGGCCGTTGTACTGATTCAAACCATCTGAAAATACTTGATTGAGTCATTGTTTGAATCTTCAGTCTAACTGAAATTAAAATCCAAGTTGAACTTTCGATCAATTAAACTGAAAACGCTCAGCGGAAAAAAAAGACTTCATCTTGACATTATGATTAAGCCAATGACTTGTACATTAACCAGTCACACAACCGCAAAGAACTCATTCAAGTTGCTTACTGTATCTTCCAGTTCCTTTCAATGTTTGTTTGTCTTCTGATTTATCAAAATGCGGTAGTCTGTCAAGATTTTGATTTACACGGGTCCTTAAGCAAATAAGAAGGGTTATAAGTTTAGAGATATAAACAAGTTACTGATATGAATACGAGATCCACACAATCACTGCTCTAGACGAAATGGGTACTGTAAGTGTAGCTTTTATTGAGCTAAAGTCAATTTTGGTGTGATGGTATATCAATGATTGCTGCGTTTCCATATGTCTGATCATTCCCTCAGTTGTTTGCCACCTTCAAGAAAGCTCAACATACTAACTTATCAAAATGAATCATGGCGCTTCATCCTTCATTATAACAGTTTGGAAAATTGATTCACATCTCTGTAGACCTTGCTTTATTTTCTGGATTCTTAGCCGGGGTTAGAAGAAACACTGGGTTGACGCCAAATGCCGATTACTTGGAGAACCAAAAGGAACTCAAAAGCATTGCTGTCAAATATTTGAATTTCGGTGAATGGTTGATTGACGCTGCTAGCACATCCATGAGCAGTTCTGAATATTTCGTAAGAAAGTAGTTACTCAGAACTCGCTTTAATTTTAAATTTCTCTGATGACTTTCTGTTGGGTTTCCCTTTTTTTTGCATGTTGTCTTATCATTTTTCCCATGGGTCTGTAAATATTGGGTTCTGGTTTACTTTCTATACATATACATATATTATCAATATTATTTCGATTATTATTCATTAAGTTCATTTCAAAGATATCAAACCAAAAAGATACAGGCATGACAATGAACTATTGAATTGTTCAAATGGCAAAGCGCTGATACATAAACATTACACTGAACAAAATGCTCGAAAAAATGTAGGTGAGAGAGATTGGGCGTGTGAGGTTATGATGGTGCATATGGTAGAAACCCATATTCAGCACCATTGATTTTGGTCCCCTGCCCGCCGCTGCTAAAGGAGGTTTCATCGGTCTTGACATAACTGGTCCTTCTGCTGAATTGCCCGGAGCTACTAACAGTATTGCTGATTTCCAGATGATTTGAGTGGCTATGACGGATAGTCGTACTGCTATTAGTATTGTTACTTCTAGCATCATTTTTACCACTATTACTAGGTGTATATCCAAGGCCACCGCTTCCGTAATAAATTCCGCCATAAGAACTTTCCAGCATAGCTGCATCTTCCTCATATTCCTCATCTTCATCGTCATTATAACCATACAAAGAACCAAAATTCACTGGGGCTGGAGTCGAAGATGGTTGGTTATGAACAGGATGGTAAGCAGAATGCGTATTCGAATTATTTGCACCGTCAAACGTATTCGAATAATCCTGTGGAGGAATATATGCTGGTGATCCAGTTGTAAAATGCGAATGCTGGTGATTCCCATTTGAGCTACTATATGATGATGATTGAATATAATGCAAAGGATGATGCTGGGAAACTGGTTGATTGTTTTGATGAGTATGTTGCTGATGAGGTTGGTGATGCTGATGATTATGCTGTTGCTGTTGCTGTTGCTGTTGTTGTTGTTGATGTTGTTGTTGTTGTTGATTTTGAGTCAATGATTTCATTGTTTCCCAGAAGTCTATATCTTCATCCATCTCCTCTTGCACAAACTGGTTTGTATAGGAAGAAGGCTGTGGAGTTCCACCCAGAGATGGGGAAGGTGAATCAGATGATGCTTTTGAAGCTTGTTTGGGAGTATCAGTTGGTGGTTTACCTCTAATTGTGTTGTTGGATAATAGTTGTTGTCTTGATGTCCCATGTATGTTAATATTACTCTTTTTGAACGATTCATGGCCGTAGGAGCTATTGTCATTGCTGTTGGAATATTTTGCAAAATTGTTCAATCTTGAGGAACTCCTTTTTGGAGATGATCTATATGATCCACGTGGAGTGACTGCAGGAGGAGACATCGCATTTGGTGCATTCCTTCCTTTTTCTGTGTTATTTAGCAACTTCATTAAGTCACTTTCTTTCGTATTTGATTCACTGCTGTTAGCAGGACTTGAATTTGAGCTCGTCAATTTCGGCACTTCAGTCAATGGAGGTAAATAGTTGAAATGTTGATATCTTGAAAGTTGAGTCTCTGGTTCCAAGATCGTTTGCTGCGGTGCATAGTGATGGGTTATATGTTGATGCACAGTAATGTTTATCCCATGCTTCTTAGCAAGTTGGATCAAGGTCTGTGCAGTATCTTGTGAGTCTATAGTGCCAAATCCATTTGGAACATCATCACCATTTTCGCTACTTAAAGAGAATTTCCAATCCGTTTTTGACTGAACTGGTCTTGGTGAATTTCTCCCTGTCAACTGCGGCGAATAAGGACGATGGAAATTAGCAGGGTACTGTTGCTCTCTTCTATGCTGTTGATGCTGCTGCTGCTGTTGCTGCTGTCTGAGCTTCTGTTCTTCATCCTTCTCAATTTGCTTCTCCAACACATTTGATAATTCCGATAAAGGAGTGCTCCCCGTTCCCTGGTTGGGAGTATTATGGTTGCTTAGCAGATAGTTGTTGGAAATTCCATCAATAATCTCCCCGTCGTCTGGCTTAGCAGCATCTTGACCTGATACAGACAACGGTGTACTTCCCAAGCTTGTTCCCTTGCTTGATGTGCTGCCCTTATTACTTTTTGAAAGTCCCCCTGACTGTTCTGCAATTTTAACAGCTCCCTCACCGGTTCCATTGATCAAATCAACCTCTTTTCTAATCACTATATCTGCTTTGCCTCTTACCACATCAGTGACAATCTTTCTCCATCTATTTCTGCATGTTAGACTTGGTCTACCATTCATTTCAGCGGATATGGTTCTCCATTTTGTGCCGTATTTTTTCACTTTTTTAATCAAATCCAAATCTTCTTCTCTATCCCATGACCTCAATCTATCCTTAGTCTTAGGGTCCAAAACCTCAAGGTATCTCTTTGCACATTGATCGTCGGTTCTACCTTTGATTTCCTCGGAAACTCTGTTCCACGATGCCCCATGTTTGGCGTAAGACTTTAGCAACAGGTCATCTTCATCTGTGGTCCATTTGCCTCTTCTCAAAGCTGGATCTAAAGAGTTACTCCACCTCTTTCTACAGTCTTTAGGTTTTCTTAGACTGGAATCAAAATGTGTGCAGATTGACTCCCAATGGAATGAGTCGATGTGTAATGGAATTTGAGATTTTTGCTGCTCTTTGGTGACTAACTCTCGTAAGAGATCGTCTTCCTCTTTGGTCCATGGTTTTCTTCCTTCTTTCCTAAAAGTCCGAAACCCCAAACTTTCTGTTATCGATAGTGGATCAATAGCTATCTTGGTTGATACCTTTGGCACCTGCAAAGCGCTGTCAGCGGGTGTTATTGTATTAGACTCGGATGACTTTAATGATTCTAACATCGCAAGTTGTGGATACAAAAAACAGTCTAAAAGTTTTATCTATACTTGGGTGATTGATCTCAAATAAATAGCTGAATTAATATGGTTTATGGTGGTCTATGTCTTTGATTATTCGCGAAGAGAACGGTTAGTTACATTTGACTCACTATTAAACTTGTGTTTTTTCTTATTTTTTTTTTTTTTTTTTTTTTTTTTTTTTTTTTTTTTTTTTTTTTTTTTTTTTTTTTTTTTTTTTTTTTAACATCTTGTGTATCTTAAATAGAGATGATGTCCAGACATAACTAAGAGTAATTATTGTCTTGTTCTAGCCAAGTAATAGTCAGCTCTTTAGACATGACGCTAAATGAGATGGTCGAAAGTGCAAACACTAGTTGGTATGTTTTTCCTCCCGATTGTGGTTTTGATCCGTTGGCAAGAATCAGCAGAATGACATTTATAACGTACAAAAATCCATAAACAAGACATGGTGCCTTTAAATGTTAGATTTGAGAGAAATTAGAATGATTTTCCCCTTTTTCTTCTGACCTGATCTCTTTTATCATTCCATAGATGCTATAGCAGCTGTAAATAAAAAAAAATGACTAGGCCTGATTTGCTAGTCAGCGTTGGTTCTCCCTCCAAGGGCAGAACATCCGCAAAAATTATGCTTTGTCCAATAGGCGGGATGTCCACTTGAGTAATTTATCGCTGCTGAAGTAACTGGACTGGATAGTTTATAGGCTGAGGAAACCTTTAGTCGAATGATGGTATGAGTGTTGAGGCAAGAACAGGTCGTGCGCTTTCAATGTTGATTTTATATTCATCATTTTGTCATCATTTTTACTCTATGGGACTCTTGGACTGAGATCTTGAGTGATTGAGATATCCTATATTATTGATCAAGCGACATTAAACAGGTGAGAGGCCAATCCGGATATAGTTCACTAGAATAAGTCTGAGTTGAAAAAAATTAGTATGGATGAAGTTTGATTCATTGCCGAAGACATAACCAAGCCCTGTGAACTATAATTTTCGAATAATGCCTGGGTACCAAACCAATCATAGCGACTATTATTCAAGCGGCACATCGCAAGCATCATATCTGGAACACCCTCGCAGATCGATCCCAAATGAAAACATGAATATGGACATGCTGTACGTGTCTGGTAATCATAAGCCCCAACCATCACCTGTATCAAACATCCTATACAATCAGCCGCCAACGCAAAATGTACCGCCAATACCAAGACCGATGATTCCATCTCAGACCCAACAGCCATCCTACTACGGCTTAACTCCAAGTCATAATACCTCACATTTCAATGCAGATGTACAGCATCAGTACGATCACCAGGGACAGCAGCAATTCAATCAATATCATCCATCTCAAAATTACACACAACCTCCACCCTATGGCATTGCCCAATATCAACAACAGGAACCAAACCTTCAGCACAGAAACTACTCATATGACAACTCAGGCTCTTATCACAGGCCCAAACTTCCTCCCCCTCCAGAACAAGCGCCCTTGATGGAAGTACCCTATAACGGTGCACCATACGTTGCTAGCTCAATATCAAACTCAAGAAATCCAGCAGGACTGCAGATATATTCCGATCATGATAATGGTACTGGTAGAGGGCATCCTTATATAAACTCAAGCAGAGCAATAAAAGATCTATCTATAACTGGATTGGTCAACTTTGGAAATACATGTTACCTCAACTCGTTGATACAGTGTTTGGTAAATCTTCGAGTTTTTCGAGCTAAGATACTAGAGTACCCACCAGCCCACTCTGTTCCTGGAGATTCTAGTTCATTGTTGATGACAGATGCTACCTATTCTCTTTTTAAAACTATTATGAAGAACGGTGGCCTTACTGTGTCGCCAAAGAAGTTTGCCAAAACGCTTGCTCTGTTATCGGGAGATCACTTCATTGTCAATGAACAGCAAGATTGTCAAGAGGTTTTATTATTTCTCTTGAATAGACTTCATCTTGAGTTGTTCGATGATATTACGGCTATGGACTATCCTTCTGTATCTCGACTATTCTTGAAAGAAAAAGAATACGTTGAATGGCATGCAGCAAAACTTGAAAAGGAACATCTGAGCATTGTGTCTGCTTTGTTTGAAGGTCAATCATATTCAACGCTTGTTTGTCAACGTTGTCAACATAGAAGCTCCAATTATCAGAGTTGGTTTGTCATTAGTTTGAATATTCCACCCTCCGGTAAAAGCTCATACACTCTCAATGAGTGCTTTGATTATTATACCTCCACCGAAACTTTGACCGGAAATAATGCTTGGAATTGTCCAGAGTGTGAGAAGAATGATAAACCTGAAGAAAATTACGATCTGGAAAGGGCTGTAGAAGCTGTTTTTGATATGGACAAGAAAAAGAGTAAACTTTCGAAACTCTTCAAGCCATCATCCTCGAAACATTCAAGATCATCAACTCCACAGCCGTCGCCTTCAATATCTCCGCTGTGTCCCAAAGAGACATTGAAGATAACCAATTTCATTTATCTTCCATCTTACTTGATTCTTCATATTTCACGGTTTGACCATAGTCAGAGGAAGATGCAAACCAAGATAGACTATCCTTTGATCTTGGAAATATCCCAAGGGGAAATGACAACAGAGCCAGTGAAAAGGATACGTTATAAGTTGAACTCGGTAATCAACCATGATGGTTCCCAAATTACTACCGGTCACTACACTTCTGTCGTCAACAAGAGTTCGCATTTGCACGATCCATACTGGTGCTGGTTTAGCGATGAATCCATCCAAGCTGATCGCTATCATTCGTTGACAAACCTAACAGGCTCCATCAAGAGTGCTTCGGTGTATCTTTTATTCTATGAGAGAATGCTGGGTTAGGTCTCTGTTGGGGGTGCTCTCTGAGATATAAAAAGATTGTTAAGATAAGCAAAGTGAAGCTTGTATCACACCATATCGAACGCTTGAACCAGTTCTATGATTTTTTATCTCTTTTTTTTTTTTTCTTCTTCATCTCCACAATTGGTCTCAAACATCATGCATCAAATTTTAGAGCTTGGGTAGATAGAGAAACAGATAAATCAATAGTAGGCATGCTAATATGTAAAAGAAGAGATCGCCTCGATAAGTAAATATAGGTCTCACTTTGCACGACCAATTTTCTTCCCTTCCGATTTCCGGATGAAAACGAAAATTTTTATTTTTGTGAAAAATTTAAGGTTTTCCACCGAAGTGTATATCGTGTTTTTTTGGGGGAAATTTTTCGGTCAACTTCCTCGATGAGCATCTTTCGAAAATAGATTATAAAGTTGCAAAGTGGAGAGCGTAAGAGTGAATCCAAGGGTATTTATAGGGAAAGGCGAAATATGACAGTGGCAATAACAAGGGAGATGAACATCAATCCAAAAAATCCATCAAGGCAAATATCGGCATCATCATCATCTTCAGCATCACCACCATTTATAAATGTAAACAACCGAAGAACTCTCAACAATACCATGAATAATGGTAGCATTGGGCCACAACTGAGACTCGACATGAAACAGTTGCTAAACTCACCGGATGACAAGATAAAGTATAGTGCTGTAGGAATGGGAAATCACCACCCTCACCAGCAGCAGCAGCCACAAGAACAGCAATACCAGCCTCAACAGCTGTACCAGCAGCTGTACCTGCAACAGTATCAGCTCCACCATCAGCAACAGCAACAGCAGCTCCACCATCAGCAACAGCAGCAACCCCAACCACAGCATGTCCAGCTCCAGCCTGGCTTGGAAGACGACTTGATGAGATGTAAACAGATCATTCAAAGGCAGAACAACTACATCCAGTTATTGGAATCCATGTTGCACGATTCCAAGAAAATCAGCAACGAAGGCACCAGTATCAAGGTTCAACCGCCTTCATCGTCCACATCATCTTCTCCGCAAACAGGACAAATAAACACGTTTGAAAGCAGGGACTCATACCAACAGCAGCAACAGCAGCAGCAACAACAACAACAACAGATTCCACAATATATCCCCTCACATCAAAGCCAGCAGCAGCAGCAACAACAACAGCAAAAGAACCAACAATTACAGCACCAGTTTCAACAACAACAACAGTTTCTCAACTGGATGTCCAACAGACAGAAAAACAAGGAAAAGCCAGAGAACTACATGGTCCACGGTAGAGAGCTTTCCATAAAGTTCATACTGGAGGAGTATATATTTGGATTAAATGGTCAGTATTCGATAAAAGCAATCAAAGAAGCTCCAAAGTTGAGCAATAACGACAATAAATTGATTTCCAAGAGAAAACCAATGTACCTTTTTATAGATAAAAAGATCGAACAAGGCTTCACATTCAACGAGATTGTTTTGAAGCTTGATGAGTATAGAGAAAGGTCAGGCTCTATGACTAGGATGTTCAACATGTTGGTTGACGAAGGTTTCACCAGGGATTATAAAAGCATCTGATGATTGTTTACCTTTTTTTTTTAGAATTTCACACAATATTATCGTCATCTTTTATTCCCCAACTCATCCTTTGCTTTATCAAATCTGTACATAAGATTTGTATATGTAACCATAACCTCATTCATCGTTGCTATTGTTGGCTAGATAATTATCAAAACCAGAAACTAAAGAAATAAAAGACTCTTCTGAGATCTATCTATGAGCTATTTTGCTGGATCCTAACATTACTTAGAGATATCAACTCGTTAGGGAGAATAATATCTTGGGATTTTTGTTTTATGTGCATTTTTCAATTTCGCCCAATGGGGAAATTTAACGAAGAGGGAATTTCAACAAAAGTGAGCAAATTATTCATAATAATCATGCTAATCAAAATTTGGCAATATATAAATATCATGGCTAGTCTCTGAGCATACCTGCTCAAGATGACACCAGTAACAGTCAGAAAGTACTAATCTCTATTTTCAAAAACTCTCTTCACTCAAAAATGTCAGAAATCGTAAGCTCATATTTAACTACCATGTCAATGGACGGTATGTTAATGACAATGTACATGGACACTACCATATCTGAAAAGCTGTCAGCTTCATCCACTGGAATGGAAATGGCTGTATCATCATCTGCATCATCTTCTGCAATGGACATGGACATGGCTGCATCATCTACATCTTCTGCAATGGATATGGTCGCATCATCATCTGTAATGGATATGGCTTCTTCCTCGATGATGATTGTCTCATCGTCTTCAGCTGTTGTTTCAAATTCAAGTAATTCCTCAGCTACTTCTGCTTCTGCTGGTTCTGGTAACTCTCTTAACTCTTCATTCAAATATGGAAAATTCAAGAACGGTTTGTTGATTGGTGGTTTGGTTGGATCTCTTTTGGTTTTGGGTGCTTTATAGATCTGAAAAGTTAGTTTGTTTATTGCCTTAGACTATGTTTAATTTGATTGTTTTATAAATGATTCTTTTGTATATATGCGATTTCATGCCGGCTTTTACTTGTCAGGTTTATTATCGTTACAATTGTGGTGAGAAGCCTTCAAGTGTTTGTTCAAAGCTACCACTAGATGCCACTAGATTTGATTGGAAGAACAAAAAGTTAGAGTCTGCGTATTTAAATCATATGTTTCTGCGTTTGTTTCATTATGTAGTCATTATATATCAGTGAATTATGAGTTCAGTTTGGCGTCAGTGAAGCTGTTCAGTCGAAATCTATCACATCATACCTTTTCAAGAAGCTATCAGTTGAAGTGAGTTTTTGAGACTCAAATCCTTTCAGCGGTAAAAATTGCACCACGGCACATAACTTTGATAGCCTCAGTCAACAACCAATATGGTCTGGCCCCATGTGCATCATTTTCAACAGCAGTATTCAAATGTTCCAACTCATCATCTCTGAAGTTTTTAATCAACTCTCTCAACTGTTGAATCTCATCTGAAACTGTTCCATTCACTTCGCTTGTCAAACCTTCCAATTCGAATTCAAACTGATTTGTTAAAGTCCTCAACTGCTCGTTGTAGTGGCCACCAATAACAGTTTCAACCAGCTCCGTGCATGCCATTGCCAGCTCTTTGCCCATCAAACCAGTGCTGATACCCAAGGATATCGCACCAAATCTCCAGACTGGTGTCAATAAGGATGGTCTGACTCTTCTCCTCCTTTGTAGATCGTTGAATGTATTGTGGTGGTGAATTTCTTGGTCCCACATGTGCTTCAAAAGCGGCTTGATAGCAGGAAGCTTACTGGATAAAACCATGTACTGCCCGTTGTAGATGAAATTCGCACCCAACTCGCCAGCTTGGTTGACTCTGATCAACCTTTCCAAATATGCCAACTGTGCTCTTGATAGTGGCGGAAACTTAGGAGCTTCCTCTAAACTAGTGGACACATGTCTTACAGATTGTCTGCCTGAGAGAATTGATCTTTTGAATGCATTCGCTAACATTTGAAGCAATTGGTATTCCTTGAATTTGACCTGATCTGAATCACCTCTTCTCATGAAATGGTGATGGTGTGGTTTTTTTATTTTTTTCTACATGTTTTTCTTACAGCAAGTATCAAATGCACTCAACTCTAGAAACACCCGAGTTTTCATGGATACTTTCACCGTCTTGTCCTCAGATATATGGTGATCTCAAGTGAATGATATACATGATGTGGGCTTATATCAGAAACACTGGCTTGTGTGAGAAATCCTCTTTGAGAGCTGTTGATGGTGGCATGTATGTAGCCATTGGGGATGGAGCCTGGGTCTGTGATCCTACGGATCTCACGACCCGTTTCAATGGCTAAAGATGTGTTCGGACATTATGAGAGTAACGATAAACTTGGATATCACCTCCTTACTCTTTCACGCCGATTCCTCTTTCCTGCTCTCTAAAATCAAAGTGCACATAGTTTACTCCAAGGTGCGCTTCTTCTATAATTGATGAAGAGACACACGTAACGGTGAAAATATCGAGTTTTTTGTTTCAAGCAAACCAACCTGGCACCTTTGCACCTTCAGAAAAAGGGTCAAGTGGAAGGTGGTTGGCAGGCCTGCAGGTACTGTTTCCCCTTATATTTGCTCCTTATTGGACGATGCTGAGCTCAAATAGATAGGGAAGATTGGGTTTCTGTGCCGCACCCACCTCTCTTTACGCTCAATTGAGGATTCGCACGTCTAACAACAACCACGATCCAAAGATCCAACGGTTACAGTTTATACTACTAAGCTTTGAAACTCAACTTAACGATAAACACTTGTTTTGGGAGCTTTTCCTTTTTAGGGGATGTGTCTCGCTTCTTGGAAACCCCAGTTTTCTCATCACTTCATGCTAATATCATGAGAAAAGAAGAGAAGTTTTACAGACCTATCAAGAGTCCTGAAAACGACCTAGGATCCAACGATTATGTTTCAAATAAATGATATCACTTGAGTTAACTCTATTGGTTACAGTTTTGCAAACTCATAGTATAAAAGTAAAAAAAAAAAAGCAAAAAAAATAGTAGGGATCAGAAAGATCTTGTTCCCCGATATCAGTAAAACAAGGAGTAAACCTATATATAAGCCAAAGAGTTCATAAACATTCAAAACTCAAAGCTGAAGTATAGACAAAAGCAACAAGCATCCATTATAGACACTATTTAACAACATTCCAAATAAAACAATTGGAATCATCTTCAGGAAAGGCTACAAAGAAGGGGTGAGCTCAGGTTGTAAAAAAGGATATATCGATGTATTCATTAAGCGCCATTGCAAAACCAAACTTGGATTGTATTTCAAGCACCCAGCATCCATTGAATGTGGTATCAAGCAACGAATTGAACATTCTTGGGCTCAACTACAAGCAGCAGACACCTTATCTTTATAATGGCAAATCATCAGTATCCTCGTTCGCCTTGACCCCTGAATCAGATAATAAGGATAACAGGAGCCTAGAAGAATTCTCAGAGGCCACCTCTGCCGGCTTAGCATTAGATGGATACAAATCCTTTGGAGACGGCTTTGGCTATAGTGCCGGCGAGACTAACGGCTTCAGAAGAATCTCTTTGGATCTCAGGCTGAAGGTGGAAGACTTATCTAAATATTCTTCATCCGATGAGAGTTTCCAACCTTTTGGTGAACCTCTATCAAATCAATACACCATTGACAGCGCTAAAAAGCCATCTATATGGAGCAACGAGTATTCAGGGTCACGATCTTATGAGAATTTGAACAACAACACCAAAAACTACAACGACACACACTTGAACAACTATTTACTAACGGATACGATCCTACTGATGGATAACGATAATGGACTCAACTTCAATGATAGCTGGTCAAATAGCCACAGTGGTATTCCTCTGATGAATTTTCAAACCACATCCTGCCCACTTTACAACTCGAACGACTTCGAATTCAAGAAAACCTCAAAATTCTTTGTCATCAAGTCATACAATGAAATGGATATACAGGCAGCATTCAAACACAAGTGTTGGTCTTCTACAAATTTGGGTAACAAAAGATTGAACAAGTCATTCCAAACTTCACTAAGGGAAGGGGGCAATATCTATCTATTTTTCTCGGTCAATGGATCTGGCCACTTTTGTGCAATTGCTCAAATGATGGGACCAGTTGATTTTCAAAAAGATGCCGGATGTTGGACGGATCCAAAATGGAAGGGATCGTTTCCAATAAAGTTCGAGTTTGTTAAAGATGTCCAAAACAAATATCTTAAAGGTTTGACTGTTCAAATGATCAAAAATGGGGTTTCATGTTTTGCACCAATTACAACAAGCAGGGACACACAGGAGATTCCAATTGAAGTCGCTGAAAAGTTTATATACATCTTCAAAAATCACCCAACGTCCAATTCATTTTTACAGTTGCAGTGAAACAAGTATTGCCCCAATATTATGGATTATATGCTCGACAGACCCCAAACTCATCGAAGATTTGACCATCGTTTATTGTCTGGGTGACATTATCAGCGATGAATCTAAATTTTTCGTTTTGGTTCTTTGCCTTCTTCCCCTTCTCATTTTTTTCTAGTTCGGATCATCAATAAAACCTTTACCAGTATATTAACCTACATTAACCAATATCTTTGTGTCCATCTTCACAAAACATCACAGTTTTTCTCTCGAACACAAAATCACTCTTTCTGGACAATATTATGGTGGTATAAGAATAAGAAGAATCCTTCATGGACCACCTTCGTTCTCCAAATTCAAAGTGAGAGGCTCTAAAGCATACAATAAGGTGCTCAATTCACTTATGTTTATTGTTGTTTGTGAAGCAATTGAAATTTGGGGAATTTCCTGATGTCAAAAGCACGACTTATATTAAACCTATCTTTCTCACATATAAATATACCTATGCACAGAAATGCCCACAACTCCAAATACTAAATATCTTTGAAAGTGTGTTGTCACTAGCCGGGGAAATGTGCCTGTTCAAACCGCTCTTCAATCCAATTCAGTATAAACAATGTACAATCATCTCCTGAGCATATTCTTGATTATCGTATTATGTTTTCGAGCTACAGCAGAATTAACAAGATTGAACACTGCCAATGGAGAACAGAACAAGAGAACTATATCGGCCTCACTATTCGAAGATCTTACTAAAGTCTCTAAGCTAATAGATATCTCTTACTGTATAACGCCAATAAATCATATCAAAGAACCTTTCAAATGCCCAAATGAATGCAATAGTTTTCCCAACACATCGTTAGTGTTACAATTCACAGGGGATAACACTTTGGAGCAATTAACGATAACAGGCTATATAGCAGTTGATTTCAGGAATGAGCTTATATATGTTTCGCTTCGAGGAACAAGGTCATTTAATGATGCTTTAACTGACATGGATTCAATACAAATCTCAATTGATGCATTGTGCAATAATTGTATGATTCATAAGGGTTTTTATGAAACTTATCAAAATACTATGAAGAAGATTGAGGGTTGTTTGTTCAAATTGATCCAAGATTATCCAACTTTCAAGGTTTTGATAATGGGACATTCATTAGGTGGTGCAATAGCAACGCTAATACCAATTCATCTTTCACTAAAGTACAATTTTACGAATTTCAAATGCATCACGATGGGACTGCCGATTTTAGGAAATGACCACTTGGCGTCTTTTTTGGAAAGCAAACTATTGGCAAATTCAGTGGATTTGAACTCGAGGTTGCTTTTTAGAATCACCAATAAACAAGATCATATTCCATTATTGCCCCTCTCAACCTCTATCGAAACATATGAGCAACTTTCAGGTGAGTTGTTTATCACTAATATGAACTTGAAGACTTTGTCCAAAGAAGACGTGTTTGTTTGCTTTGGAAGAGACGATGAGATGTGCTTCAAAAGCTTTTATGGGAGCTTATTAAATGGGCATTTGATCTATTTCAAAAGGTTGGGAATCTGTGGCAGCGAGTTTTGGAATATGTACAGCATTTAGATTTTTCTTTTACAATCGTTGCTTAATATGCCGTGAATCAAAAATATTAGTTGATACAATTTCACGTATGATCATTTTGCGAGTGTACACTCAACACCACAGTGAGGGAAATCAAGTGTCATCTTCTGCTGAACTTGAACTTCATCCCATCGTCATCGTCATCATCGTCAGCCTCCTTGTCTTCTTCCTCATCGCCGATGTCATCAACGCTCACTTGGTTGATCAAAGTATTACCTATCCTGCCATTGTTTCTAGTTTCAGTCTGTTGCGAGTGGTATTTGAATTTTGCAAAGCTCGGTGGATCATCGTCATCATCGTCATCACCATTGACAAACAATGTCTGTTGTAGTCGCAGTGAAGTCTTATTCTCAGTATCCAGTTTTCTGCCTTTTCCCTTCAGAAGCTTTTTATCCGTTCTCAAATAATGATCAATCTCTTGAAGGACCTCCTGCTCATGCTCTAACAGATTAATGATTTCCAAATCTTCCATACCAACCAAGACTCCTTCATCATCAGGAATCATATTAAAATCATCGTCATGATCCTTTTGTTTATTAGAGCTGGGCATATACTGAATCAAAGGTAGGTAAGTGGTAGTCGTAGAAGTTAAGAAAGCTGTATTCATTGTTGTATCGCCATTAATCTTTGGTTGACACTTAATGAAATTTTTGAAGTTTTTGCGATTATTCCACTTTTGGTCCCAGAATTGACCACCTCTGCCGCTTGTATTTGAAAGGTGAGAACTCTTTGGGAGTAAAGGAAGTGTATCATAGATGATCAAGTTTTGAATGTCTATGGTGTTTAAGTCAGTTTCCATTGAATCTTGTGCTACCCTATGTAATCTCTTAGACTTCAAATTTTTTACTGCAGAAATCATCGTTTCAAGTGGTGTTATCTCGCGGTTGTTGAAAGGGTGGTTTGTGTCAATCTTGGATTGAATCTTTTTTTCTTGCATATCCCTATCTTGTGTTATTTCCTTCTCCAATTTCTCAATGTCAATTTGAATGATGTTATCCTTCTTAGATGTTTTTTTGATTAACAGCTCTGTACTTGAGTCCCTGTCTTGAGAAATGTTATCAAGTACATCTGGTTGCAGATCCACCGGCATGTTTTTATCTTTATGTTCATCAACAACCTGCTTATCTCTTGTTTCAGTAATGACTGGAGTTTTATCCAATGATTGAATGAACCCAAACTGATCAATTTTTCTGACCTGAGTATTATTACCAATTCTTCTTCTCTTCGATACGGTTTTCTTTGAAGCCTTATTCTCATCATCATCGCCATCGGCGTAATTGGATGTTTCCTGCTCTGATTTGACCTCCGTTTTGGAGTCCCCCAAAAATATTGACATCGGATCTAACCTTTTCTGACTTGCTCTCGAGGTTCCGATCCTCTTTCTTTTGAATTTTTGTTCATTATGAGTTGATAGTTTCCTCCTTTTTGGTGGTTCAAATAGTAGATTCAGATCCACCTTCACAACTGCTTTCACTAATAATGAAGGAACGCAAAGCTGTTTGTTCGTGATCTCACAAGCATTCTCAATTATCTTTTGTTCATACAGATCCTCTTGTGTTGATAAACTGATTTCTTCAGCAATAAATGACTTCAGTATTTGTTGAGTAGTGAACTTCATGATAACAGTTTTTTCGATGTTTAAAATAAACTTCACAAAATCATCCGTAATCTTATCTATACTCACCACATCCCTTATCAGGGGGATTTCATAAACAACAATCTTTCCATTTGCCACCTCGACTGTTGGCCCGTAGTAATTAGCAACGTTGACATCTGTTGTTATGAAGGTTATACCTCGAAACATCCCCACTCTTGAGTTGTTGATCGCAAAATCAGGAGAAGGTAAATAATTATCAGGTTTTGGGAAAGATTTATAATTTGATTCAATTTCATTTAAATTCCTCTCGATTTGAAGAATGAACTCTTCATTGATTACAGGAAATCCACTCAATAACGAATAGACCAACGTGGAATTATGCGTAGTCTCTGTTTTCAAATAATGTGTGGTTGATGATTTCAACTCCTCTGATGCTCTAATATCAATCTCTTTGCAGAACCTATTCATCAAATCCTTTATGGAAACTCCGTTTTTGACATCATTGGGAGACGAGTAGGTGATATTGACACCGACCCACTTGAGATCAATCTCCACAATCTGATCCTTCTTTCTAAATTCAATTTTTGTGTCATTCCGAATGTCAAATGTTATGGGTATCCATTCTTGTTCGTTCTTATTGTTGTATTGCTGATTGTCAATGTAGGTAACTGCCCTGCTCTCCAACGTCATCCTCAAACCGGTCTTTTTGCTAAACGAACCACATTGGCTCGGGTTTATATGATCGACAGTAAATGTGAAATGGTGCTTTGAGATAAACCTTCGATCAATAACGAATGAGTTCAGTGAATCTCGTCCAAGTTTGTACACTTTTCCTGGTCGCAACCAGTATCTGAATTGGTCTAATTCAGTCGTGTTAATAGAAGGGCATTGAATTTTGCTGATCAATAGCTTGCATGCAACATACCTGGGCCATTAGGTTCAACTGTGTTTGGGATTGAGAGTATCCACATTACTGTAGCTCTGAATGGATGCTTTAACTTGTTTGTTCTAGATGAGATTAATCCATTAATATTGATCTGACTTTATCTAGTTTTTCGTTTTCCCGTATAACCTATTTAGCGCAGTTTTTAGCAAGTTTTCAGTTGAACAGTGTCTATTTATTTGAAAATATGAATAGTATACTACAATTTCATAGAAAGGGATAGAAAGAGGAAAAGATAAAGGCAAATAACTACTTATAAAGGTGAAATGAGAGAGACAAGAAAAAAAATTCACGTCGAAAACTACAGAGCCAGCTCCTATCAGCTACAAAAAGACAGATACAGTGAGATAATTCGAGTTGAGGCTCAATCAATTCTCGCTTGATTGATATGCATCGGATTGAGATTATTTGAGAAGTGTTTCTTCTTTTTGGTAATCTTTTCCAACTTCGACCTTACAACCATCACCGGAACAGAACTCTTTGTTACGATATAGTTTGATAACGAACCCAACAATACACCTTTCAACGATGACCTACCTTTCGATCCAACAACCACCAAGTTTGGAGTCAAGTGATCAATGATCTCTAGTATGAAGTGTCTAGGAATTGGATGATGAATTGACTCTATGACGACATGAACTTGTAGCTTTGTCAATTTCAACTTTTCAATAACAGAGTTCGTTATATATTCCACGCTTTCCTCTCTGATGCCAACTCTGTCCGTAGTTCTTGGAACAAATACCAGTGATGCAGAAGCAGCAGCAGCCATCGACTTATTAACTTTCGAAGAATCACCGTTCAACGATTGTGATGCATGCTCACTGTCCTCATAGACGTTCACGATGTATAATACTGACCCATCCACTAAAATGGTACCAACACACCACTCAAGTGCATAATTTGATTCTTGTGAAAAGTCCATACACAATAAATATGTCTTTGGTTGTTGCTTTGTCTTTTTCAAATTTTCAAAAAAGTTTCCCCTTGTCAAAGTTCTGATTGTGCGTTGGCTTTTTTTATTGGTATCCAACGGAGATTTGACAATAGAAGCGTTCAACTCCCTTGCCAATTCGCTGTCGTACTTTTCTTCAATACTGTTGGTGTACTCATTATTTGATTCTGGAGAAATTAGAATTTTCTTATAATTTGCATATGATTGAAGTTTATTCTTTCTCTCAGTGGAATCCTGATACGACGTAGAAGAGGTGATCAACTTTTCCAGTCCCAACTCTTCAGCAAGTTCGTTATACTTCTTCAAAGACTCCAGAGGAATTTCGCTTTTTGTATCTCTTGCGTTGATTATTGCTCGGTTTGTCGCATCAAACTGTTCGAAAGCAATGGCCTTCCTTGCCTCTCGTGATAGCCTATCCGAGTTGGCTGGAACAGGAGCAATCTTGCCTGTCTCTGTTTTGCAGAAGTTGGGTAATGTACCCGTTCCTTCGTTGATCGGCAATTCCTTTTCATCGCCACTGATGATTTCCTCGTCGCTTTCATCATAATCGTCCTCACTAGACTCATCTTCTCTTAACCTTGATGGTGATCTCAATCTTTCTGAAGGGTCATGGGTTGTGATTGACCACTTGAAGTCTTCAGGCTTAGATCTCGAAACAGAACGGTTCAACCCACCGTCGATGTTCAACGTCCTGCCACGATTGACCGTATTTGGAGACAATGATCTACCTCTGTTCGCCTTATTCAACACACTCAGACTTTCCGCCAGTAATGATGCTTCTAATGACATACTGTTGCTAACCGACAAATACCTATAGATGAAAAATATATTTTATTGAACCAACAACGACTCTTTCTCACTTTTGGTTAAAAACCATCGATCAAGAACTCTTCATCGAGCTTTGACATTCTTTGCAGCCTCTTCTCGACCCTGTTCTGTCTGCCATAATTCCCTATTTTCGTTAAGACATACGTGTCAGTAACTACTGGCTGAAAATGAGGCTGAGTATAAACATATTGAGTATCAACAACTAACCGGTTTTCATTTCAAAGATGGGAAAGGCTAGGGCCAATCAACTACTATGTTTGTCCAAGTGTCCTTTACCTTTTAAACCCAATAAATCCCCTTATCTTCAAGTGAACAGCTCGAGGAGCAGCTTCTGGAGTGACAGATTGATGAAATTTACGTGTCAGTAAGATTATGATTTTGCAGATTGCAGATTGCAAAGAACACTCTCAAGCAGCTTTAAATCAAGACATGGTGTGTAGAGAGCTAGGTTGACTCCACGAAGCTGGTTCTAGCAAAAGATCTTCAAGATGGACCTAGCAATCAGACTGATAAGTACTTATATATACAAGAAAAATGGCCTTTATGCGTTGAACATCACAACTTTTACGATATCAATCGTATCTTGCTTGGCATCGGGTATTCTAGCGATATTCGCTATATTCACAACGCCGTTTCAGTACAACTTGGGATATACGCAGACGATGATAAACCAAGTGCTAATCTGTATGATACTAGGAATCAACTTGTCATACCCACTAAATGGCTATATTCTGGACCTGATTGGTGTCTATGTTTTACTGATCTCGGCGTTCTTCCTTCATTTTCTTGGGTTTGGTTTTGCTGCATACTGCTATTTCAAGAATCTTCACTACTCGTTGATGTGCCTCAGCTTTGGGATCATTGGGATTGCAAATTCACAGTATGCTATCTGCTGCATGTTAAACTGTGCAATGTCTATCAACAGGTACTACAAAACCTTGTCATTGAGTGCCCCACAGGCAATGGTGGGCATTTCAAGCATCTTGGAAATTCAGTTCATCAAAAGGTTTATCATCAGCGAGGATAAAGAACAGGATGGAGACTTTTTGAAAGTTTTTTATTTTTTCATGGTTATTTTTGCCATTGCAAATTTTTTGAACTATATATCGTCCAGATTGAACGAATATGCCACAACTTTGGACGATGAGTTTCAGCAGGATGTTGAAGAGTTTAACAGTGCCACGTCCCCATTGTTGACTGAAGGTGCCATTGTTTACGACACTGACTTGATAGAAAGTTCAGACTTGTTTTTGTTGGATGACCAGGCTTCTTTGAATTATAAAATCAAACAATTCTTCAAAGACCCCTTGTTGTATATTCTAGTCATCATTTATATCTTCACTGTTGGGCCAACGGAGATGTTTCTGAACAATATTGGATCGATCTTGATCTCAACAAATAACGGACAGATAATAAGTGAGCAAATCTCATTACACTCATCGGTTTCCACAATAATCAGATTATTGATTGCTGTATTTGGCGATTCCATTTCATCTCAATCATCAAAGTGGTCAGTATCGAGGGTTTCGTTAATTGCATTAGCCACTTTGATTGGAGCTTGTGGTCATTTATATCTCGGCCTAACTCCAATGAGCATTTTGCACAAAAATATTTGGCTAGCCACTGTATCTAATGCGTTATGCTCAGGGGCAATGTGGACTATATACCCTACTATTGTGGCCCATATTTGGGGTTTAGAACTATTGGGAACGACGTGGGGAGTATTCAGCATTTCTCCAGCGATTGCCGGTGTTGCGTATAGTTTGGTATACGCGAATAATTTTGATACCATGTGTGTCAAAGATGCAGGCAGTATCCTTGCTTATGGAAAGGAAGTCGATTTAATCTGCTCAAGTTTAAGTTTTGTCATGGATGGGATGGGTTTGTTGATTGCTGGATTAGGATTGTTTGTTTGTAAAAGCTTCCTCATAAAAAAGGCAAAGGGTTTTTTCTAAGCTTTCAAGTAGGGAAAAGGGATGGATGGAGGTCGAAAATACTAATACTGAAGTGACCAGAGAATAAGAATGGAATGGAAATAGAAAAAAAAATAGATAAAACTAAGGGGTAAACCAGAACGTAGACATTGATTGGATGTGTAAACAGGTTAGATTGCTTACTCATATCTCTGAAATAACAGAAGATCAAAAGTGGAGAAATCTGTACATCACCTTCAGCCACTGGAACAACATAAGCAGAGAAACGTGTTTCTTTGCTAATCACATCGTCATATAAGCAAATAAACACTCTCCAATGCTATTTTTTTGGTAATAGGTAACCGCCGAGTAATATATGAGGTAGTAAAAAAGGTAAGTTTGACGATTAACCGCTGGGTGTATTCGAAGATAAGACGCTATCTTCATACATGTATCCCCTCTATTTGTCCGTTAATCTTAGCTCTTTACACCACCGGATTATCTTTTTCGAAATGTTGGGCTGGGAGCTTACCCCTCACAACCCCCCATAGTAAACTCCCCTCACATACCCACAAACAAACAAACAAACAAACACAATAACTACAATTGTGTATCTGATATCAATCGTTTAGATATCTATTAACGTATATAAAAATTGGAATATTCCTTTCCCTTTGACCGCTGCTTCATTTTTTTATTTGCTTGCTTCTCTGGCGATAACATCCATACACCAGTTCTGAGATAGTAGTGCGCCGTAATTACAAAACCACTGTGGTATATAATGATAAGGCAGACAATTGTTCAATCGAGTCAACCGGTGATTCTACCAAGGCCAATCAAGAGAATAGCAAAGAGTGTGATACCGCTCATCAGTATTGACAACAACTCAGTCTTCAATAACACCATACTTGTTGACCACGCGCCATTTATTAGACCAAATATTAGCCAACTTTCATTGCATTCGATAGTGCAGTCACACAAGATGGAATCGAGATACTTGAAGAACATAAGGAGCTACCAACCCAGGCACTATGCAAACTCCACTGTAACAGTATGGCATCGATTGCCGATTGTGAGAAGGTCAGCTGTCTTGATTTTGTTGTTTTTGGGAAAGCATGGAGAACTAAGAGTGATATTGACGAAGAGATCAAGAAAGTTGTCCTCATTCTCTGGCCATAGTTGTCTTCCCGGTGGTCGTGCTGATAACGGATTGGAAAACGAATGGCAAACTGCAAGGCGGGAAACCGAAGAAGAAATTGGTATTTCATCGAACGATCGTATATTGAACGAACAATTTGGTTGCTCGATCGATCAAATCCAAATGATGCCGTGCTATCTTTCAAGAACTTTTCTTCTGGTCAGACCATGTATTGGGTTTTTGAAATGGTCTCCATCCAAATTGTCAGACTACTCGACACAGCATATCTCATCAATACTGTTAAACCCCGGTGAAAGCGCAAGTGTTTACAGTGTTCCTTTAAGCGACTTTCTTCAGCCTTCAACAATACAGAAGCGGGAGTGCATCAAATCCTCAATCACAAAATTGAGATGGGGTGGATTGAGAAACAATATTAGATCATTTTTATTTCCGGTTGAAAATAGTGAAAATGAAGTCTCATGGCTAGATGAAATACAAGATCTATCCTCGGACGAGGAACTAGACGTGGATGCAAACGGTGAAACAACTAAATTTAGAGATGTTTG
This sequence comes from Peterozyma xylosa, assembly GCA_003706035.2. Lineage (NCBI taxonomy): Eukaryota > Fungi > Ascomycota > Pichiomycetes > Alaninales > Pachysolenaceae > Peterozyma > Peterozyma xylosa. The sequence goes on from PPKF02000017.1 coordinate 224,000, forward strand.
GGGTTTGACCGCAAACATATTACATGACTTGCTGGAAATCCTGTATTCTGGTGTTAATCAGAATGCAATAATTGGCGAGGAGGATTTGATTTATAAGTTACTCGATGAAGGTGGTCAATTTCAAAGTAAGGCTAGAAGTGAATTCGAAATCGGAATGTTGAATCATGACAAGAAATTCAAGTTTAGCGATGTGCTAGGATTGGAAACTTTCAATAATTTGAAGAAGGATTACGATACAAAGATGTAAAGCTATAATTTCTCTCTTGGGTTCTTTTTTCTCTTTATCATTCATTCACTGTTGAGCAAAGCTAGTCTTCTCTTCTTCTCTAATTATACCTCGTTTCTTCATTTTTCTTCCCTTTTCATTTCTGCATAACCAATTCAAAACTGATTCTTATATGACATCCTCGCACTCACTAAAATAAACGCTCTTCACCCCCCCCAACTTCCCAATAGTCAAAAGTTTCCAAAGATTGTTAACTGTGTATTTGACAAGAATAAAAAGCACTTCAACTTCGAAAACATTTAATGTTAATCTGTTTTATTGCTTCACTTCAATCAATTTGAATACTTTTCAACTTTTGCTTCAACTGGTGGTGGTCCCCATATAGATAACTCAATTCTTGCCCGAGATCCCCCCCTCTCTACTCAGTATAAAAAAAATCTGGTTTCTCAGGTATTATTTTATTGTTCGTCAAACTTTGCTCCTTATACGTCTTTGAAGATTGATCTAAACTTAATATTGTCATCAATAGGCTCCTTATTGTCTGCCTCGAAGAATGTCAAATTAGAATAATTCTGTTACCCTAATTCACTCACCCATGCTATTGTTTGATTGGCTGGAAATAAGCGTGTGAGTTAAACGAAATACAGGCAGGGCAAAACATAGGATATGTATGTTATTGGTTAGTGGAAAGATAATCTAATTATTCAGTTATTGACTATACATATGACCGGTGAATTTTGCTCAAGGAATTTCTTGGAGATTTTTCTTTCTGCTAGTAGCGTTAACGACAAGACTAAGTGGTATATTATGGTGTAGGCGGTGCGGTGCGGTGCCAACCAACACCTCTTTAAATTTCCCAGGTCTTTGTTTGATATGCTTGTCTCTTTTCCCTGTATTTTGGCATCATGCAAAGTTGATTGATGAGTCGAAAGAATCCGACTACTCAACCCTACCAGGTGAAGAAAGCCGGGGATTTAGAGAACCTCACCAGTTGAGTTATTTTTCAGCTTGATAACTGCTGAGCTTGGTATGGGTTTCAGCTTGAAATCATAGTCCTATCTCCACAGCGAATTTGAACTTTGCAACTGAAGAGTAACATGTTGTGGAGATTTCATCCTTTTGAGCAAGTCCTGCTTAGGCTGGACCGTCATTTGCTCAATGATTCAAAGCTGTTTGGATCAAAGAAAGTGAAGAACAATAATTTACGATTTTTTGTGCAGATTGCCGTTTAGCTATTTGTTTTGATTAGAAATACATATTTGCCAGACCCCAGCTGTTATTTTGTCTCACCACAATCCATTACTTCACAACCCTCTCATCAAGAGCCTCCCTAAATTGTCATTAAGAACATATCAGGTGTATATTGGTGAAGATGTAGTGTGTGGTCAAGCAAGCAGGCCAGAGCCTAAAAAGCAAAAAATCTTGTCTCGTCTAGAAAAGTAATAAGCTAATATATATTGCCCACAGGTGATTGAGATCCCAAAGCCGGAACAATATGCTAACAAGGGTAGATTACGTTCTGGAATTACTTCAATCCATAGTAACGGGTTTCATTTTTTGGCTCTGTAAAATACACCAACCAGATTGGGCTTCTCGACTTTACAATGAAGGCTTTTGGCAGAAGCTGTCCTTCTTTTCATTCGGGATATGGATAAACTTTCGGAATTTGATAAACTCATTGGAAGTCTTAGAAGAGGATGCAAACTCGAGACCTTTCAAATCCTATTTTGTTTTGTTTGCTGGTTTGATTATGATGGCCGCTTACTTGGAGTTAATGAGAGACTATATATATAATCGTTTTGCCGATCAGCAAGAAGACATCTTTGTTTGAAGATGAGAGAATTGATTTAAATCAAGAGAAGGAGTGTTATTGATGAAGTCTCATATATACTCTGTTGTAGTTTGTATAACACAAAACGATCGTGAGCATTATATGATTATGAATGTGTTTTTAGCTTTTTTTGGTTGAAAAGTCAACGGATCAACTACAAATAAAAATAAGCACATAATATTATATGATATAAAACAATACAGGACGGGGCATTAAAACTGAAATTCTCAAAAAAAATTCACATAAATATTAGACGATTCTAATGTTTTTGCTCTTCAATGAAACACGAAGTGTTTTCATAAATACCCATATACTTGATATATTCTTCGGTTTCCTTCTTAACTTGACTTCTCTTTTCAGCATTCCATTCTAATCTATCACCCATAACTTTAACAACACCGTCAACAGCTTTCAAACCCTGTTTTGAATCCAACATTGCCAATCTTGTTCTTCTGGCTAAGAAATCAATAGGATGTCTTGTGTATTCGTTTTCGATGGAATATTTCAATTCAGCAACTGTGAATGGATAGTCAAAATCTTCGTAAGTTGGAAGATCTGATGAGGTCAATAATGTTATTGGTAACTTGTTTTCCTTTGATTGCTTGTAAATCTCCAAGATCAAACCGGCACGGTCACCGTAGTTTGAAGACAAGTGCTCAGATAATTGGGATGGGATTCCGTATTCTTGTGACAATCTTGCGACCAAAGTTGGTTCATAAAATTCACCTCCGATCAACTTGAACGACCTTGTTTGACATGGCTTCAAGGTAACGTTATTAATATTAGATGTCTTTAAAGATGGATTTGATTCAATGACTTGGTTAATTGTATCTTCCGCCATTTCTCTATATGTTGTCCATTTACCACCACTAATTGTGATCAAACCTGAATCTGAGTGATGCACCAAGTGAGATCTGACAAGACCTTGTGTAGAACCATCTTTTGGTTGTTTCTTTGGATCCTTGACTAATGGTCTAATACCACACCAAGCACTTAACACATCTTCTCTCTTGACTTCAAATCTAACGTAGTGCTGCAATTCTTTCAAGATATCCTTGATCTCTTCTTCGCTTGGAATTGGAGAATCAGGAACCTTTCTCAAAGGAGTATCGGTGGTACCAGCAAGAACTTTTCCTTGCCATGGTAAAAAGAACATAACTCTACCATCTGAAGTGGATGGATCTAATAAACCTAAATCTTTTGGACAATAATAATCTGGTAACATAATGTGAACACCTCCTGATGGAACAACCATTCTTGGAGTATCAAGTGGTTTTGTTGGTGGTAAACCATTCTTATCCAGATCCATATCCAAGATATTATCAGCGAATGGACCAGTAGCATTAACAACAACTTCTGAACCAACGACGTATTCCTTACCGGTTTCTGTGTCCAAGACTCTTACACCTTTAACTTTACCTTCACTATCTTTAACCAATTGTTTGACATCCATGTAGTTCAAACATGTAGCACCATTCTTGATAGCAGTTGTTACCAAAGAAACATTCATTCTAGCATCATTGAAGGAACCATCGTGATAAACAATACCACCGACTAAACCAGTTGGGTCGATCATTGGAGCTGCTCCAGCTGCTCCTGATGGAGTTAAGATGTAAGAGTTCTTCAAATTTTGTCTACCTGCGAATAAATCGTACATGACACAACCGACGTACATATAAGGTAATTCCCACCATTTGTAGACAGGAATCAAGATTGGGATGATTGATGAAAGGTGTGGAGCGTTCTGTAACATTGATGATCTTTCATTTAATGCTTCAATGACCAAGTCCAATTGGGCTTTTGATAATTCCCAAAAGGCCTTTTCCAAATATCTAACACCACCGTGAGCCATCTTTGTTGATTTCGAGGATGTACCACTGGCAAAATCATTTTTTTCCAACAATAAAACATTCAAACCTCTTGTTGTTGCATCGATTGCTGAACCGGCACCAGTTGCACCACCTCCAATGATAATCAAATCAAACTTTTTGGAAACATCGCTAGATGAGAGAGGTGAGTCTTTCTTTTCGAAAGGTGATCCTAATCTTTTGATCAACTCCTCTCTGGATGGTAAGGATGGTAATTCTTTGATAATGGCTGGAAGCTTATTAGTCAACTTTGAATCATTTTGTAAATTTGATGTCAATAACGTAGCACCACCAACAGCAACTGTTGATAGCGCCGATACCTTCACAAATCTTCTGAACATTTTTGAGCTGGATGACTAGTTGGCAAATATTGGTATGTGCGACAACTATTGAACACTTCACCAAGTGGAACTGCTCATATTTATATACTTTTGGCTGAAACCTTCGAAAAATTTCACCGATTGTTTTTCGTTCGGAACAAATGACGAAGAAAGCGACAAGAAAAAAAGTTATCCCGGGAATTTTTCAGAACTCAGTTCTTGTTTAGGTTAAGCAGTCCATCCCATCTCTAGAAAACACATCTTGGAGTTCAGCTTTCAACTTTCAAGCTAGCATCTGCTTCCAGAATTCAACATGAACCTTCAAGCTGAGGTACTCCTTTGATCTTATGTTGATTTTCTTCAGGGGTTGATGGAGTTTTCACTTGTGTAGGTTAGGCAAACACGTACGTTGGTGGAAGGGAGAAATCCGGAAAAACCTCTGTTCTTCAGTTTTTTTTTTTTCATGTGAAGAAATCGGAATAACTTTCAGCCAATCAAATTTGAGGCGCCGGCTTTTCTGCCATTTTTACGGTGAGAGAAGTTCTCGGACGCGTAAGTGTCGCTAGCCTGGTATCTACTAATAAACACTTTGGCCAGAGTATTCAAAGCATTAAACAAAGCTTAAGTATTCTTTATCTCGTTCAAGCTCCCTGCTCAGTTGTCGGAACTGGCACTGGTTTTTTGGTTTTGTTTTTGTATCCGGTCGGTGCTGGTATCCTTCGGAGCAGTTCATTAGGAAAAAGAAAAAAGTCTGAAAAAATATGGAAGAACGGAAAAACGATCATCCACTTATAAGTTGTGGAGAGAGAGTTTTTGTGGAGTAGTTTTCCAACCTCGGAGAAATAGACTTCAGAACACGTTTTTCATGATGAGAATTGTCTCATACGACTCTTTCGGATTAACCAACATATTCATTCGAATATATCCAGAGGTGTATAGATAATATAGGATCAGCTGATTAGCTTGGAGGGTGAATGTGAGTGGTCATAGAACTCAGGAACCTTAGGAGGACAGATAAAAATGATCCAGCTGATCTTAGAAAGATGTAGTCACAGCTGCTGCTTAATGCTGTCCTACACCATGATGAATAATTAAAACAAAATGGAGGTTCTTCTCAAAACTGAAGAGAGGTTGCAAAAATCGACTTTCTTTGTCAATTATCATTATTAGCTATCAGAAACTTCGTCCTCAATATATGCTAGTGTGGATTAATTTTTGGAGGTTTTGAAAAAGGCAGCACTGCTTGCTTGTGGTGTTAGAGAAGTCTGAATGGCGACTATGGGTTATATTCCATTTGAATTGATTCTGAAAACTAATTACGAAACTTGAAGTTTGATAGGCTGAGCAAAAGTCGTAGATCCACAAACACGGAAAAACCTTCACTACTAGAAATCTTGTACATCGTGTTCAAATTTCAGATTGGAAAAAAAAAGGATCAAGGACCTTCTTGCATGTAATTATGCTCTTATATAATAGACATGCTGTTTTTTTGATTTCCTCATCTCTTCAAATAGGTTTTTGAGCTTTGGAATCGGATTTATCTTATTTTTATGCTAAATTGACGTAGGAACTTTCTCGCTGATGGTATTGCAGACGATATTTCTTGATTACAACCAAAACCAAAGCTTATGGACCACCTCTTGCGGCCAAGTGTCATATGGCCAACTAACAGTCAATTCTAGTGCATTAACGAAAGGGGGTTTTTGAGTCATCGATTTCTCTCTGTGATTTTCGCCTAACAAAAAACTCAAAAGCTCGACAGGTGTACCGTTGCCCTTGATAATTTATCTTGAGAGTTTTATTCAGAGAAAATCACCTACTGCGAAATGAATAGACAGATCAACACTTTTTGGACCAACTGAGAATAAAGCTTCAACAGATTCCATTTATGGTCGTTTTCGTAATATCAAATCTGCTTACTTCCAGCTTGGGATTTTTCTTTTTTTTCACTTGCCAATAGGAGAACGTCAAATGAGTTCGATAGCACTCTTAAAGCGTCATGCGATATGTAGATAAATATATAGTATATAGATTAAGAGGAAGGTGATTACATAGTAACCGATAACTTGGAAATGTCAGTAAGTATGAATTGATGCGGTTGTCAGATTGAAACTGGTTCTTCTCCAAATTCACAAAGAATGTGATGTTCTAACAGATTTTAGTTATCACTACCACCTTCTAAGGAGGAGATTTTAACCCAAAATAAGACTCAATCAGTTGAATTGTCCAAAGTTGAGATTTTTGGAGGTTCTGAGTTTTCAAACAACTTTTATTCAAAGTTGTTGGCCCCATTGTTGAAAAACTCTGATTTCACGTTGCAGTCATTGATTGCTCAATGTAATGACACATATAACCAATTGAGCGAAACAGGTGTTTTCCAGGATATTAAGTATGAAATCTTGGAAGATCAGTCAAACTTCAAGGGAGAAAAGCTGAATTTTTACAATTCTCATGTTAAATCCTTACCAGTAAAGACATTAATCTCATTGGAGACAAGGAAATTACAAAATTTATCAATCAACTCAAAATTCTACGATGATGGGAATGCAATTAGTGTCAACTTCGAAAATTTAAATTTGTTTGGCAATTCAGAGTACTTAAAAGTTTCGTCATTAGTAGATTTGAGGGCAAACCAACCTTGCAAGCTCCTAAATTTGCATTTCAAAACTGCAACATTGCATCCATCATCAAAATTCTTCATCAACTTCGCCATCGGTGATTTGGACAACAAGTTTGCATCGCACGAACAAATCTTGTTCAACGGAATGATTGGTTTAGAGAGATCTAAGATGTATAACATCAACAATACTCTATTCAACTCTGTGATTACCTCGGGGATCTCGTTCAACAGAAGAACTGTCACCAAAATTGCTGATAGTGCAAGTGATATCATCAAAAAAAATGCTGGCGATTCGATAAAGCAAAGTTTCAATTTGAATGCTTGCTTAGATTCAAGAGAAGTGTTGGGCACTTCGCTGTTTCCAACTGATGGAACTTTGTTTTCCTTCAATGGTGAAATTTCAAATATCAATCCAACTGATGCATCTTCGGCCAAGGATGATAAATTCATAAAGTCTTCCTTGAACTATCAATACTTGAAGTCTATTTTCAATAAAAACGTCATAATAGGGTTGGACTCAGCTTTTGGTCTGATCAGACCATTGAACAATAATACCGATATTCATGTTCATGATAAGTTTTACCTTGGAGGCTTGAACTCCTTGAACGGATTCAAACACAATTCTATTGGTTTGAAAGATGAAGAAGATTTTATTGGTGGAAACTTTTTTTACACGAACAAGCTTTCACTAAGTTATAACTTACCATGCAACATACCATCAAATCCTTTAAGAATCACAAATTTCATCACTTTCGGTGATTTGTTCAATGATCTCCAAATGAAGAAGAACTTCACTGGTGGATTGAAAAAATTCTTGGTTGAAGACAATTCAACCAGTATAGGATTTGGGTTGATTTACAAGTTTGGTAATAGCGCCAATTTGAATTTGAATTATAATATTCCAATCAGTACCAGAGTCAATGATGTTACTAAACCCGGTTTAGATTTTAGTTTATCGTTGAGTGGTGAGTTTTAGAAGGCACAAAAGTTCTGTTCTTTTCCGTTGATCCAAAATCCCAAATGCTCATTATCATTTCTAGGACCTTTCCTTCTTTTTTTTTCTTTTTTTTTTTGTTTGGTCATCTCTTTTGCATTGATTCCTCCATCATTTTTCCCAAAAGAATAGAATTCCTAAACTCAAGGCCATTAGAAACTTCAACTGTATCGCACATTTACCGTCTTTTTAAGTCTTCACAATGAATACGAAAATAGGTCGTGTAGACTGTCCAAAATTTGCTCTTCACTTCCTCTCATAGTGGCAAAAAATGGTTGGCTTTGTCGTGGGGACAAGTACACAGTTGGATCTGATTTGAAGAATAGCTTCAAAGTCAGTGAATAGATATATAGCACGATATATTTATCATTAGAGATGACGACCAGAATATTGTTGGAACGTCAACTTAAGAATTGCCGGGCTTCTTCGTTGAAAGTTCAGCATTTCTTGAGAAGGCCAACAGTGCTACATGGTTTGATAAAATCGTCACCAAGAGGTATCAAGTATCATAGATTCAGCAATCAACCAATAAGATCATTTCAGACGTCTGTAGTAAGATTTAGCGCCAATGAATCGAAGGAAAAGGAACCATTTTTCAAGACTGAGAAGAGAGCCAAAGCTTTGTATTATGAAATCTTCGAAGTTTTGCAAGATGCCAAGTTGGATGACAAAGAGAAGAATCAAAAGATTTTTGACTTGTTAAAAAAAAATGATGATGGTAATGAATTGATCTTTAGTCTCTTGATCATTGAACCCCAACGTGATGATAAAATTGCCATGGGTGAAAAGTTGGAGAGATCAGATATTTTAGCTAAACAGCTTAGAGACTATCAATCCAAAAAGCTTGATCAAAATGAGGAAAAAATATTCGAATTTACTGTCGGTGGAAAGAATTCAAACAAAAATACAGGAGAGGAGCCACCAAAAATTTTTGTGTTCAGATTAAAACCCGAGATTATTGCATTATACCTAGTTTCATTTGGATTTCTATTTTATGTCTTGACGCAAGGTTCAGATTCCAAAGAAATCACATGGCAAGAATTCAGAACTAGTTTGCTTGATAGGGGTTTTGTTGAAAAGTTGATGGTTGTCAATAAAAGTTATGTCTACGTTAAGTTGAATGAAAACGGCAGACAGCATGCAGTCAACCCACACGTTGAATACTATTTTAGTGTTGGATCTGTCGACAGCTTCGAACACAGGTTGCAAAATGCCCAAGATGAAAACCAGGTTTCGGATCAAGTAAGAATTCCAGTAATTTACACCACTCAAGGAAATTTGATGAAAGGTATCTTCACATTTTTGCCAACCGCTTTAATGTTATATGGTTTATATTGGATTACAAAGAAAACCGCTGGTAAAGCCGGAGGACTCGGTGGTGGATTGTTCAATACTGGTAAATCCAAAGCAAAGAAATTCAATATTGAAAAGGATGTCAAAGTTACGTTTCTGGATGTTGCTGGCTGTGAGGAAACAAAGGAAGAAATTATGGAATTTGTCAAATTTTTGAAAAATCCTGCCAAGTATGAAAAATTGGGTGCAAAAATTCCAAGAGGTGCAATATTATCGGGCCCACCGGGGACTGGTAAAACATTGTTGGCAAAGGCTACAGCCGGTGAGGCTGGTGTTCCATTTTATTCAGTTTCCGGTTCTGAATTCTTAGAGATGTTTGTTGGTGTTGGTGCTTCAAGAGTACGTGATTTGTTCCTGACTGCCAGGAAAGATGCTCCATCAATCATTTTCATTGATGAAATTGATGCCATAGGTAAATCTAGATCCAAAAACTCAATGGGGGGTGCTAATGACGAACGTGAAACCACATTGAATCAGTTGTTGGTTGAGATGGATGGATTCTCTACAAGTGATTATGTTGTTGTGTTGGCGGGCACCAATAGACCAGATGTCTTGGATAGTGCTTTGTTAAGACCTGGTAGATTTGACAGAAAAATCAGTATGGATAATCCAGAGTTGGAAGGTCGTAAACAGATTTTTGGTGTCCACTTGAAAAAGATCAAGTTATCAGACGAGGTCAATTTGGAAGATTTGAAGGGAAGATTAGCTGCACTAACTCCAGGTTTTTCTGGGGCTGATATTGCCAATTGTTGTAATGAAGCCGCGTTGATTGCAGCTAGAACAAATGAACCATTCGTTGTATTGAAACAGTTTGAACAAGCTATAGAAAGAGTCATTGCCGGGTTAGAAAAGAAATCAAGAGTTTTGTCACCGCAGGAGAAGAAAGTTGTAGCATATCATGAAGCTGGCCATGCTGTTTGTGGTTGGTTCTTAAAACACGCAGATCCATTGTTGAAAGTTTCGATTATTCCAAGAGGCTCTGCAGCATTAGGTTATGCTCAATACTTACCTCCTGATATATATCTTTACAGTTTAGATAGGTTGATGGATAGAATGACAATGACACTCGGTGGAAGAGTTAGTGAGGAATTACATTTTGATTCTGTCACCAGTGGTGGTTCAGATGATTTTGAAAAGGTCACCGGGATTGCTCAAAAGATGGTTCTTGAATGTGGTATGTCTTCTAAAATTGGTATGGTTAACTTTAACCAGGATCGTGGCAACGATATGACGAAGCCGTATAGTGATAAGACGGCCCAAGTCATTGATGAAGAAATTCATAGAATAGTTCAAGAATGCTATACACGTTGTACAGACCTTCTCAAGCTGAAACTGAACGAAGTTGAACTTGTTGCACAAGAATTGTTGAAAAAGGAATTTATTACCAGAGAAGATATGATTAGATTATTGGGAAAAAGACCATTTCCAAATCAAAACGATGCATTTGATTTGTACTTGGAATCAAAGGAGGAGAAGGAGTTGAAAGGTACAAAAGTTGTAAAACCAGCTGAAGATATCAAAAAGGATGTGGGGTTAAATGATGATAAAGAACCCAAGGAAGGAGAAATCGAAAAGAACTGACTTTGATTATTACACTTTTTCAAGCATGTATATAAAATTTTAACAGTATATCATTAGTATTTTTTAAACTTGATTTTTTTTTTCATTGTTTTTTCAAAAACCTATTTATTTGCTAGATCTATTGACTCGGTGTGAAGTAACCACTCGATTGAAGTTAAAGGTACAAGGATGCACAAAAAACAATATCTCTTTTTATCTTTTCTTGTGCCTCAGTCATCTTTGAGTGTAACACACTATCACCAATAATCAAAGCAGCGCTTTTAACTTCCCTACACACTTCATCCAACCTAGTGATTACTCTTACAATTGTGCCTTCTGCTTCACAGCTCATGGTCATGATATCATTAAATGACATCCCCCTTGCCCACTCGTATACAGTATTAACCAAATTGAATCTCTTTCTATCCAAGAATTCTTCCTCTTCTTGAGTCAATGGTACTTGGTGATTTTGATATACGGTAAGCATCTTCTCCATGATTTCTTTGATTTTGACTTTTCCCTTCTCTAATCTTGGAGTTATACAGCTCTCTTCCTCTTCATTAGATTTACCCTCATATACAAACACAGAAAGCAATGCAACTATCTCTTCACTTGTGAAATCCGAAAGGAAGTTATCGAGAACTAACTCTGTCAAAGCCAATTCCCAGCCCGAGTTAATCTCACATGCAACTCTACCTTTCAATACAACATTGAAAGCATCATCAACAAACCCTAAAGATTTCAAAACTGATAGTCTTTGTTCATAATCTGGTAATAATTCCATGTTATCATCCGATATTAATGATTTGAGCGATTTGATCTTTTGTTGAATTTCAAATTTCGAGTGAACTTGCTTGAAATGAGTGATAAATTTGCTACACTTCATTATTTCTGAATCGTGGATTATGCCCAATAATTCATCCTTCTCTTGAATAAGTTCATGTAATGCCAAATTAGTGAATAATTTGAAGTCAAATTCAGTCCACTTCTGTTGAAATTTCATCAAAGTTTGAATTTGTTTCTTACACTCCTCAATCTCTTCAGGGTCTTCATTGATGACCTTGTTTAAAACGACTTTCAATCCATATGTTCCCACGAATTCAATTTTGTCAAACCCAGCTTCGACGATATCAAAAGTTGTGATTTTACTGAATTCCATTTTGGCAAAATACCTCTTCACATAATTCTTCAAGTGGGGGATAAATGGTAAGTCAAGTTTATTTTTCTCCTCTGCTTCTTTTCCTGTATCAAAAGTTAACAATACAAACGAATTGTTTGCCAAATCAGTCTTGACCAAGAATCCAGGCCTGATAACGTTTAACTGATCCCTGAACATTAACAACTTACCGAGTTTGAATTTGGATTTGAAGACAGGCAACTTCATAGCCTCCTCAATAATCTTGGAGTATAATACCTTATACTTGATCAACGAATCATGAATGAATTCTAAATCAAGCAATCCACAAGACTGACAATCATCGATTGATAAATCATTGATTTCGGTCTCCAATTTGACGATTTGTCTTTCATGCTCAGGCAACAAAGATTGGGTGGTATTTTCACTAAATGAACGTTTGATCATTTCTTCAACTTTCAATGCTTCAATTCGCAACAAGTTCAAAATCATATTATACGTTAATCTAAATTGAGATTCTAACTTTGTTGGTGTGCCTAATGTTACCTCTTTGAAACTGCTCAGTTCGAGAGGTTGGTTGTAAGACATAACTATAACTGTTCCCACGGTGTCCAAACCTCTTCTACCTGCACGACCAGACATCTGAGTAAATTCACCAGGTAACAAGTTTCTGAAGCCTCTTCCATCATTCTTTCTTAACTCACTGAATATGACCGTCCTTGTTGGCAAGTTCAATCCCATTGCAAACGTCTCGGTTGCAAATAACACCTTGACCAAACCTTTGGAGAATAGAATCTCAATACATTCTTTGACAATAGGTAACAATCCACCATGATGAACTGCTATACCGCGCGATAATAATTCCTTGATTTTCAAAATTTGAGGTAATTCACGATCTTCTTTTTTCAATATCGATATTGATCTGTTTATGAACATGTGAATCTCAGATTTTTCTCTAGCGTTGGTGAAATCGACACTAGTCAATGAGTCGCAGTATTCTTCACATCTTTTTTTAGAGAAGACAAATACGACAGCAGGTAATAAGACATTTTTCTTCAAGTATTGGACTAATTCGAGCCATGTCTTTTTGTTTGGGCCATCCCTTTGACCAAATCTTTGTGTGCCACCTCTTGCTGCACCACCACGCCCACCTCTTTGTGGCGGTCCACCTCTTCCTCTCTGTGAATTCATTCCACCACGCCCACCCCTTGTAGCAGCACCACGGCTACTATCACTCTTGATCAACTTTGCTTCATCTTTTGGTTTCGTTAACACATCTTGATGTTTTTTGAACTCTGTCTCTGAAAACTTTCTGTGTGCATCAACAATCTTGTAGATATCATTCTTGGCCCAAATATAAATTTCTAAAGGAATTGGTCTTTTGGGGGTTGAGATGACGTAAATGTCTTTGTGCTTGGTTCTACCAACCCAGTTAGCAAATTCAAAGGTATTTGGAACTGTGGCAGACAACAAGATAAACTTGACGTGGTCAGGTAGCATGATAATAACCTCTTCCCAGACAACACCTCTATCAATATCATTCACATAGTGAACTTCATCAAAAATAACAAACTCTACATCTCTAATCAAATCTGCACCTCTATATAACATCGATCTCAAAATTTCAGTTGTCATGATAAGACAATTTGAGTCGGGATTGATTTGCACATCACCAGTGATCAAACCAACATCCTGGCCTTCCTGTTTGAAGTCTCTGAATTTTTGATTTGACAATGCTTTGATCGGCGAAGTGTATATACATTTGGTCATATTTCTGTTTGCCATGGCTATCGCATATTCAGCCACAACCGTTTTACCAGCAGAAGTATGTGCGGCCACAAATACGGAGTCACCTTGTTCCAAATGATATACAGCTTCCTTTTGAAAGGTATCCAACTCAAATGGCCAAGTTCTTGCCATGTTAGGGACCAATTCGTCAAAGTTATCGATAGTATGATCTAGTTGCACCACATGAGCCCAGTTGTTCCTTTTCAACTGACTTCTTTGGGTTAATGTTGATGCATTTATAGAGACATCAATAGGTAATATGTTATCTATTTCTTGGAAATTTGAATCAGTGGTAGGTTTAGGCGCCGTTATTGGAAGGTTGTCGGTGCCATTGCTATCTGCATCTTCTATCTCTTCTTTACCCAAGTTGTCAATATTGCCAATTTCAAGATCATCTTCATCGAGCCTCAACCCCCTTGAAAGTCCAGGCAGAATATCAAATAATCCCTTGCTGTTTGTGTGTAATAATTTCTCATTGTCAACCTTATTTAGCGTTGTCAAACCTCCTGGGTGAAATGGTAACTGATTTGAACTACCTTTGATACTGGAACCCTTATTACCAGCAAATTTTCTGTTCAATGAAAGTGAGTTGGATGCAGTCCCATTTGTCTCATTATATGAAACATCGTATTCCTCTTTAATGTTGTAAATTTTACCTTCAATTCCAATTCTTTGGGATCTGAAATGAGTTCTTTGCAAAGGTTTTGGTAACGTTAAAAATGAGCCGATAATGTTCAACCTTCCTTCATCTTCAAGATCCAACTTCTTCGATTGAAATACATCCAACAAATCCCAGTTCAATTCTGGTGACGGCCTCAAAAAGTCATCTCCAATTTGTCTATTTATCTCTTCGCTTGTGGGTTGAGCTCTAATAAAAGACGATTCCAGATTTGCATCTATTGTTGTAGACTTGTCAAATTCCTCAGTCTTCTGTAAAGCATCAAATAACTCTTGAAGAGAAATATTATCCAGATTCATCATCGCTGACCTGCTTATTCTAATAGTTCCAAGATCTAGTTCACTTTATTCAATGTTTTCAGCTGCAATTTGAAAGTTGCGCTGGAAGAAAAATATATTGCTTAAGTAATCTGTCCTCGAAGTTGCCAACTTCAAGAGCTCCCAGCTAAGCTAGACTTGGAGTCAGAATCAAAGAATTGATCATCCACTGATTTGGGTAGTTTGAAGCTCAATCAAATACTGCCCTGGCCGTTTCATCTGTAGGTAAACAGGCCATTTACTTAATTGCAGAAGCAGGGAGTTTAGCTGCTTTTACCGTGTTGTCTGGAATATCTTTTGCAATGAAATCCAGTGTTGACATGGTCTAAAATCTCAAGGCCAGTTCTCCTGGCAAAAAGCAATAAAGAGGGTTGAGAGAAACTCCATATTTATCTTACCTAAATCGTATATGACGTCTCATATCTTCTGAGCCTCAGGTGTTGTACTTTTGTTCAAAATTGAAGGGCCCTCTCCATACATGACAGAATTGCCGTGGCCCAGTCAAGAGAGATTAATTGTAAACTAATTTAAACGGGTTAGTGGTTGAGATAAATGGACGTGAAGACTTTCATATCCACTTTCTACCGCTGCAGGATAAAATAGCAAAAGAAAAGCTGCTTCTTGGCACTGTCCCATGTGGTCGTCCGAACTATCAAATATTCAAAGCATCAAGCTAACTGTTAATTGAAGCAAGCAAGCAAGCAAGCAAGAAGTTTCTCCTCTGATAATCAATTCTTGCTGCTGCGAATTCGTCAAGCATGTCTAACCCCCAATTAGCTCAAAAACGATCGTATCTTTATGAGATTTTTAAACTCATCGTGAGTTTGATTGCTTTGCTGCTAGTTAAGCATGCTTGTTACTGTGATATTAATCTAGGTTATGATTTATATTGATCAGTCGGTTTTATAGGAGCTGAAGGTTTTACTATTGAACGAAAAGCCTATTTACTACCTTGAAAGCAGCATTTCTCAGAATTTCTCAGCATCTTTTTCACCACATCTCATCAAAATCCCTACGAAAATTTGGAATTGTTGAGGCATGCTGTATCGAATGGTACTACTGACTAATAGTTTCATGCTATCTCAAATAGTACTATTGACTGTTGGTTTTAGCCATTAAGCTCCATAAACAAATAAGAGAAAATCAGCAAACAAAATTGTATGAAGTGTAAAAATAATAGAGAGCGAGAATAAGATGAAAATTTCACAATACCATGACATCCCAAATCATTTCAAACTTTTAGGTATTTCCTATTGCTAATTCTACTCCTGATATTCTTATTTGTATTGAAAAAGTAATAATCACAAAAATGATTATTTGAAACCAATTCTCGTTGTACTGGAGGTGGGCAACCAGGGGAAACCCCACCAAAAGGAGGCTGGATGAGGCAACATTTATGATTATCATACAAGTCAATGGGCGTGTTCAAGAAACGACAAACACGTCAAAAACTACTTGAATATTGCAGGTTAATAATAAAGGAGAAACTAATCATATATTTATAAATCAATGGACCAAGAAGTTGTGCAGTGAACAAAAAAAAAGGATCCAAGCATACACAAAAGAGGGCGTCAATCCCCTTTTTTCATAAATTATTTTCTGATCTGATTCTCTCAAGCTGACTCGAACTGAAAATTCAACCAACCACGGCAAACTTGTTGGAATGGCAATACATTAAAAATTTTGTTTTCAAAGAAAACCCTTGACACGATCTGAGAAGTAGCTTCGGGAAAAGTAAAATTATTATCGTTAATATCAGTTTTCATAGTCTCACTCTTTTCGTGACACTGGAAGATGGAGACAAAACCTGGTCGATCAAGTTTGTCTTTTGCACTTTGTAATTGAGTAGAGTCTTTGCTTATACATCAGAGAAAACTAGCTATGTATTTCTATGCCATTAACGTGATTCACACTCTTTACTTTATTCATATTGTTTGGTCGTCACCAGGCTATTCTCAAGTTTTCACGATTGAGACCTGCTGCGGATATCAGAACAACATGAAAGGGTACTCACAAGCATACCAGACAGTAAAGAGCTACTCTCTTCTGGCTAAAAACTCTTTCTCCATCAAATGAACCAATTCTAGGGTGATAAATTGGCGTTACTGAAAGTTCCAATGTCATACGTAGATACCAATCAAATGGGAAGAAATTGAATGGATTCATTAAGAATACCGGTCCAACTAATAGTGAGATTTTAGACAATCCAAGACGCTTTATATACATATCGTCAAACACCATGCGTGTTACGATTTTTTGTATCATCCATCTATTTTCCATGGTTACAGCACCTTTTTTTTATTTTCAATTATGTTTTCTTATCTGTTCAATCAAGAATCAACTAGACAGGTTAACAATCATTACTGTATTATTAATCTATAATAACCTTAATGATTGTTTGACAGGCATTGAGACAATTCAACTCATTCATATAACACCACTGGAAGGTTTTTGGCTGAACAAGACACTGATTGATATTTTTCAACAATGAAACTTATTGTGTCACCGTTGCAAAACAGGAATGGTCTTCTAGCCATCTTGAACTTGTTTTACATGATATTGTTTGCATCATTAGGCTGTTCATCTTCTTTTGCTGTTTTGTTGCTAATTACTATTGATGGAGTTTGTAATCAATTGTCATGTCAATGAAAACGACGACTCAGTTTGAAAAGATATGGACTTTAACATAAGAAGCTCTTGAGAACTATATAGATTGTCAAAATAAGCAAATGATGATTTGAACGTCAATGAAATCGAAGTTCATTTATCGAGTCCAAATATATCGACCATTCCACAAGATCCAGTCTTTTTCCTTTGGTCAATCCCTAAAAGTTGGGATCCGTTTAGCGAAATATCCAATGATGAATTATGGGAAATTTTGAAGAGAAGTGAGATGATATCTTCTGAAAAGTTTGATCAAATAAAGAACAAACTACAGAGGATCTTGTATAAATCAGGTATTGAGCTGGAGAATTTCTGAGGAAAAACTGAGCATTTGGATAAAGATGAAAAATAAAATTGTTTTTTCAAAACTGGGCTTGATTAGAGTCTTTCTTGTATATCGAACAAAGTCTTAATGAAGACCGAAGTGTAAAAGTTGTTTAGGTTGCAGGGTCATTCGTGAGCAACTTAGCGCATTCTTGTTTAAACTTCAACAGTCTTTGATGATTTATTTCATTTCACACATGGAGGCTTATATCCCATTTGAAAGTAAGACTAGGAAGACTTCATAAGTTTGCACAAACTTTCAGGAAACTGCTATACTGGGAGAAACAGATATGCATAACTGACACCATTGGAGGGGTGAGGAGGTTCATGAAAGAAATTATCAGAGGAAAACCTTATTAGATACTTGGATCCATTAGCTGATTTAAATTTGATTCAGGCAAATTTGATAAAACTCTCATCCTAGAGGCGTCATCAGCAACCTCAAATACAATTAGATGTTAGGCAATTTTTTTTTTTCAAGACAGGGAACATAGGTATAAAGTTTCTGCTGTTAATTTTAATCATAATCAAAATCCGTGATAGTTTAGTGGCTAGAATCCCCGCTTGTCGCGCGGGGGACCGGGGTTCAATTCCCCGTCGCGGAGATTTTTTTTTCATGCTTTTTTTTTTTTTGTTGGCCAACGTGTGCGGAAAACTCATGTCAAATCTTCTTGGTAAGAAAAGGGGTTTGAAGTTTAAGGAAAAAGTGAGATCGGGAGTTGAACGTGAAGCTGAGACACAGACTTGATGCTAATACTTCGGCATCAGAAACTGCACTATCCTTCAAACCATTTTTTTGTTTTATTTCTACTAAATAACCAAAGCAAAAATACAAAAGATCGTCTATAACTGGTACCACAACACTTTTAACTCTCCCGCAACTATCACTATCACCACTATCTAGGCTCCAAATCTATCTAATCCGAACTCTAAATCCTGCTCCAAGTCAAAAACACTTGAATCATCAACAAACGCTATTGTTTCTTGTGGCCTTGGGGGCAAATACTCTATGCTGTTGTTGTTTATTTGCTCGACCATTGCTCCGTCAGGTATTATACTAGCTCCTGATAACATATGGTTGGATGTTTGCTGTTGGTCCTGGAATTGCTGTTGAAAGAAAACTGGTGATTGAAATTGAGAAAATTGTTGTTGCTGCTGTTGCTGTTGAAATTGTTCATACTGTTCTTCATACTGTTGTTGTTGTTGTTGTTGTTGTTGTTGTTGTTGTTGTTGTAACAGTTGAACTTGTTCAACCTGTTGTTGTTGATATTGTTCTTGTTGCATTTGCTGATATTGTTGCTGTTCGTCATACTGTATCAAATGCTGTTCATCAATGGGTTTTCTAACAAAATCCCTAAATGATTTGACCTCTTTCAAAATCATTTCTCTTAATGTCTCGATATCTTCAGCCACTTCAAAGGAAAAGTCAAACTTCTGTTGGCATGAAGGTTCATCGTTTGGGTCATGCCATATTTGCAAATATGGGTGCAATAATGCTTCGTCTACAGTAATTCTCTCTTGTGGATCTAAGGTTAACATTCTTTCCAACAAGTCCAAGGCAGGTGGGGATGCATCGGGATAGATTTTGCTAAATGGCACTTTTGGCATAATTGGCAAAGATCGAACATAATCTTGAGCTCTTTGGGATCCTATTCTTGTAAGGGTCGACTCCTTTGGGGTACCAACAACGTATAGAATTTGATTCAACTGATCGACGTAATCTTTACCCCGGAAAATCGGTTTCCCTCCCAATAACTCCAGTAATATACATCCAACTGACCAAATATCTATAGCTTTCGTATAACCTTGAAAACTCAACATAATCTCTGGTGCTCTATACCATCTGGTTGCAACATACTCTGTCAAAAACCCAGAGTTCTTTTCGGGATCATTGCTATAACCTCTCGCTAACCCAAAATCGCAGATTTTCAATTCACAATCAGCATTCACCAACAAGTTTCCAGGCTTCAAGTCTCGATGTAAAACGTCAGCCGAGTGGATGTATTTCAAGCCACATAGTATTTGATAGACAAAACTTTGATAATGTTCATCACTTAGAGGCTGATTTGACCTTATGATTTGGTGCATATCACACTCCATCAATTCTTCGTAGAGGTAAATTTCATTAAACTTTCCATTGGCATCAGCTATAATATCTAGATCATACAAGCAAGTGATATTCTTATGGCCTCTAAAATGACGTAATAATTTTAACTCTCTTAACGCTCTTTTGGCGAGAATCTTCTTACTGAATATGTTAGTGACCTTTTTGATCGCAACCGGTCCACCATCAGGGTCGTCTGTATATTTTGCAGAACAGACAATACCATAAGCACCATGCCCAAGCTCTTTGATCAACTTGAACCTTTTGTCAATAACAAAATCTTGATGGTATACCCTATTTTAATTTGGATCAAAACATGTTAGTATCATATGGTGAAATTTAGGTGCTTTGACACTATCTTCAAACAGGACAAACTTACCTATAAGTGTTGTATTGAATGACACTATCCATCTTGGAATATGATTCTCCTCAAACCTGATAATCCAGTCTTCCTTCCTTAGGCTAATAATGAGACTTTCTACTCTCTTATATTTGGGTATTTGGCGTGAAATTATCGACAACTCAATGTGGTTTTATTTGTGCATTTGAAAATGCATTTTGGAAAAAATGGGCAAAAAGTTAAAAATAGAAGTGGGGCTGTATCAAAAAGCATGTTGGCCACAAAGAGGGTGGTGATATCCCCTTTGACTGTTCTTTGGAAAAATGTGATGACTGTTTAATTTCAGCCGGTAAGATAACAAGAAATGTTTCATTGGAGACAAACAGAACACCTCGATGTTTGTATAAGCAGTTTTGGAACCTTGATATTGATCAAGGATGGTTAAACTTCAACCCTAAATCACTATATTCTCATTTTCTATATCCAGCATCTTCTATTTTTAGGCCAAAAAAATTGATGCCTTTGGTTGCAAAATGGAAAACCAATCAGCTTTTCTTGATCTGAGCTAGTTTTTCTGAGAGGAGAAGAGATAAACTCTCTTGTATCAATCTCGTTGGCCGTTGGAAATGAGGTTCAGTTTAATGCTACGTCCAACGTTTTCACCTCCAATGACTTTGTGCTCTTGAGAAATGCAGCTGTAGAAGGCTTTGTCTTTCTTTATCGAGGACTTTGCATTAGTTTCTTCAACCACACAAGATCTCCATCGAGAATTTTGGTTGAAATCTAGATTCGTTTTAGTTGCATGCCGATGGATGATAAATACCAGGCACCAAGATTCCAAGCTGGTCTCAAGATCATGGTCGTATAATTAGCTTTTTACTTATTTCCATTTCTTCACTCGAGTTATCTGCATCGGCAGATTGCATGCGAGAAAGAATGAAATCTTTGACCTCAATTGTGCATTTTTCATTGAAGCCAGTTGTATCCTTAAAGCCTATATTTTGAGAAGAAAATTGAAAAGTTCAGTCAGCAGGAGTGCTTCCATGGTTAGGTAAAACTGCAAACACAAATTGGCCATACTTTTGAATATCAAACTCCAGCAAAGAACTCTTTGATAGCGTCTGCTATATGATTAACAAAAGCTTCAACAATGCTTTCATTTCAAAGAGTTCGTGTTATATCAGATCCAAAGTTATTTTTGTCAATACAACTTGATCAAAACTGACCTACCTTCAAATATGTCTCCCTCATTTTGGATGTGAATTCATCAGAGCGTTCCTCACAGCATGAGATCTATTTAAAGATTCTATCACATCACTTTGCAAGGATTATGTTAATCTTTTGACTATTAAGAATCCAACAGTGTTTATAAGACATCAAACAGTGACATTTGTTTTCATAAAATGGGAGAATCTTAGAGATGGTTCATGTCTAGAACGTTTCAAATGAAAGCCAAAGCACTTTATCTTTAAGTTTATACAATGACATGAATTTATCGCATATGAATTTAACAAGTATGCAGAGATTTGCTGAATAACGGGAGCTGTAAGAGTACAAAACAGAAAGACTTGAAAATCAAAATAAAAATAGAAAAATTAGAGAAAAATAAGTATACAAAACATGCTCAATCATACCTGGAATTATTCACCTTACTAGTAAAACTCCTCAATGTCCTCCTATCGTTCTTGTTTTCGTTTCTTTTCTTTCCAAACCCAAAACCTTTAACGCTTCTACCATCGACATTGAACAAACTCCTTCCACTAACATCACCATTATTCTCATTTACAGACTTGATATAAAAGTTCAGAATGGCTAACGCACAACAAATGAACAAAAACAAGGCGCCTAGAATACCAAAAAACCAAGCCAAGTTTGAACCACCTTCTCCAGGGATCTTGACGTTCATACCAAACATACCAGTGACTAAATTCAAAGGAACTAAAATAGTACCCAAAATGGTGACTTTTGACAACATCTCTGTAACCTTGTTATTCGCATTGAAAGATTCGACTTGTAATTGGGCCAAATAGTTAGAATGAGATCTTGAGAAAATTTTCTCGTAAGACAATAAATTTTGAAACATTGTCAAAACGTGATCTTGGATATCACCCAAATACAATGCAATATCACCTCTTGGCTGAACGGTTGTTGGCAGCACCAATGCATTGATATTGGTCATTGAGGCTACTTTTGGGTTTGATGACAGTGCTTCATCTTGACATCTCTTGGCGAACATCTTTATCACATCCAGCTTACCGCTCAATAGTCTCATCAATGTCATGACTTTTCTTCTACTCTCACCAATCCTTTGTAACATCCCTCCAAAATCCAACTCTCTAGCAACAAATACCGAATCTTCTATAGCATCAGCCTCATACTCGATGCTTTGAATAATAGGCTGAAAGCCATCAGTAATATCATCGATGACCGCATAACATAACCAATCAGCACTGACATTAACATAGTCTCTTAACTGCCTAACACGACGTCTAACATTAGCCGGGTGTAATATTGGAGCAAAGTGAAAAGTTAAGACACCATCTCTGAAAACAACAATATAGACGTTGATCGGTTCAAGAAAATCCTCACTCTCGTTATCGGTTTCAAAAGTATGGAAACAAACAAAATAATATCCCTTGAAAAGCTCGACTTTTTCTCTTGTTTCTTGCATTCTGATATCTTCTGCTGTCAAAGGGTGGATACCAAACAGTTTGGCTAACATTTTCATTTCTTCGTCAGTAGGGCAAACGCAATCTAACCACCACGAACCCTCAATATCCTGAGGTATAAACAAGTCACGAATGGATTCACCTGGCTTTACCAATGATGGCAAGTCTGGAGAATGAATTGTTTCGTCGCTCTCTGAGTGGAAAAACGAAAATCTATCCGGTGGAGCTTCCAAAGTTGGATGATTTGCATTTGCCGGAGCAAAGGTGACACCTTCGTCAGACTTGTCATAATCATCCATTTCGAAGTTGGAACTTGAAGTTGATGTATCTAATCTATCCGTTGCATTTATTGGTCCATATTTTTCATCCAATTTTGACGAATAGTGAGCAATTGAAGTTTGCTTGGATCTAACAGATGGTTCCACATTTTTTGATCTCTTCAATTTTGGAGTATATCTCAATGCAGCAGAACTGAACTTTTTCTTCGAGCCAGTTGTGGTATTATCATCATACTGGAAGTTTGCCAGCTTCAAACCTTGTTCTCTATTTTGAATGATCAAATTTTCCTCTCTCTGCTCCATTATGAACTCATCAATTTCACCGAAATCTATACCTCTTACTCTAATGTGATCAGGAATCATTGGGAAACAAACATCTTCTTCTGTTTCTTGAGAGTCTCTTGAGGCTCTGGAGTCAACATCGCTATCGTCGTTGTTATTAGCGTTTGCATTGAGATCAACAGATATTGAGCCAGTCCTTGTTTGTCTCCTCTGTTTATTGTTACTTTCAATCGAATGGGTCACTGAATTCCTCGACATTTGTTTTGATAGCTTTTTCGTATTCAACAAGATACCGTTTTCAGAAGGTGAGGTTTCTCTGATCTTCATCATTGTTTTGACTTGATCGCTGAAGGACCTTGATCGACCTCTACCAATTCTAATGTTTTGATGCATACCTTCATCTTCGCCTTCAGAAATGGTGTAATCATCATCTTCATGAAGCTGGATCATCTTGTTTCGCAAGTCCTTTGAGCCAAAACTCTTTTTTTCGCTCATGGTGAAGTTGGGCTTGAGCTGGTATGAGGGTTCAGAAGGATTGATTATGATACTATCTTTTCTGATAGGCAATGACGAGCTCTGGTTTCTGTGATCGTTCAACTGTTCATCCTGTGTGATATTTGAATGCTCTGATGATCTATCAGAGGAATGATGAGATGATTCACTCGAGCAAACTTCGATATCTGAAGACATTGAGATTTATTTCTTATTTCTTCTTCTTGGATGACTTATTTTTAGATTCAGCTCTCGACTAACTCTTCAAATTCAACATATACTACTCTTCAAAATCCCAATAGTGATATATATAGACAGCAATACAATATATCTAGCTCATACTTTATACCGCTGATAACACTGAAGTAGGCCGTTTAACCTGAAACTGTTTAATTAACGCTTTTTTCTTTAAAGTATTTTATTCAAAACTTCGTTTTTTTTTTTTTTTCGCTCTCCTGTCCCAATCGGGTAATCAGTGGCACGTGCTTTTTGATATACCCATACATTATTGCATCTTTACATCTTTACATCTTTACATCTTTACATCTTTACAATTTTTAGATTGTTACATCCTTACATTGTTACATCGTTACACCATTCATTTCTCAGAAGGAGTCCGCCCGGTTTGGCCGCGGAGGTTTGTCAGCAAGTATTCTTACGATGAGATGAATTTCTTCCACTCACATAAATGAAGAGTGTAGCAGTTGGTACTGAATAAAATTCATGTTCTTTCAAATTATTTCTGATAAGAAGAATTAGGTCATCACATGTCAGTTCCACAGTCATATAAAGCAACAGTTGTTGAGGGTACAACCTCAGTTTTAAGAGAAGTTCAGTACCCAAAAGGCTACAAATTTGAAAAGTCAAGTTTGTTGATCAAAGTAAAGGCATCAGCGGGCAATCCAACCGATTGGAAACATATCGACTTCAAGTTTGCTCCACAGGGAGGTGTTGTTGGTTGCGATGTTTCTGGTGAGATTGTCAAGATTGGCGAGGAGGTTAAGAATCCCGAGCGCTTTCGAGTTGGCGATTCTGTCTTCTCGTTCTTGCACGGTTGTTGTGCATTACTCCCGGAGAATGGTTCATTTGCTGAATATGCTTTTGTTGACCCTGAATTTGCAAACAACATTGGCCCTTTGAAGTTGGCTGGTCATAGTATACCATCTGGCCAGGTTACAACATACGAGGCAGCATCTTCGCTAAACGTTTCCCTTTTCACTGTTGGATTGGTGTTCAACCATCATTTCAAAATTAAGCCAGATCAGAAGACGAACTCATCTCTTTTGATTTGGGGCGGTGCTACCTCTTTTGGGGTCATGTGCATTCAAGTTGCCAAACTATACAAGTCTTTTGAAAAGGTTATTGTTGTTGCTTCAAAGAAGAATGAGCCTTTCTTAAAAAGTATCGGTGCTGATTTCGTTGTTGACTATCACGAATCAGATGTCATTGATAAAATCAAGAACATTGATGGCAACATCCGTTATGCTGTTGATGGTATCTCTGTTCAAGAAACTTGTGAATCGTTGAACAAGGCTGTCTCATCAATGGCAGAGACCACAATTGTTGAGTTGATGCCATTCAACAACGAATCGATTCCAAAGGAGGATCAAAAGCCGTTAGTTAATATTGAATTCGCGTTGTTGTACTTTGCTACCGGTGAACCTGTTCCGTTTGGTGAAATCTTACCGGCTGATCCGGGTCTGAGAGCCGATACCATTGTTTTTCAGAAATGGGTTCAGCCATACTTGAAAGATGGATCCATCAAACATTTACCAATCAGATTAATCGAAGGTGGTTTGGCCTCAGTCAATAAGTTATTGGATGAGATTAGATCGGGTTCAAACTCCTGCGAGAAATTGGTTATTGATGTTTGAGGATTCAAAAGCTAGAGGATAACTAAAGGCTTTCTTTTTTTATTTTTTCATCCTTCTATCAAAGTTGCTCGGATAGCTTTGTATAAGTTCAAATAGTTTATGGATCAAAGTATAATAGCACTGCAAAAATCGTGCACACGAACATACCCACACATGCACCCTGTCAGAGAACTTGGCCACAAGCCATTTGCTACTCCTTAAATGCTCTATTCGTTCTTCAAGCCTAGATCACCAATCCTCTCAAACTTGATTAATAAAATCGAGATGTTTTTTTTTGCATTAGGGAAAGAGGTT
Source organism: Peterozyma xylosa (assembly GCA_003706035.2). Lineage (NCBI taxonomy): Eukaryota > Fungi > Ascomycota > Pichiomycetes > Alaninales > Pachysolenaceae > Peterozyma > Peterozyma xylosa. Next base: position 250,012 of record PPKF02000017.1, read on the forward strand.
AGAAAATAACGGCCAGTTTCTTCTTCTAATTGTTGTTTTTCGTTCACTATCTATTCTTGGATGTATGTATCAACAGTTTTATATAGAATGGCCATTGACTAATGAGGTTCTAGGCCGTTTATATCTGCTTTATAACTCAATCTGGTTCAAAATAATCAATTTTTGACAATCGGAAAAAGCTTTTAGGTGGTGTATTGTTCTCCGTCCTTTTTGAACCGAATATTAAATTGAAAGAGTAACGTTGTGTTGCATAAAATTTACCTAAGCAGACACACCACTAATCTCAACTATCGAGAAGGTGTACCGCATCCCGATGGAAATTGGTGGGGGTAAATTTGGCTTTGAAGGGAATATCAATGTCCGACTTACCTAATCTAATGGACTGACCTTTTTTTCAGACGAAAAAGAAGCATTTGGAACAAGTTCCATTCGATATTTAAAAAAGAATGTATTTTCTTGTCTTGAAGCTCTATGATATCTCTTGTGTCAGAAAATCAAATTCAGGTTTAAGATCTTGAATAGAATTCCAAAGTACGAAAATGTCCCAAGTCGGTTACAAGTATGTTCATGGTAAAAACCATGTTGTTAAATCAGACATCCCAATCCCAAAGCCTAAGGGCAACCAAATAGTTATAAAGATCCATGCGGCTGGAATGTGCCATTCAGACTTACACATTTTGTCAGGCTCATTGGAAATGCCACCGTCAGAAGACTATGTGATGGGCCATGAGATTGCGGGCGAGATATTTGAGATTGGGGAGAATGTTGACTTATCAAATTACCCAATTGGTGCAAGGGTTGCAGTCCATGGTATGAACTCTTGCGGATACTGTGAAAATTGCCGTACTGGATTTGATAACGATTGTACTGGCAATTCAATGAAATGGTACGGTTTAGGTGTTGATGGTGGATACCAAAGATATTTACTTGTCAACAATCCTAGATCGTTATTACCAGTCCCAGATAATGTTTCATATGCAGTTGCTGCTGCAACATCGGATCTGGTTTTAACCCCATATCATGCAATCAAAAAGGCTAATATTTCCCCTGTTTCAAAAGTTTTGATGATTGGTCTTGGTGGATTAGGCTCAAACGGTCTTCAAATCATCAAGGCATTTGGTGCTTATGTTGTTGCTGTTGATTTGAAGCCAGAATCAGCAGCAATTGCCAAGGAATTTGGTGCTGATGAGTTTTATACTGATATTTCTGAGAGCGAATTTGCTCCTGGCTCATTCGATGTATGTATTGACTTTTGTTCATATCAGTCCACATTTGATGTGTGTCAGAAATACGTGAAGACTCTGGGTACTATAATGCCTGTTGGTTTGGGCGTCTCAAAATTGACATTTGATTTAGGCGACTTGGCCATTAGGGAAATCAACATTGTTGGTAACTTTTGGGGTACATCACAGGAGCAAAAAGAGTGTATGGAGTTAGTCTCAAGTGGAAAAATCAAACCAGAGGTCACCACCAAAGACTTAAGTGAATTGCCTAAGCAGTTGGAGTTATTGGAAGGTGGTAAGATTACAGGAAGAGTCGTTTTGAAACCAAATTAAAAAAAAGATATCTCCTTAACAGCAAAACCAGTTGATTTGGTTATTTGCACATGATGATGAAAACGATGTTGCATTTTTGAGCTTCAAGTTGACGAACTATTGACAACTTTTATTTTTGTATAGCAAAACGTCTGGTGTCTCTTACAAAAGACTTACTTGGTAGAACAATAATAGTCAATTCTCCAAAATAGCTAGTATACTTACTTTAGTTCTTATGAATCTTTGAGCTTAAGATTGTCCTACTGATAAGTACCTGATCAGTGATATTGTTTTATTGCTGAATACCTTGCTTTAGAAGTACAATAATAATTTAGCGTGTAAGAAAAGTGACAACCAGGTCACTTATAAACAGGTAAATCTATATTATTGTAGGAGCTTGAGCGCCTTCTTTTACATGTTTAAGAGAATGGAGAAACCACTATAGACATAACTAAATCAGTTTATTCAGTACACAATTATTGACCTAAAAGTAGAGAATCCTAAATGTACTAGGATGGCTGGAATGAGCAAACAAGAAGAAATAACATGGCACAGCGACCTAGGTAAACTGTACAAATAACTAAGAGAAAAACACAATGAGAAAACAAGAATAAAAACCATCAAAGTGTGTTAGAATGATAGTGGTAAAAATACAAAAAACGTTTATTCTTGTCCTTGTCCTTGTCCTTGGACTACGATTTAGTTTCAACTTTAATGGAATCCAAATACTCAACTTCAATAGAGTCACTTTTATGCGACTTGAAATCTTCATTATCGTAATCAGTTGAAGCAGTGCCAGCATAATCATCAAATAAATGTGATAACTCTTCCAATGAGTAACCCTTTGTCTCAGGGAATAAGACATAGACCAAAGCCAACCAGAAGAAATTCAAAAATAGATAAAAGATATAGTACTTCCAAGTGATCTTAGCAATGGCAATAGGATTGACATACATGTTTATGATTAATGCAACTTGGCCAACAAGATTCTTAATAGCCAATCCTTTTGACCTAACATCGAATGTCAATATTTCAGTTGGGTATGAGTATAGTAATGGGTTACAGGCAATGTTATAAGCAGCATCGAACAAGAATAAGCACACTACAACACCATAAGCAAACGATTTATGGCTCTTGTTGTTGAGATACGTAGCTGTAAGAGCAGTAAACGGAATGAAGATCAATATCATGCCTATCAATGAGGCCATCCACATCTTTCTTCTACCAACCCTTTCCGATAACGAAGCACCAGAAACTGAAGCAATCAAGTTCAAAATGTTCAAGCCACCATTGATGCCTGTTTGTTTGGTTGTTCCAGTAATCCCTACCAATGTCAAGATTGATGAGAAATAGTAACTGATGATACTTTGGCCTGACCATAATGCTAGCAATGTCATAATAACAACGATCATGAACCTCATTCTATGAGCCTTATTTGATAATGCCTCTTTGTATGTGATTCTGTTATTCATTTCCTCCAATAAAATTTGCTGCTCAATATCTTCGAGCTCCTTCATGACAAATGGATCATCGGTCTTACCATTAGCATGGTACTTGAACAATATATGTGCTGCTTCATCTCTTCTTCCTTTAGAAATCAAAAATCTTGGTGATTCAGGCATAAAGAAGACAAAACCTATTGATAAAGTTGGTGCTACACCCTGGATTATTGAAGGAATTCTCCAACCCCAACTGCTTGTTACATCCATGTGGGATGTACCAAAGCATGTCCAAGCACAGATGATACTACCAACATACCAGAATGGGTTGAACATCGAGACCAAAAAACCTCTCATACGTGGATGACAAAGCTCAGATAACAAGGAGGGACCAGCATTTGTGATGAAGGCTATACCAAAGCCCAAGACAAACCTAGCACCCAAAAACATACCATATGATTGAGCAGAAGCTTGAAGAGCAGCACCAATGATAGTAAATGCTTGCCCAGTGATTAAACCAATCTTCCTGCCCCATTTGTCGGTGACAAAGCCACCTGGTAAAGATCCAGCCAAACAACCAATAAAATACATCGAAGTTATAATACCAATCTGATGTGCTGTGGGATCGCCTAATTCGTGTCTCCAACTCTTGAAAGCTTGTAAGTTTGAAGCCAATGAAGCATCAAAACCTGTTGATATTTGAGCTGCAAACACGACAATAATCCACAGTTGTAATGATCTCAAACCTTGGTCTTTATACCAGATTGAATTTGTATTGTTCTCGAGTTGACCTTCCAATAAAGCCGTGCCATCTTCTAGCTGGATGGTCTTCACCTTGGTGTTGAACTTTGTAAGCTTCATGTTTAATATGCGGCAAAGCGAATTAGATTTGCATATGTTCTGGTATGCCACTTTTTTGACTTCAAGTATGTCTTCAATATCAAGAAACGGCTGATCTTATATGAAAAATCTTTTATGTTGAAGCTAGTTATCAGTTTGACTATCTGAACCTTATCGTGCAAAGTGTCAGTGCAAAGTAGGTCTGATAGGAATACTTTGGAACGGAGATTAAAAACAAGAACTAATTCAAAGAGATTTGCTGGGCGTGGTGATATTTGATACAATCTCAAACATACTTAGCACTCGAGGTTAGTGTTAAGAAATATAATTGACCATTGAATTCTTCTGACCAATTTTGTTATCTTATCAGGTGCATCGAGATCGAAAACTTTAAAGGCTGATAAGGCGTGAGGCGGAAGCCAGGATACTGACCGACGGGCATTTAACAATACTACCCTCTTTGAATCTCAACAAAAAGTGCAGATGGCCCTTTGCTAACCAGGCAAAGAATTGCTCCAAAAAAAAACATATGAAAGATCGAGTCAGATTGGTTTTGTGAATGATCTTTTGAATTTCCTTCTTTGGCTTTCTTGACAAGTGTTATATTGAAGTATATAAGGCAATCCTTAGTATCTACGGCAAGCATATTTTTTATACGAGAGCTATACCTTACCTGTAGTGATTACAAACCGATAAACTGAGGCAATGACTACAACTTTTACAATGAACCAACGCAAAACTTCAGATGTAGCTGATAAAATTGAGATCATGTCTGTTCGAAATGATGTAAACGAACGAACAATTGAATCGACATGCGTTGCGGCTGAAGTGTTTGCTATGACTGCATCTAAGATTCAGTCGCAAACTTATGGCGATTGGAGAGATGATTTTTTGAGAGACGGATTTGCAGTTGTTAAAAATGTAATGAGAAAAGAAAAGGCAAGATATTATCAACAGGAGGCATTCAAATGGATGAAGAGTTTCAGTGATGAATTAGATTTTCAAAACCCAGAAACTTGGGTGAAAAAAAACTTACCACAGCAGAGTAAGATTAACACCTTCTTCACGCATTGTGTGCCTCATGAGAAATTTATGTGGGATGCTAGAATGGAGCCTGGCGTTCTCTCAAGTTTTGAGAAGTTATGGGGAACACAAGAGTTGTTGGTTTCATTCGATTCCTTGAATGTTACTTTACCGAACAGAAAAGACATTTTGATGAAGGGAAAATGGCCACATTTCGATCAGTCTCCTTTAAAAAAGGGGTTACAATGTGCTCAAGGTATTATCAGCTTGAGTGAGCATGGTCCACATGATGGTGGTTTGGTAGTCTACCGTAAATCTCATGGATTATTTCAAGAATTCTTTGACACACAAGTTGACAAGAATAAGTGGGATCCAATTGACCGTTATGTTTTGACACCAAAGGAACTCCAATGGTTTCTTGATCGTGGTTGCGAAGAGGTAAAAGTATGTTGTGAACCAGGTGATTTGATCATTTGGGATTCAAGAACATGTCATTGGGGTATGGAACCAACTGAAAAAAGTAACACCATAAGAACCGTCATCTATGCATCGTATACACCTGCATATTTTGCTACAAAGGAGACTTTAGAAAAAAAGAAGGCTGTTTTCGAGCTGTGGTCTGGTACTACCCATTGGCCACATGACAATATTGTCTTCCGTTCAAATAAGGCTTTTTTGGAAGATGGCTCAGAGAATCCAAATAATCGCGATGAGCCTTTGGAAATACCAGAGATGAGTGATATGCTTTTGAAACTTGCTGGTGTCAAACCATATACCTGAAGCAACTTTTTGAAATATTAATCAGTTGTTATTGTTCTTGATTGTAAGGGTTTTCCTATATTATCTTGTATTTCAACTTTTTGGCTTGATGATAGGTCTATTTTTCGCCGAATGAAGAAACTTTTATTTCAGCCAAAACAGCCTATTTTACACAATTAGTAAGTTCCCCTTCTTTGACAATTACATAGCTTGAGGGCTTGAAGTTTTTTGAAAGTTTTTTTCAGAAATAGGCTGAAACATGCCCTGCTCTCAAATTAAAACTCTTCGTTAATAGTTAGCCCAAGCACAGTGCGAGAATTACCGATGACAATCAGGCCTGAGTTTTTGGTATCAAGTTGTTATTTTTGTCTTTCATTGATACTGATTTGCACAATGTCCTTCTGTCTGTAGAAAGTATTTGATGCTTCTTCCCTTATCTTTTGGCCTATGCATTTTTTACTGTTATCGGTGAGTTTCAATTCCCCGTCGCCTCTTTTTAATTTTTCGGTTATTATATGCTAGTGATTGAAACTCCGAATCCCTGATCCAGAATCCCCATTTTTTTAAGAGTCAGCTGCTGACATGGCCTATGGCTGTTTCTCAAATAAAAAACATGTATGCTATGCTCATGAGTCTTTGAAATCAGTAAAGGTATAAGACAGATTTAGACATTCAAATCCCAATCTTTTGCCTTCGTACGGCCTTCAGCAGTTTTTACTGTGACTTTGGAACCAATTACATCCTAAAGCACAATTTTGATCACATTATTGCCTATAAGCATATCTATCATGAGAAAATCCAGATTCAACCAAAGCTAAATTCAAAGCTTGAAGGCAAAGGAAATGAACAATAAGCGGCAACGTTATGTACTAATAACGAAAGAGCGAAAAAAAATAACCCCCCAAAACAGCCATATTCACAGTAAACAGGTATGTTTTATCTACAAGAAAAATGAGATAAACACATTTGCAAAGCAAACTATCAAACCAGCTGTAACTTATTACTAGCCTTTCATATCAGATGAACACTCGTGGAATTTCCACTTTTCATCAAGCCGTCACCAATCAAAGCTGCACTAGCAATCTTTAAACCACAGTTATTGTTATTTAGGAAACTGGATGATTGTCTGGGAGAAAGCGTCCATTTGATAGCTATGTTTATTTCAATTGGCCAACTCAAAGTTCCTGGAATGAGAGGCAGAAGAATTTCAAATTGCCTTACAACCTATCAGTAAAAGTAAGGAGAGACATAGAAAATTAGGGGTACTCAATTTCTATGTGCTTTTACTGCAATGATTTGGTCGGCATTTTCTTTTCTAGCCATTTAGCCAATTCAGTCTAGCTCAGAATGTCTCATGCAAAAGATCCTTTGATAATTCCACTGAAGCTTATGTATTTTACGACGACTTTACGAAAATCTCTATCAAGATCTCCTTGATTGATAAAATGTTATAAACTGCTCGGAGCTCTCAGAATTTGGACTCTTTCTATTCGAGTTCAAAACCATTGACAAAAATTGAGACTTGAATCAGTCGCCAAGATTTGCGAAAAGCTTGCTGAATACATAATATCTTTTCACACTAGCCTTCTTCAACAATTCTTTAGACAGTAAGTGACAAATTGGGATACAATAATAAGCTTTCACAAATTAAAATGATCCATTATTTATCACTGATTCTGGACGTGCCGTGCTAATTCAATACCGTGAACGTTCAGCTTCTTATGATCAATAATTGTTGTCCAGCTCTGATTGTATAGATTGTTTTTTGCGGATGCGTTTCAAAAAGAGGAAAAAAAAACCAGCAACAATTCTCGGAAAGACATAAATAATAGCAACAGATTGCATCTTGAAGATCATAACTTGTGTTAGCAACCACACAACAAGCCTATTGAGAGTCTGAAAAGTGTATACAATGGTCGCATCACTAGGTAGATTGAAAATATCGTGTAAGTTATCATTGAACTTTGAAAGCGGCCAAAAAGCATTCGATTACTAACGAAAAGTCGGATAATTTTGAACGTTTTATTGCAGCAAAGGATAACAAACTGGCAACGGCTTCGTCAACACAAAATGTAGATGATATTGATGAGGTTGATGATCAAGGTAAAAACATCATCTTGGAAATCATCAAACAATTGAGACCAGGATGTGACTTGGCAAGAATCACATTACCAACTTTTATATTGGAGAGAAAGTCGATGTTGGAAAGAATAACAAACCAGTTGCAAGAACCCGAAATAATCATACAAGCAAATAAAACAAAAGATCCTGTTGAGAGATTTTTATTGGTAGTCAAATGGTACTTGTCAGGTTGGCACATTGCACCAAAGGCCGTTAAGAAGCCACTCAACCCGGTATTGGGTGAATATTACACATGCTATTGGGATTTACCGGGTGGTAGTCAGGCTTACTATATTGCGGAACAGACATCTCATCATCCACCAAAATCTTCATATTTTTACATGATTCCAGATTTGAACATTAGAGTTGATGGTATCGTTATACCAAAATCAAAATTTTTGGGGAACTCGTCAGAGCTGGAGATGGAAGGCTTAACGAAGTTGACCTTGTTCAATAATGAAGTTTACACTTTGACCCAGCCAAATGTATATGCAAGAGGTATATTATTTGGTAAGATGAAATTGGAGATGGGAGATATGATGACTATCAAATGTGAAAGTTTGGGATTGGTTGCCGAAATTGAGTTTAAAGTTAAAGGCTTTATTTCTGGGGGTTATCATCTGATTGAAGGTAAGATCAAATCAATGAAAACGAATGAAGTATTATACGAGTTATCCGGCAAATGGAACGAAGTCATGTTTTTGAAAGACCTTAAAACAGGAAAGAAAACCACATTTTTTGATTGTGAAAAAGATGCTCATCCTTTACCACCAAAGACAAGACCGTTAGAAGAACAAGGACAGTTTGAAAGTCGTAAGTTGTGGGATTCAGTTTTGCGAGCATTGGCCAACAGAGATCACGTTGAAGCAACCAATGAAAAGTTCAAGATAGAAGATGATCAGAGAATAAGGGCCAAGAAAAGAGTAGAAGATGGGGTTGAATTCCACCCAAAGTTATTCAAGCCAATATCACATCCTTCAAACAATGACGAGATATTAGAGTATGTAATCTATAAGGATAAGTTATTGAACTTGTATTGTAACGATCATGAGAAGTTGAAAAGTGAGATTTTTCAAATAGCACCAATTTTACCCGGACATGATTTCAATGAAAAGTTTGACATACCTGGATACCATAAGTTTATGGAAGAGAGTGAGAAAGAGGAAGAAGGTGATGAACAACAATAGCTCGGTGTTTTCAACACATTTGAAATAAGATAACTCATCCATTTAGTCTAATATTTACTTATACTCCCAATATTTTCTTCTGTGCCAACGCTTACTCGATTTTTGATATATATATATATAGTGTTTTCTTTTCATTTTTTAACACTAAATTTGGGAATCCCATGATTTATTTTTTCTGTTATTGTTGATCATCTAATAACTGTGATCGACTACCTTCCTCTATATAGCTGATGCATGTTCCATATTTTTCGAGAGTTTATGGGTGAAATGACATATTCACATTAGCATCTCTTTAAAGAATTTTGTTATTATTTTCATCTTTTCTGAATGAATTTTTCTATTAGTTGCTAAATATGTTTGTTACGAGCGTTTCTAGTCACTAAATAATATACGCTTTTTCGTAGAACGTTTTTCGAAGGAATTCAGGTCATCATCACTCTTGAATTATATGGTGCAACTCAATACCATAAACTCTCAATAGCTTGATCTTTTTTCCTTTTTCATTTTTACATAAACAATTAAGCCACTCAACAAAGTCTTACTTTATTCCAGAAAGGATCAAGAGCTTTTTGTTCTTGTGTGACCTGAAGACAAATCATTAGTATATTAAACCAGAAAAAACAGTAAAAAAAAAAAGGTACATAGGAAACGTATTGAATCAATAAGGAGATTAATTGAACGTGAGAGAAATAAAGTCAAAATAGAAAAGAAAGATAGGTGAAAATTCTAAAAAACAAGTATGCTTCCTAAAAACAAAAAAATGGATTACAAATACTCTTCATTGAAAGCCCTTTTCAACCAGTTCAACAACTTATCATAAACTATTGAGTTACCATTATGCCAACTTATAGTATGATCACTGTCAGGGAATACCATAACGTCATAGTTCTCAACTCCGTGTAAGTCGAATAAGTCAACCACCTTTAAGAAGTTTTGGAAATGAACGTTATCATCTCCCGTTCCGTGCATAACAAGGAATCTAGTCAGATTATGGAAATTTTCAATTTCAGTGATGGAAGATGTTTTATAGCCTTCACTGTTCTGTTGGGGGGTATGCATGTACCTCTCGGTGTATATGGAGTCGTAAAATTTCCAGTTAGTAACAGGTGCAACTGACATACCATACTTGAATATATCCCCTCCATCTGTTTCAATTGTTTTCAATGTCATAAAACCACCGTATGACCAACCCCATATTGCCAATCTTGATTCATCGACGTATGGCTTCTGCGACCATATGCGACCTGCTTGGATCTGGTCGATTGACTCATAGTGGCCCAATCTATCGCGTACTATTGATCTGAAGTCACGACCCATGAACGGTGTTCCTCTACCATCAACAGTAACAACAATGGAGTTCAATTCAGATGCAACCACTTCGGAGAATGATGTCGAAAATCTTTTAGAGATTAGCTGTGAGTTTGGTCCCCCATATACGTAAAATAGCACAGGATATTTTTTTGACTCGTCAAATTGCAACGGCAATGTCTCCATATAGTTACATAAAATAGGCTCGGTATCTTCTTCTTTCAGTAAATCAACTTGACCGAACCTCGTGTGTGGAACTGAAACTTTCTCTAATGTTTCATGAACTTTAAAATTTTGCTCAATGATTGTTTCATTTCCAGTATAGAGGTCCACCAACTTTTGGTATGGCACTTCTGGACCATCATAGTTTAACAACAAGTACCTAGATCCCGAACTGAAACTAGTGGAGAACCATGCATTTGGTAAATCCAAATTTGTCAAGTTTTTGATTTTCAAAGGCTCAAATAGGTTGACACTATACAAATGCCTATCAATTGGTGATTTTTCAGTACTGATGAAGTATACAGTGTTAGTATTGAAATCAAAAGCAGTTGGAGCATTAACAACTTCCCAACTCCCACTTGTTAATATTGTTGGATCTGAAGACTCCGGTGGTGAGTAATAAGCAAGGTGATTGAACCCCTCAACAACAACTGTTTCAATATACCCATCCAAAGTTCTGTTCTGTTCATCATTCTTTGGAACGAATAATGTTTCATGAGTAATTTCAAACCATCCACCATCAACGGTCAAGTCTTCAAACCTCGAAACTAAACTTTCCATTTTGAAAGTGTCGATAATGAACACTTTCAACAAATCGCTCACTCTATTTGTAACTTTTGTCAAGATCTTGTTATCACCAACCCAGATAACTTCTGTGATTAACCTTGTTTCATTATCGATGTCCTCATCATTATAGAAAATATCCTCTTGTGGTAATTTTGATAGTTTATCATCTGAGACTTGATAGACAATCAAGTCGACAATTGGATTGGGATATCCTGGTTTTGGATACTTGATGGTTTTGTATATCGGATAGCTTTGGATATCATTTTCCGTATCTTTCTGTACATAGTATGGAATTGTGTATTCAGGAACAGATGATTCATTTGTCCTTAAAATAGCTAGATACTCACCATTAGGCGACCACCACATTGCGGAATCTGATTCGAAAACTTCTTCTTCATAAACCCAATCCGGCTTACCATAGAACAAGTTATCATCACCATCATTTGTGATCTGTTTAACCTCATTTGTTGTAAGATTTTTCAAGTAGACATTATTTTTGAAGACGAACGAGACTGAGTCTGATTGCGGCGACCACTTGGCCAACGATATCTCACGGCTTAGATCAAATAGAGGAGATAAAGTTTTAGTTTCCAAGTCAACGATAAAGTAATTGGCAAAAAACGAATGTCTCCAGTTGTGCAATTTGTCAGTAATCACTATCGCTCTTGATAAATCGGGACTTGCAACCACATCTTCCACTTTGTAGCTGACATCCTCATACTCTATTGTTGTTGCGTTGAACAACACGTCTTCGTACGTGTCGTCCACTATTGACTTTATGACAAAAGCACCGCTCTGTTCAACCACATACGTTCCTCTGTCGTGGGAATCCGAGGTTGATTCTATCCACTGGAAAGAATGGCGGTTTACTTTGAAGTCACCACTCCTCACCTGTTTGAAATTCAACGGAACCTTCTTCTCGGCTGCCAAGTAATCTTCATCCGCCAGCCTTGGATAAACCTTGTTGGTATCTGCTGCACCGAGTCCGCTAGAGTATATCAAATCATGATAGTATAGAGTGTCGACACTTCTTATTAAGAATCCCGAGCCATAGATGAGGGCGCTTAGCAATAAACCTAGTACCACATAATTCCTACGATAAATGGAGTCTGACTTCTCGCCAACAGATCCATCCTCTGACTTGGCATCCTGTAGGAGCAAGTACTTTCTGTAAGGCACTGACACCATGATGAGTGAGATGATGTGTTTGCTTCTTTCTTTCCTTCTCAGGTCACTGTTCAAGTTCAGTGTAATGTAGTATGCCTAGTAAATCTTGAGTCCGAATACCTCTGTTGCTGCCCACTCCCCAGCGAATAAGTGGCTAAACTTGAATACTTTATCTCACCCATATCCGTACGGCAGCACCCAAAGGCTGAAATGTGATAGTGATGTATGGGTGGGGATAGCTTACACCAAGCAAAATTGATAGATGTGTAGGTGGGACACCTGGTGTGTAGGTGGATTGTATGTGTTACCCTACCTTTCATTTGGACCAATGAGCGGCAAGGACGAGAAATCCATTTTTTCCAAATTTTCCTGTTGTTTTTGTTATTCTCTTGAGCCTTTTCGCACTTCCTCTTCACATTTGTATTAGCAATCCAACCACGACTCCATTACAATTGCACTACTAATTGTTGTGTGTTTACATTTATCATTTGTACGGTATATACGATCTTGAGAGCGATAAACACACGATGGTCAGGACTAAGGTTGAAATTGAGCACCATTTGGACGAGCAGTCTAACCAGGAGGAGGTTGCGGCATCAGTGGTTGATGAGCAAATGATGAGCCAACTCCCGCAGTACTCGAATATAACATCATCAACAACCAACTTGCCTGTGGATGAAGTTTTGAAGCTGGCCGAGGACCACTTGTTGAGCGTTGAATCTTCGAACAAGAGAAGAACCCGGAACAACAATGGTATAAAGAAGGACGATTTGATTTCCACCGAGTTGGAGGATGGGGTTGTTGAACACGTCCACCACCAGCAGCAACAACAACAGCAGCAGCAGCACATCCCAATTCACCAGCAGAAGAAGAACAACAGGGATGACATAGGCGAGCCGTATTTCTGTGAGGATTATTTCATCACCTCGATTTTCAACCCACAGGAGTTCACTGATCTCCCAACTTTGAAAGATTTCGTAAAAGATTTCACAAGACAGCAAGGCTTCAATATCGCGATCGCCCACTCAAATGCAAAGCTGATATACTTCACCTGTGAACTAGGTGGTAAGTATAGAAATAAGCATAGCAGAAGAGGTCCAAACGGTGAAGTGATCATGCCCGAAGATCCAAACTTGAAAGATCCATCACAATTCACTACCGAAGATTACAAGAAATCCAAGAGAATGGGATCCAAGAAAATATGCTGTCCATACTCAATAATTGCCAACTATTCCAAGAAAAAAATGTATTGGACTGTTAGAGTTTCAAACAATCATCACAACCACTCGAAGATGAACCCAGAGGAACTGGCACCTGTCATAAGAAAGAGGAACAATATTGTTAACGACAGAATATTAGGTTTATATAGAGATGGTGAAAAACCATCTCGTATCCAAGAAACCTTGCAGTCCATATTTCCAGAAGTTGCAATCAAAAGAGAAGATATCTACAACGAGATTCGTATCTTGAAGAAAAGAAGAATTGTTCCAACTTCAAGAATTGGGTCCAGAAACTCGAAACATGATGTCTTGGTCGATTTACGCGTTGGAGATGAGAATAGTGGCGACGAAGATTCCGAAGACGAATTCAAAGATGATGATTTGCAACATCACCATCATTCAAATTACCAACTGTACCAACAACTTTCAGATGGTAAAGATGTTGACGTTGCCGCTATAATACTGGATACCAAGTCAAAGGTTGAAAACGAAGAAAAAGAGCTGCTGCTGCAACTGTTGCAACAGCTGGCTGCCATTGAAGAGTACCAACATCAACAGCATCTTGAAGCCGTTCTGGCCCTGGCGCTGCAAGAACTGGAGGAACTGGCTCTGGCTGCTTTGGGACATCATTTGCAACTGCACAACCATCACCATGATTTGGAAGAAGAGGAAAAGAACAATAGCAAGGGAATCGATGATGTTGATGTTGATGACAAGTTAATGGAGATTGATGATAGATTAGTTGGTGAAGGTCTGTAGCTTGTTGCAAATCGATTCCTTTGCTGATGATGCTTTTTTTTATTCAATTGTAAACTAGTGTTCCTTGTTAGTTCCTACCCTTTGTTTTCTCAGTTTTTATTCTTCTTTATTACCTCTACCTTATCAAATGTTTTTTTTCTCTTTTTATTTATTTTCTTGGTTGTTCCTCTTCATCTTTTGTTTTTCTTATTGTTATTTTGTATTCTAAATTTTGTATCTTAGTCAATTACTTCAATCAATGCTTCCGATCACTATTACCTTCATGTGTGATTCCAGTTGTGTTTCAAGCTAATCTGGATTTGTCCGAACACTGCAAACATGCACACCATTTATATCCAAAATTTCCCTATACGACTAAAAAGTCGCCCCCTTTTCAACAAATATGTTACATCAACGTTAAAATAACATAGGAACGTTCTTATGATGACTGACTTCTAGATTTTTATTCCAACATTGAACCTTTTTTGAAGATTATGTCTAAATTAGCATGAGTAATACGCAAACAACAATATACAAATCGTCACCGGTGTAAAGTGATCCAATTGTTGAGTTGAATATATCTTTAACCCCAAGAAGCTGATCGTGGTACTGCATTCGTACGAATACAAATAGGTATAAGCACATCACTTTAGCTGAAGACTATCAAAACAAGTATCAATGAAGAGTTCGTGATTTTTGAAAGCCCAGAAGTATTCCTCTTTAAGCTTGATTATGATTACAGAGGTGAAAGACTGCGAAATCTAGAGTTGCTGAAAGCGAAAATTTGCCAACTTACATTAGCTTACCAAGGACGAATGATGAAGGGAGAAGACGGCTGATGATTTTAATCAGTCAAAACTCTATTAGGGTCATCTGAGGTGAAAAAATTAACTAAGACATTTTCAACACTATCCCTACATAACTTCTTATTATCGTTGCCATCACCCAAAGATCTCCCACTCTTTATTCTATCGTACAAATCCGATATACTGGTATACTGTGCCGCTATCCTCTCTGCAACAACACCTGTGACGAACTTGAGTTGCATCAACGATCTAGTGTATGTTTCTTTTATCGTTTGTCCCGATTTCACCGTTCCAATGTTGGCTAACTCTTGATTACGTTCAGACTTATCATATAATCTCGTTGATACTGTGTACGAAAAACTTGTCAACCAGTCCAATGTATCGCTAGAATTTTTGGTTGGAAAAAGATGTACGTCATGCTTGAGGTGAATTGAAAGCATCAATGAATCGAATTCTTCAGAACTGCATGTTGGCAATGATGAGTCTTTTCTCTTTGGTTGTACTCTTTTCTTGGGCTCGTTTGATGCCTGGTCTAGTTTTTTTCTGATTATCTCGGTGTAACCCCTATTCTGTTGGGTTTTTAATTTTTGCAAATATACTTCATAACCTTCCAACATCAACAAAATAGTTGCATTCTTGTTGGATTTACGAAATGTGGCGATTGATGATTCTAGTGCCCCACTCATGGCGCTGGATAAGAAGGCATCGTTTATACAATAATGCAACACTTTGAAGTCTTCAGATTTTTCAAAACTGTTTTCTAATGGCACGAACACATCACGATCCTGAAAGTAAACCTTGTTCGTGCAGCGTCTAAAATCTATCAAAGGTTCTGGATTGATGCAAGCCTTCTTGACCTGTATTGGTAGTAGTACGTCCAGCACCATATGTGTTTTGGAGAGATAGTCAAAAACTTTTTCCTCCACATATAGATATATTTCAGATAAATATTCATCCTTTGACCTTATAATTTTATTTGCATTCTGTAGCTCTTTGGTTCTGTACATAAGGCAAAATTGATAAAATTCTTCCAAATTTGACGTTGATGGTGGTGATGGTGGTGCTTGCTGTTGTGTTTTTGATTTCTTGCTTATTTTTGTCGGTAATATTTTGGTGATTTTTGCTTCATTCAGCATTGGGAGAGTTTCTCCCAGTGACACAGTGACATTTTTCGGCCTATCTATTTCGTCAGTGGATGTTCGTGGTATTTCTCTGATTCCTAATATAGTATTGTCTTCGTCTTCATCATCGTCATCAATACCAGTCAAAAAGATGTTTGATTTACTTGTGAGTTTCCTTTTTTTCTTCAAGGATACACTATTGTTCGCACTAGAATTGCTATAAAACATAACCGGACCCTCTTGAGAATTTTCAGGAATAGAATTTTTCGAAAAGCTTCTTGATCTCTTTGAGCCTTGTATGTTTTTGTCATCTGCACTGTTTTCTATTTCAGAAAGCTCAGATATGAATGAGATATCAAACGATTCAGATTTGGGTAGCGGAGTCTTGTGTTTTGGCTTCGGAGGGGAAGATAGCAATATAATTCCGTCATCCTCTCTCATACCATTCACAATTGAGGTGCTCTCAGTGGGTTGTACAACATCATTGATCTGTGCTTCTGAGCTGAAACAAGTTTCTGTTGGCTGGAGTTCCCTTTCTCTATATGGATTTGCTTGCAAAGCCTCGTCGAATGCTGAGTATGATAAGTCATGGAAAACCTGAGAAGACTCGCTTTTAAAACCATTATCGATAAGTGGCAAGATATCATTGCAAAATCCTGCGTTCTCTCTCTCTGGCAACCTATTCAGCTGAAGCTTCAGAAAGTTAATACTTTTGGCCCTCGATTCTGATACAGCATGGCTTTGTTGAGTTGAGGCTGCAGATGATGATATGTTTATGATTGTTACTTTGTTATCATTTGCCGCTTGTCTCGTCATAAATTCATCGTCTAAATCGTCTGAATCGTCGTCATTGAGAAAAGAAGAAGATAGGATAAACCTCGACTTCTTGATTTCGGTTGCAGGTGCTGCTATGGAACCTGAATCAGATTTAATCGGTTTAAACTTTGATCCAGTCAAACACTCTTCATCGTCTGAGTCAGATAGTATGATACATATATCATTCATCCTCTTCAAATCATATCCTGTTTACTGGTATCGCAAACCATATTCATACCAGGTCTAATGTTTACCTTTTTGTATTTTGTCGTGCATCTGCCAAAATGTGTATGCCTCGTAATTTTATTACGTGTCAATAAGTCCTTCTGTTGTAGTGGCGAAAAACACCACTCAGGATTTGAAATGCTTAATGATATTGTTCATATTGAAAGGATTCATAAGCAGTTATCAGATTTGAATATTCGTCAATTCGTATAAATATTAGATTCTGTTGAAGTTTCTCATTATTTCTTGCATTTTTTTTAGTTTATCAGAAGAGTGATAAGTTGCAACGGTTACATAAAAGGAGTCAAGATCAGAATATGACAAAAGATTCCAAAACAACAACAGCAGCGCCAAAAGCTGAAGGCAGTAAAGCAGAAAAGGATTCCAACAATAAGGGTAAGAAGAAGGTGCAAGAAGATGAATTGAGTGAAGAGGATG
Source organism: Peterozyma xylosa (assembly GCA_003706035.2). Lineage (NCBI taxonomy): Eukaryota > Fungi > Ascomycota > Pichiomycetes > Alaninales > Pachysolenaceae > Peterozyma > Peterozyma xylosa. Next base: position 267,544 of record PPKF02000017.1, read on the forward strand.
AACAATTGAAACAAGAGTTGGAAATTTTGGTTCAGAGGTTAACCGAATCTGATTCCTCATTGTACCAGACTTCTCTACTCAACTTGAAGAATTTCATAAAAAGTTCTACATCCTCAATGACTGCGGTTCCAAAACCTCTCAAGTTCTTGAGACCGCATTATCCTTCGTTGGTTGCATCATATGGGGCATGGGAAGATGAAACTTTAAAATATCAACTATCGGATGTCTTATCAGTGTTGGGTATGACTTATTCAGATGATGGCAAACGTGACTCTTTGAAGTTTAGATTAAAGTCAGACCCAACCATCGATTTATCGGAGTGGGGTCATGAGTACGTACGCCATTTGGCGTTGGAAATTGGCGAAGAAAAAGTTGCCAATGAAAAAACAATTGCCACAATTGATATCAACACAGAAGATGAAGAACAACAAAAAGAATTGACACTTTATACGAAACAGAATGCTGTTTTGTTAGATTTAGCCTTAAAAATTATTCCAATATTCATGAAGCATAATGCGGAGGCAGACGCTGTCGATTTGTTATCGGAAGTTGAGGCTATCGACAAATTACCAGAGTTTGTCGATAAGGACTCATTTGCAAGAGTTTGTATGTATATGGTTAGCTGCGTTCCATTAATGGCACCACCTGATGATTTGGCTTACTTGAACACTGCATTTGCCATTTATCTCTCAAACAACGAGTTGACTCAAGCTTTAGCATTGGCTATAAGATTGGATCGTGAATCGTTGATAAAACAAGTGTTTGATGCCACAAACGATATTGGTGTTCAAAAACAGTTAGGTATAATTTTGGGACGCCAAAACTCTAGCTTTATATTTGAAGGTAATCCAGAAGTTCAAGAGTGCATTTCTAACGTCAAGAAATCTGAATTATTCCATTATCTCACGAAAGAGTTGAACCTAATGGACCCAAAGGTTCCTGAGGATATTTACAAATCACACTTAGAAAATAATCCATATGGAAGTTCATTTTATGATTCCCCAAGACAGAACTTAGCCTCAAGTTTTGTTAATGGATTCATCAATATGGGTTACGGTAGTGATAAGTTTTTAGAATCGGATGAGAATGGGAATGACTCGTGGATCTACAAGACCAAAGGTAACGGTATGTTATCGACAGCAGCATCAATTGGTATGATCAACCAATGGGATGTTAATGAAGGCTTGAACAAGTTGGACAAGTTCTTGTATCCAGTTGAAGATGAGATAAAAGCCGGTGCATTATTGGGTATGGGTGTCTTATCCTCATCAGTACATGATGAAGTTGAACCTGCATTAGCAATTTTACAAGAATACATCAATGGATCATTGGCAACAAGCACAAAGTTAACCTCTTCTGCCATTTCTGGTTTGGGAATTGCATTTGCTGGATCTAAAAACAAGGAAGTTTTGGAATTGTTATTACCGATTGTTTCTGATAATGAAAAGCCAATTGAGTTGAGTGCAATGGCAGCATTAGCTTTGGGCCACGTTTTTGTTGGTACGTGTGATGGTGATATCACATCAACAATTTTGCAAACTCTATTGGAACGTGACTTTGCCGAGTTGACGAATAAGTGGGTAAGATTTTTGTCATTGGGTCTTGGTCTATTATACATGGGCAACTATGACCAAGTGGAGGATGTCTTGGAAACAATTGATGCAATTGAACATCCAATTGCCAAGACTTTGAAATTATTGGTTAGTATTTGCTCATACGCCGGCACGGGTAATGTTTTACAAATTCAAAACTTATTGCAAATGTGCTCAGAAAGATCGGCTGAGAAGAAGGACGATGAAGAAGAAGAAGAAGAAGACAAAGAAATTCCAGGTTCTCTTCCAGCGGATGTCCCAGCTCAACTTCCGGTACAAACAGAAGAAGAATCAACAACAACAACCACCGAAGCACCTGTTGAAGAGCCTAAAGAAGAAGAACATCTTGAAGAATCAGAATCCACTCCAGAGGATGAATCGTTCCAGGGCTATGCAGTTTTGGGTTTGGCATGTATCGCAATGGGAGAAGAAATTGGACAAGAGATGACATTACGTCATTTTGGTCATCTCATGCACTATGGTAATCCTTTGGTTCGTCGTGCTGTTCCATTAGCGATGGGTCTTGTCAGTGCTTCCAATCCGGAGATGAAAGTCTTCGATACATTATCAAGGTATTCACATGACTCGGATATCGAAGTTGCCGTTAACTCAATATATGCTATGGGTGTTGTTGGTGCTGGTACTAATAATGCAAGGTTAGCACAATTATTGAGGCAGTTAGCCAGTTACTATGTGAGAGAAAAGGACGGGTTATTCATGACTAGAATTGCTCAAGGTTTACTTCATATGGGTAAAGGTACTTTGACCTTAAATCCATTTAACACTGATAGACAAATTTTGTCAAAAGTTTCGTTGGCCAGTTTGTTAACTATTGCAGTCACATTGTTAGATCCAAAATCGTTTATTCTTGATGATCACCACTCATTGTTGTACTACTTAACTCCTTCTATCCACCCAAGAATGTTGATCACCGTAGACGAAGACTTGAACCCAATCAAGACCAACGTCAGAGTTGGACAAGCAGTTGATGTTGTCGGACAGGCTGGTAAACCAAAGACAATTACAGGTTGGGTCACACATTCTACTCCTGTCTTATTGGGACATGGTGAAAGAGCAGAATTGGAGAATGATAAATATATAAGTTTGGCAAGCTCGATGGAAGGTGTTGTTATTTTGAGAGAGAATCCAGACTATGATGAAGAGGAATAGATTTTTTTGAAGTAACATATAGATAGCTCTTTTCTCTTTGTATCTTCAAAAAGTGTCGTTTTGTGATTTGTAATTTACCTAACGTTTTGCATGTTTTGCATGTAGCTGAAACTTTTAAATATTTGGTAGTCTCAAATGAGACTGACTTTATGATTGCGAGCCACATCATTCGTTGAATGGCCCTATCGAATTAGTAAATAAGCTGAGTACAATTTCCTTTTTAATATGCGCAATAAATTATACAAAGAGTGATTCTAGTCAAAGATGAGTGGGTAACATGAAATCACCAAACAGTTGTCAAATAAACAGAAAAAAAGAAGGAGAGCGGTAGAAATAATGAACAGTTTCGAGGTATCAGACAGCCTTATTCTGACGTACGTCGATAAATTTGTTGAGTTTTGGCGCATAGGGCCTGGTTGGCATTATGGTTTTGTTTAGATTTGAAGGTAATCTGTGGGTTGTAATTATTTGAACTCTTGAGCTTTACCTGCCATCAACAAACCAACAATCAAACCAAACAAACCTAATACTGAACCGAAAATTTCAATGACTAGAATTTTAACAAATAATGATGAATCAGCAGCATCAGAAATAGCAGCAGTCGATCCAGTTACTCCAACAGCTAAACCACAAATCAAATTACTCAATCCAACGGTTATACCAGCCCAGAATAACGAAAATCCAGTATACAAATTTTCCTTCGTATATAAATTGGAGGACTCAACGGGAGTCAATTTTGATGAAAATACAATCGCCATGATCAATCCATAAATGGCAACAACTTCACAGAAAATAATAGAAATCAAGTTCTTCGTGGTAATACGTGGTGCCTTTACACCGGCACCAATTATAGATGAACCCGTTATGAATATACCCCATGCGGCACCAATAACAGAAAACCCGATACATGAGACTATACCCAAGTTTGCCCACATATAAGGAGAAGTTGTCTCGAGAAAATCACCGACATTGAACGATTCTCCTGATCCAGTGAAAAGCATATCTTTTTTATACACTTTTGTTAGTCTCCATCTGATGACAAAAAAATAGTCTCTCGAACTGCATTTTGGTTTTCGTGAAACTCAACAAAGTTCATCAGAGGACGTCTTAGATTTATACTTACAACCACCAACTGTTGCCAAAGCTGATAACGAAAGAATTGAAGTGACACCCATTGTACTTATTTATTCCTGTTATAATTTTTTGAAAAGTTGTACTGATAGGCTATTGGTCTATCCAGGTTTCAAAACTATTGACTGTGAGGTTTCTCGGTCGAAGTTGTAAGATGTGTTCATGAACATTGAGAGCCTAATCCTATCAAGTGAAAAGCGCAACACATTTTTATAGATACACAAAAGTCCTAAACAGGAAACATTTATAACTTCCCAATAGGGAAGTTGATGTTTTTGGCTTTACCAACTTCGTAGGAAGACTCAAACCAAGTTATGGTAAGTTATGGTGGGTTAAGGAGTTTTGACCTTGGAATGTCACTGCAGTTGCTCATTATTACTTACATTTTTGTATTTGAACCTGTTTTAAACAGAGATTATTATATACATATCACACCTTCACTAACTCGAAAAAAACACTACTTAGTTAAAGAACCTCTTTTCCAACATCAGAACCAAATACCTTTCTTCTTATTTGTATCCGACGGTGGAACATAATTTTTGCCATCCAATCCTAGACCAAATTTGGTCAAAGTTGCTTCAACATCACCGAATTCTTGTGGGTTACCTTGAATAACAACAGTGGGCTTGCTTCCAGTTAAAACTTGCTCAGCAACTCTTGATAAATCGGAAGGACTCAAGCTGTTGATCTTATCACACATTTCCTCGACGTTGACCCGCTTACCATAAACTTGCACTTGCCTTCCCAAATCTTCTAGCTGAACCATTTTGCTTTCTAAGTTCATCATCAAAGACGAGCGTAATTGATTCTTTGCCCTGCTAACTTCGCTCTCTGTTAATGCACCTCTTCCTACTTTATGTGAAAACAACAACGATAGCTCGTTGGCAATGATCTCTGGGGCTACTTTTGACAGTTGGGGAACACATGATATTGATAAACCAAACAATCCAGAGTCAGTAAAGTTATGGATGAAGGATTTACAACTTTCAACAAAACCATACTGGTTCAACACTTTGGTGTAAGCTCTAGAGTACATACCTTTACCAGGACCTCCTGCAGAAAACGATCCACCACCACCCATCAACATCTGCAAGGTGGCCAATGCATATATGTCTTCATGCTGGATAGGTAAACCTTCGAAGCCAATGTATATGTTTGAGAATTCTGGAAGGTTACCCATTGGTTGAATTGGATCTACGGTGACTAATCCACCTGTATATCTTGCAGGAGTTGGTTTGATCTTTGCTACATTTGATGATCTCAAATGTCCTAAATACTTTTCGGTCAACCTAAATGCAGTTTCATGTGAGACACCAACCATAGCAACAACAAAGTTTTCAGGAGTGTATAATAACTCTCTATACTTCAAAATTGTAGATTTATCAATGTGCAGTAGTCTATCTGCTGGGCATAACAACGGAGAGCCCAAATTTTGGTAGTCGTAGGCTTGCTGCTGAAATAATTCGGGCAAGATCAAATCCGGTTGCATCCATATCTCATCAAGTTCAAACTGTGCAGTCATTTTTTGTTCTTCGATCTCTTCATCTGTTAGTAACGGTCTTGCAACGGTCTCTGACAATAACGAAAACATCTTCTCCACTTGAGGATTGAAGACACTGGCTTGATAGATCATCGATTCTCTTGAAGATGCACACATGAAGTTTCCTCCAAGATGGTTCAAGTTTTCCAAGAGTTCCTTTCCTGTATAATTTTCTGTTGACTTGAATGCTAACCTGTCAATCAAATGGGAACAGCCTTGTAAGCCATTCTCAGAGGACTCATATCGCGAACCTGCATCAACGTATATTCCAACAGAAGAAAAATGTCCAGGGGAATCATCACTTATAATTCTTACTCCGTTGGCTAGAGTCTGGATTTGGGTGGAGTTCTAATATAAATTTGAAGTTGGTGTTAGTAAAAAAGCATCTCAGAGGTTTGAAAAAATGGAGCAAAGAAATTACCTCACTTACTGTGACAACGGATGAGTAACCCCTCCTTAGGTTTCTGCTAGCTCCTTTCAACAAGCATGTCGCTAATCTTCTATTTATCATGACAGTTGAATGCTTTTGTTCATATATAAGAACAAAACGGTTCTCTTCAGTTCAACTTCAACTTTTCAAAACCTTCAAAATCCAACTTCTGCCAATTTTTCCTTTACGGTCGTGTAAACTGGGTTTTTCAAAAGAGTAATGAGTCAACCAAACCATTTTTGAAAAACGACACATTAATCAAGTGGATAGGTTGTGATCGACACTGTTATTCAAGAATTGAAGGGTAGACATGGTAGCTAGAAAATTCAAGATCTCTGTTCCAGCCTCATCGGCTAATATTGGGCCAGGCTTTGACGTTTTGGGTATAGGCTTGAATTTGTTCTTGACGTTGGAAGTCACTGTTGACTCAAGCGATGCCTCTTTATCAAACAAAGACCCAAACAGCTGTTACATCACTTACGCTCCAGAAAGTGAAGGTGCAAATGATGTTCCGTTGAAGTCGGACGAGAACTTAATCACTAGAACCGCATTGTACGTTTTGCGCTGCAACGAAATTAGAGAGTTTCCAATAGGTACAAAAGTTCATGTAAATAACCCAATTCCGTTAGGAAGAGGTCTTGGTTCATCCGGTGCAGCTGTTGTTGCAGGTGTGATGTTGGGAAATGAGATAGGTAAGCTAGGATTCTCCAAACAGAGAATGCTTGACTATTGTTTGATGATCGAACGTCATCCAGATAATATCTCAGCTGCCATGATGGGTGGGTTTGTTGGTTCATATTTGAGAGATTTGAGTGCTTCCGAAATGGAAAGAAAGGAAATTCCCTTGAGTGAAGTTTTACCAGAGCCAGCAGGTGGCTTCAATACCGGATTGGTTCCACCAATCCCACCAACTGATATCGGTAGACACATCAAATATGACTGGTGTAAAGACATTCATTGTATTGCCATTATTCCAGACTTTGAAGTTTCAACTGCCAAATCCAGAGGTGTCTTACCAACCGCTTATACTGCTAAAGACATGATTTTCAACTTGCAAAGATTGGCAGTCTTGACAACAGCATTAACAAGAACACCGCCAGATCCAGAATTGATATATCCAGCAATGCAAGATAGAGTTCATCAACCATATAGAAAGACATTGATTCCTGGTTTGACTGAAATCTTAGCCTCTGTTACACCAAAGACTCATCCAGGCTTATTGGGTATTTGTTTATCCGGTGCTGGTCCTACCATTTTGGCTTTGGCCACGGATAACTTCGAAAATATCGCCACTGAGATCATTAATAGATTTGCGAAAGAAAACATCACATGCCGTTGGTTGTTATTGGACCCTGCTTATGAAGGTGCTGTTGTTCAAGAAGAATGATCTCCGAGTTTTCTATATCTAGTGCAAAAACAAACTTTAGATCGAAACAATATCTAGAACTATCTAAACATTGATTTTTCTGTAACAAAAAACTAAACAAAATGCTCATAAACTTCGCATCCCAGATTCAAGCACCTTGTAAATCTTATTACTGGTTCGAACTATAACACATGTATCGCTGTATGAGTTGTGCACTTCAAACACTTTAATAAAAATAGTAAAGCTTAATATGCATGGTTTTCACAATGATAATTTTACAAAATACACTCAAGTTTATGCTGTGCTTGATGAACACAGTTGAGTATGATGATTTTCACTAATCGAATTTGAATATACATTAAAAAAGAGTCATTAAAAAAAAGCACTATAGATTACAAAAAAGAATGTTCAAAATGTAAACACAAAACAACAAAAATGAACAGCAATTACAAAAAATAATCAGCTTTAAGGTAAAAATAAAAAGATATAATCTAGGCAACTCTATTGAGCGCACTTGTGTTGAATTTACTTCTCCAATCCAACAATTCATTCTCCAAACTCAAAGCATTCTCCTTTGCCTCTCCTAACTGTCTTTCCAATCTTTTTGAACTCAATTTACTCAAACTTTCACGTTCATTGATCTCGCTTATTTCAGCTGTCAACTTTTCAACTTTTGATGAAAGGACTTCGTTTTCCTGGGTGTAACGATTTGACAATTTAATCTGTTCCTCTAACCTAGATTCCAAATCTTTTGTCATTTTTTTCATGTTATAGACCTTTTGATCTTCATTAATAATATCGTCTTGTTGCTTTGCCAACTTTGACTCCAAATCCTCACATCTTTGGGTCCAATATTCCTGCTGTGATTGGTTCTCAGCTTTAAGCTTGTCTTCGAGTGACTTCAATTTGATGCTTAATTGCTTATTGAACTTGGTCAATGCTTTATTCTCCTCAATAGTCATCAATGATTCACGCTGTGTTGTTTCATATTTGATAGACAATGATTTAAATTCATCATCCAATGAACTTAAAGATTCCTTCAATGACTTGGTTCTTTGCATTTCTCTCAGCAATTGATTCTCCAACTTTATGGCATTCAGTCTTGATGATGCATTTGATTCGGATTCCAGTAAAAACTTATCAAACTTATCAGAAACCTCTTTAACTCTTCCTTCTAATATCACCTTAGATTCCAACAACAAATCCCTCTCTGCAGTGATTTCAGTACTTGTTGAGCGTAAAGCATTGAACTGTGATAAAAGAGTACTCAGCTTATTTTCAGAATCCTGAAATTTAACATTAAGTTGAGCTGCCTTATGTGTAACTGCCGCAACTAACTTTTCTAGCTTAGATTTCTCACTGCTCAATTCAAAAACCTTTGATTCAAGATTGGATGATATCTCATTACTATTATCCAACTGCAAAGATAAATGTTTCACGGTCTTACTCAAATCAACTGTATGTTGGGTACTTTTATTTAATTGTTCAGTTAATGCCTTGACTTCATTTTCATGGGAGGCTGATGATGAAGAACTAAGTGTATCTCTAAACTTCTCATCGTTTTCATACTTATCCTTCATATTCAAATAATTACCCTTCAATTTCTTATATTTGAACTGATGATCAGCATACCTCTGTTCTAGTTCTCTGACCTCTTGATTCAACTTAGCCACAATAATATCATTGTTCTTTGATTCTCTTTGCAAAAACTCCAAGTTCTTCTTAGACTCCATCAATTCTCTCTTGGCAAACTCTTCTGATCTTTTTGCCGTTTTTACAGCGATATCAGCTGCCTCCAACTTGCTGTAGTATTCGTCGGATCTAGATTTGTACAATTTTAAGCTCGAGGATAAGTCAATGATACTATTTTGAGAAATCTCTAGCCTTGATTTCAATTGTTCAACTTCACCTTGCCTGAATACAGTGGTTGTATCACCGCCACTACTCTTTGCCCTCCTCAACTTTGAAGACAATTCATTTAACTTGGCGTTCAATCTAATATTTTCATTTCGAACAACTGTATACTCTTCTCCATTCTGAGAAACATTAACATAGTTTTGAGTAGCATCCCTCAAAGGACGATTCAAGGACGATGAGCTGATATGGCGCCCAATAAGCATTTCTTTAAGTTGCGCTTCTAATGTTTCGATTTTTGTTTTTGCCAACTGGAATTTGACTTTGTAATCCACAGCAAAATCATCTGATGCGGATGATTTCAGGTTAGCTAATGGCGTGTTCTTATACTGAAGCAACTCCTTTTGTGAAGAGATATTCAAGTTTTGTAGTTTTCTGCCGTCATCTTTTTCGGTCTCCAAAGAATATTTTAATCCCCGAATTTCTGTCAGCACTTTATTGGTATTGTCAAGTTCGAGCAATGATTTTGTTCTTGGGGATGTAGAAGCTGAAAGGTATTTTCCTTGATTTTTGAAATCGGCATCAATCTCAAAGCCTTCATCATGCAGTCTGGATAATTGTGCTTTAAGCAATCTATTCTCATATGATTCGGAAGCAAGTCTTGTTTGTAGCAATGCCAACTCCTCTTTTATATGTAAATTTTCAACCTTGGATCTCGTGAGACTTGTAGCAGATTCACTCAACTGAGAAGCCAAAGAGCGAAAGTTATCTGCAGACTCTTCAACTGATTTTTCGAGATTCATAGGTGTTGGTGATCTGTTCCTCATTTGGAACGTTAATTCGGCAATTTTGACATCTAAGTTCTTCTTCATTTTCAACAACTGCTCATTTTCAAACCTCAACAGTCTAACTGTTGAATCTAGCTCCCCTTTACTGTCATGATTTGAAATCACCTTATCTCTCAAGTCAACAATAGTTTCCTTCAAATCAAGCATATTTTTATCGTATTGTGCTTTACCACGATCAAACTCGACGTCATCTTTCACTCTGGAATCAAATATAGACTTTGTTTGAGAGGCATCATTTTCTAGTTGCTTATACTTATCCATAAGTCTTCCATATTCCTTATTGGCAGATTCCAATTCGGCTTTTGTTTTCGAGTACTTTGTTTTCATCGCAATTTTCTCCATTTCAGCTACTTTGATGTTGTTGAGTTGTTCTTCAATAACATTACTCAACTCAACCAATTTGCCTTCTTTTTGTTTAATTGTCGAATCAACAAGGTTACTTGAGCTTTCCAATTTCGATAATTTCTCTTGAAGTGATTTGTTTACATTAACCAGCTCTTCGAGTTTTCTGTTGGCAATGTTAAAATTGTTTTCCTGAAAAAAATAGTGAAGAGTTTTGTTAGTATGATAAATTATTTGGTAACATTGTGTGGGGTTTAAAAAAGGGGTTTACTTTACCTTTCTGAACATTAAGTTACTTACTGATTCCTTCAATTTTTCCTCCAAATCTTTGTTGGATTTTTTAACTTCTATTTGAAGCTGCTTGATTCGAGACTCTTTATCCTTCAAAGTCATGTTGAGCATATTGATTTCTTCTTGTACCGAAGAATATTTTTCCGATGCCCTAGAGTAGGACTGCTTGGCAGAGTTCAAGTCAGCTACCAACTTGTCAAATCTGGATTGAGACTCAGCCTTCTCGTCTGTTAAAGTCTTGATTAGTTTCTTATTCAGCTCGAAGTCCTCATTGGCCAGTGAGATCTTAAAGCTCAATTTGTCATTTTGTGAGACAACTTCATCCAATTTATCTTTCAACTGGTTCAATTCGTCTACTTTGATCACCAATTTTTTCTCTAAATCTATCTCCACCTTTTTAAAAGACTCAAGTTCATGTTCCTTCTTCTCCAATAATTGTCTATCATTTTCCAAACTTTCATTAAACTGTTCAATCTTCGATGAAAACTCATTTTTCTGCAAGGTAATGGTATTATTCGTTTCCTTTAATGTGACGATTTCTAACTGTAACTTCTTGATCTTTTCTCCAAAGATTTTTTTGTCAGTCGTAGAATCTGGAGAACCAATTAAGGGTTTCAATTTAGTGAACAAATCAAACCATGGATTTGTTTTGAATTCGTTAAACAGTTTCAAATTTTTGGCAATTAGTTGACAAGCTTGAAGTTTTTTAACTTTATTTTGTATAATTCTTCTTTTGATGTTTCCTCGTGCAATAGCTTGAAATCGTATCATCAAGTCTCTGATGGTTTCTTCTCTGCGCTTCTCCAAGTCCGCCAAAACACCGTTTTTGAAAAATAACTTTGTTGATCCAACTTTGTAAACCTCATCGTCAAGCTTCAAATCGCTCAATATAAACTCACAACTTTGCTTGAGACTTGAGTTCGAGTTACTTTTGAGCTTCAAAACATTGCTATTCTTAGACAAAATCTTGTAGCGGTCGAAAAAGTTTGCAAAAAATATTCTGTTAGGAAATCCCGATCTTGCAATTCTAATACCCTCTAACACACCATTACAACGTAGTTGTTCTAATATAATCTTCTCATTGAATTCACCCGGTTTCTTGTTGTTGTTGGGTATGATACATCTAACGAAATGAGGATGGGTGTTTGATAACTGTGCCATTAGATCACCTAACTGTTCTTTGTGTCTAAACGCCACTGTGTTCAACATCGCTGCTTTCTTATTCTTTTTGGTCGGTGATGCTGTTACAGAAGTCAGTTGGTGCAATTCATGCGCCTCTGCTTCATACAACTCAGATATGAACCCATTCTTGGAATGAGTTGCCAAAAGTTCGATTATACTATCCCCCAATGGATTTTTGTTTTTGCCTAGCCATCCTTCTATGTTATACTCAACTTCACCAGCATAATGTTTGACAATGAATCCATCACGAAGTCTATTTGGACGGTATTTCACCAGCTTGGTGTCAGCATTCTTTTCGGTTACTTCCAAATTTTTGTTTAACTTCTCATAAAAAGACGAATCTGACGAGTTCGGAACAATACACTCTTCATCCAATATAGCAAATATACCAAACTTTTTACTGTTCTTGATCTCAATCAACTCAATGGTTGGTTTCAAGTCATTTCCAAAATCGATGAACTTCCAATTGATGTTTTCTTTCAAATATTCATTTTGTTCCAATACGAACATATGATGGTTAAAAAACTGCTGCAACTTTTCATTTGTATAGTTAATACACAATTGTTCAAATGAGTTTTTCTGAAAAATCTCAAAACCAGCGATATCCAATATTCCAATAAAATTATTGGTATGAAATTCTTCTTCTTCATTGATGAAGCTATCATTGATTCTGTTTACAACATATTCAAAAAGTTTTTCATACATGGATTTCGCCAATGCATCTATGGCAACTTTCAGCTGTTTTGCATTCTTCTGTTGACACACGTACTCTTTTCCTGCTCTGACCTTAGGTTTGACAAAACAGTTCTTCAATGCATTCTCATCTTTAATTTCGAGCAACTTACACAACTGAGATATTGGGGACGATTCAGATATAGTTGCCTGTTTGCTGTTATCCATATTGGTGAATGAAATGTTTCCTAGCAAAAGTATAATTGCAATAGCTTTAAACAAGTCAGCCATGTCCTTCGTTGTGAAGCCAATTGTCTTCAAGGCCTTCACAAGGTGTTTGAACTCCATCGAATCATTGACTCCTTCAATTGTTGAATTTCCATTTTTCAAATAATTATAGCTTTTTACTGACCTGGTTAACTGTAAAGCATTCAACTCAACTTCAGACAATCCTGATAACATCTGATAAAAAATATGATAGTTTCGCTCAGATATATCATGATCTATAACTCTTGATTTTTCCAAGAGGTACCAATCGATATTAGCACCACTTAAAGTTTTCGATTTTGGGTTGACTTCTAGCTTGATAAATTTACCAAATCTGGAAGAATTATTATTTCTTGCTGTTTGTGAGTTACCAAAAGATTCTAGAATTGGATTTGCTTCCAAAATTCTTCTCTCAAAGTTGAATTCATTTTCACTTATATCACCATTTGGATTCTTGGAAGTTATCGAGGTGATGAACTGAATAATTTTCTTCGTGTTTTCGGTTTTTCCAGCTCCACTCTCACCAGTGACCAAGATACTCTGATCCTGCTTATCTCTAATCAAATTTTGAAATGCTTTCTCGGTTATAGCAAATATGTGTGGCCTCACATCTTCTATTTCACCTTCTTCTATTGGCTCGTCGTTGTCGTGAGTATCATTAGCTATTGGTTTTTGATGATGCATATCTATAAAATCCCTCGTATAAATATTGAGATTCTTGTATGGGTTCAAAGCAACGAGAAACAATCCCGAATACGTATATATTGAATCGTCCTCATATCTCAATTTCAAATTTCTTAATACTGAAGGCTCATTCAAATATGTTAACGATGCCATGTCATCGCATTTGTCAAATTTTGGTGGATTAACTTTCTCCAAAGCTGAAAGCTCCAGCTTCCTGTCTATATTATCTTCGCATCTTATAACAATGTTGTTCTTATCTGTCTGGTCAATTATATACCCTTTCACAAATGATTTTTGATTATCTGGGACCCAGACCCATTGGCGGTCTGATGAATCTACCTCATCTTGTGACATTTTCGGTTTGAAGTAATGATGCAAGCTTTCCTAATGAAATACACTGCAAAGGTGGATGTTAAGCTGTATCAAACTTTTGAACCAAAGGATCCTAATAGTATTATCCATCCATGATCTTGCGAAGAGCTATTGGGAAGAAGAAAAACCAAAACAAGGAAAATCTGGGTTTCTGTGGTTTTTGTTTATCTTTATCCCCTTTGAGATTTTGTATGGGTATTGTACACGACCTGTTTTCAATGATTCAGTCAATGACTTGCTTCGCTTCTATTTGACTGAATATACCAGAATAAAAAAGACTATTACTATAGAAAGACTCCTTCTTTTGAATTATCCATATTTATAAGATGGCAAAAAACACAAAACTTTGTTGCAAGCAACTATAATGAAAAAAATAATAATAATAATGATAATAATAATGATAATAATGATAATAATAATAATAGTAAACCATCTTCCTTCCTCTCTTCATTTCTCTTCGGCAAGAATCAATTAAGCCAAGGATGGTTCAATACTACATCAAATAACCTCAAAAATAATACTAAAATCCTTCCTTTTTTGTTAAACGATACCTTTAAACTCTATAATAATGATTGATATGAAAAAAGAAAAAAAGAACAGAATGAACAAAGAAACAATCAAGCTGTGGAATTGGAAAAGAAAGAAAATGAACACTTTGAATCTCTATTGGTTGTAGACAAGAATATTAATATAATTTTTCTTTGATTGTGTTGATATTATTGTTTGTCTTGTAAAAATATTAGTGATTGTTCATCAGATGTTTCCTCTTTCCACCTCTCCCAATCTCCTGCTTTATTTGAACATAATGCTCGATTTTGGTTCATTCAAGTTATTACATCCAATCAAAAGACACTGACTCACTCACTCTCTCTCACTCTCGCTCTCACTCACTCTTCTTTCTTCGAAATCTCTACCTCGATTCCTCTTATAATTTATATCAGAGAAATTTAAGCTGATTCTGGGAACAATTCCTCTTTCAAGTCAATACCTAACTCAGCTCTGACATTTTGCAATTCACTCAAGTAAGCTTCGTATTGTTCGACGTTTTCAACCTTGTGTTTCAAAGCTTCGAAAACTCTAACAGCAGTGGCATAGTCGTTGACTCTTCTACAAGCTCTCAAAGCATTTTCAATGACAGATGGAGAAGGAACCAAATCGTATGAGAAACAGTTATTCAAGACACGCTAAAGAAATAGATAAAAGGTGGGACCATCAATTAGTTAGTATGCAAGTGCTCTACTCCGATCGCAGTGTTTGCGTTTTCCTCTCTGGGCTGTTTTCAATACTTACTTGAACTTCGAATAAATCGTAAGCTTGTTCAAACTCCTTTTGGTATCTGGCGGTGAACTCATCGAAAGTTTCTTCGTGGTGGTCGGAGTAATTTCTAGTCAATGACTTGTTCAATGTTAACAATCTAGCATTGTTGTAAGTGGCTCTGGCGACTGGAGCACGGATTGATGATCTGACAATTGAGCGAGCAAACATTTTATTATATTCTTAGGGGTTGATTGATTGAAAATTGGTAAAAAAGACCACTTGATGGGAAACTGGGCCTTAATATATCTTAACCGCCAAACTTGTACGTTTTGATGTTTATTGATTGGTTTGTTAGAGAGAAAAAAAGTTGGCCCACCCACACTGGTTGAAAATTTTTAAAAATCGAAAGTTAACTATGCGTCCGCACAAAATAGACTAAGGTCTCTAG
This sequence comes from Peterozyma xylosa, assembly GCA_003706035.2. Lineage (NCBI taxonomy): Eukaryota > Fungi > Ascomycota > Pichiomycetes > Alaninales > Pachysolenaceae > Peterozyma > Peterozyma xylosa. The sequence continues at coordinate 282,990 of PPKF02000017.1, forward strand.
TCTCTCCCGACTCAAAAATTGGAAAATGGCAATTTATGATTGGCCGAAAAGCGCAGCATAGGGCTTCATAACCACTAGCACTGGGGGTCACTTGAGACCCCAAGAGAGGTAAAATTGAACCAATACCAAGGATATTCCCCAAAATAGCAAGACATGATTTCAATCTAATCCAGACATAAATCAGTGGTGGGAAATGTAGATGTTGTATGGATATGTATGCGTGCTCAAAACCAGCCAATAAGGCTACAGCAAAAAAATGCAAATACAGCCCTAGTACTGGGTTATACTGAGACCGGGGCTGTGAGTATACATAACGTCCCTAAGAGGGATAACAAGCAGAAGCGAAAGAGCATCAGAGCTAGCAAGCAAACTACGGCTATAGATATTGATGAGGGCAATTCTTTAGGGGATGTTCGGACATAATTTGGGACAATGTTTGAAATTTGAAAGAGTTAAGAGTGCGTAAAGTTTCATCAAACGAACAAAACGGTGTCCATGTTCCCCTTCTGAAAGAACCTGCTTGCTGCTGGCCAATGATTTCGTCTAGAGCGGAAAGATGATAGATTAATTGTGAAGAATGATCCGGATCTCGGTGCAGCTACATAAGAAACAAAGAGAGCAGCGACTGTCTAGGGTTGTCTCTACAACTCATGGTGAAATTTTATAGGAGCAGAAGATCTTTCATGGATTTGTTGAGTAGAGAGCTAGCTCCTTTGCAAAAAGGGATACAGCATAAGTTTTCCAGAAATAAACATAGAAATCCAGGATCCGAAGGTATAATTGAATATGTGAGGCCATAAGCTTTATGTTGAAGTACAATTTACATTTGTGTTACCTGAAATTCGGGCAACTCCTTTCTTTATCTTGCTGAAGTTAAGCGAAGGCCGATCAAAGAACACGAATTTTTCAAGAGTTTATTTTATTGACTTCTCAGAAACATATTGCAGAACACCTACATCATATGTGAGCCAGCCAAGTTCTAAGAATTATACAAATCTCACACACCTTTAGAATGCTTTTTAACATATGCATTAACCCCACCCTTCAACAACTTTAACCCACGATCTTCAATCTCATAGAACTCGTCACATAATTCCGCTAAGAAGTATTGATCATGCGAGGATACAACAATGCCACCTTCGAAACCCTTCAAAGCATTGATGAGCGAGTCAACACTCAAAAAATCTAAGTGATTTGTTGGCTCATCCAAAATCAATACATGGGGTAAATGTTCCCCAAAGAAATTCATTGCTATAGAAAGTTTTGTCAACTCTCCCCCACTAAGCTCAAATATTGACGAGTGAACAGTCTCACCCTTTATCCCAAAGTTACTGAGATGTTTTCTTATTTCTTGCTCTGTTGATACGGGAGAACGTTTCTTCAAAACTGAGATCGACGTTGCATTCGAATCATGAGTCAGCTTGAAAAAGTCAACGCTGTGCTGTTGAAATATTTCAACTTTTATACCGGGATGATTTTTCAACTCCCCACTACTTGGGATCAAATCCTCAGCTAATAATCTCATCAATGTTGTCTTTCCTTGACCATTGGAGCCTAGCACACCAATTCTTGATTTAATATCAATATTCAATGATATTCCAGTCAATGTGAACCTTGGTTCTCCTGGATATCTAAAATAAACGTTTTCCATCGATATCAATTCGCCCAGGTTATTTCTCAAAAGGGAGGGATTTGGTAGTCTCCATTTTTGTGATTCATCTTCTGTTTCCACAATTATGTCATCTCTTATGGATGTTGAAAAGCCAGCACGATCCCTATTCAACTTGAAACGATGCCCTTTTTCGTTAACCTCCATTCCTAGTCTCTCCAACTTCTTTTTTTTGGATGCCACAACCTGTAGCTTCTTATCATCTCCGCTCTTTTGGGCTTTTGTCAAATTTTCTCGAATACTTTTGACCGCCGTCTCCTTTTTCCTATTGACTGCATCAAACATTTTTTTGAGGTGGAGTTGGCGTTCCCTGAAATTTTCTAGGTATTCATCATAGTTTCCCTTGAAGTAGCGTAATTCCCCATTTTTGAAGACTATGATTTCATCAGATATGTAATTTAAGAAAGCTCGATCATGGGAAACTGAGACAATTGTCACATTTGTCAACTTTTTGATATAGTCTCTCAACCATAAGATTGCAGGCAAATCCAAATGATTTGTTGGTTCGTCCAACAATAATATATTTGGTTCATAAAGCAAAGCTGATGCTAATGAAACTCTTATCTTCCAACCTCCGGATAATTTGTTCATTTGAGATTTTTGTAATGATGAACTGAAACCTAGACCCTTTAAAATATTAAAACATTTTTGTTCAAGAACCTCCTGTGAATCATAGGCTGATAAACTATCATTGATTTCATTCAAATAAGTTTGAATACTAACGATATCATCCGCTGCATGTGCCTCATCTAACGTCATATTTTTCAAAGCAGTCAATTCATCCTCAACATTATTCAACACCCTTCTAGACTTTGCACCCCTTGCACCACTTCTTTCAATCGATATCTTAGATGCTAGATCATACTCCAACTGCTTTTTTTCAATCATTAACTTTTGATAAAGCTTTTGTATATCCGAATTTGAACCTAAACTTAGGCACAGTTCAATTTGATCAGATATCTTGATAAGCCGAACTCTATCTCTATCGGAATTCAAAACAACTTCGGTAACAGTTTCATTCAAGTTGATATCCTCCAACTGTTTAACATACAACACTCTGATATTTTTTGGAAAGCCAGTTAGTTTTCCGTCACCAATACATTTGAACAAGGTAGATTTACCAACACCATTTGCTCCTATCAATCCATAATGCACACCATCAAATAGCCTCAAATCAGAGTCAGATAGAATCTCTTTGTTTCCAATTGAAATATTAACCTGTTTCAAATCAACATCGATATTAAGCGTATCCAAAGTTTCGTTATAGAATCTTGAGACTTGGGATGTAGCGACTAGCAGATTGTCGGAAATATTTAGTTTTGCAGCTTTCTTCATTTCAAAGAGGGTGTTGATTCAGGAAAAAGTTACACAAAATTTGAAATAGAAAGGCATTATTATATATACGCTATCATATATTATCTACAGGCACTGACGATTGATATTGAACTACAAATTAGCTTTGAACTACAAATTAGTTTTGAGCTTGCATTTGGTGTATAGATGTGTTATTGTTCAGTTTTGGCTATCAGTTTAACAATCTGCTGGTTTCAATTTTTGTTGAACGCAACGACTGACGTTTGACGTTGCGTTTGCTCACTTCCTTTGGTTTCTAAACATTTCAGGTATTTAATCACATACCAACATAAGGGATACGAAGATGCAATAAAAAAAGGCTTTTGAGTACTGTTAAACTGAAAAGTGTATTTTACCTCCTCTCACCCACCAACCTTTCAAATGAAGAATAAACAAGAATAAAGCTCAAGGTAGGGAGGTCAATCAATTTGAATTAATTTGACCTCCCGGTACACAGTTAAAACTTCTACATCGTCATGTAACATACTTTTGAGATGCTAAGAAAGATGCTTATATAATTGTAATGTCACTTAGCGGTTATACCCATCCCTGACTCTCCTGGTATACATTTCCTCTCTTCAGCCTATACTCCAAACTCCAATAACCTTTTTCCATTCTCTTCATATCTGCCAATCGCTGAAAAGTGCTTTTGAAGAATCCCAGTTCTTTCTCATGCTTAAAACCTAAATCCAAAGCCCACTTCAAGTTATAGACATTGTTAAAATTCGAAATCTCGTTTTCTTCTAGTTGCGATAGCTGTTTATCTATAAAAGCATACAAGACGTGACTTCCTAAAGTTGTTCGTTGTCGCTTGTAGTACAAGCGTTTCAGAGTCTTTTGTAACCTATGAAGCTTTTGATTGTCAGATAGCTGGTTTGAATGTATTGTTCCTATTGTATAACCACGGAGAATGCTGTTGGTTAGCGTTCCCGTTTCAACAAGGCGATCAAGGTATGCCTCTGCGATCAATGGTAATGACCTTGTTAGTTGTTTCATTGTTTCCAATTGGGCATTGGCTTTGATCAATTGCAATGACTTAGCGGACACTGGTAAGTCAATAGAATTTATGATGCTGAAACATAATCTGTACTGTGGTGGTATTTCTTCATCATTTAACCCCCCAACATTTCCCCTTTTGCGATCCAAAATTTTTTTTATTAGCGATGAGATGAAATACTGCAAATGAGAGGTGCTGAATTCCAAATACTTGAATTTTCTTTCTCCCAAGTATATGTTGTCCAAGACCGAATTCACCAAACTTATTAGGTTATCATCGTCCTTGATAGAACATACTGAGAAAGCCAATCTTTCCAAAAACTTGTATTGGGTTTGTATATCATTGTTAAATCTCCATAGAACTATTTTCAAAGCTCTAGTATTGAAAGCAATCATCTCTGCAAGTCTAATGTTCTTTTTGGATAGTAATTTCTCGTTCAATCTGATTGTCAATGGAAAATCAAGAGATCTTATCAAACCAGTTATTTTCAAGTAGTAATCTGAATCATTTTCAATATATTTATCATCTGCTAAAACTGATTCAATCAATGGTATCATAAAACTGTCAATATTTGTCTGTTTTACAGACAACATATTGATTAGCCGTATCAACCTTTCCATTGGTAAATTGTCAATTTCAGAAACCTTCCAACCAAGCTCATTTAACAATCCATTATCAAACTCTATCAAATCTATGAGGCCACCAACACGATTGAAGTTGGAATGAATACAGTTGATCAATATACTTGTTTTGATTGACGTCTTCAAATTAGAAGGGTGGTTCTTCAAAACCATCTTACAATCCTGCAACGATGGTGGCGTCGTCGAACTCAAGTATATCTCAAAAAGCTGCGAATTGAAAGATGATATTTCAACTGATTTTCGTTTATCGTCGGAGTGCTCAGGAAGTTCTGGTGAAGGAGTGAAATGTGTCTTGGAATAGTAAATATTCCATAATTTTGCTATATCGATGTTCGGCAAATTTGAGATTGATATATAATCCTTCTCGTTTAACTCCAAATCTTGAATTAAACCAAGAATGAATGTATGCAACAAACTTTTATTTTCACCATCATTTAATTCATTAATTAATCTGAAAACTGAGCCTGGTGATCTATCGAATTGTGCGATGTTAGCCCTGAATGTTGATTCGAATGACTCAAACGGTTGTGGGTAAGCCAACTCTGTTGTCAACTTAATCAAATTGATGAATTTACTCTCAGAGATAATAATCGAGAGCGAGCGCCTCAATTCCTCTAAAGAATTGCAGCATCCTAAATTCTTTATAGTTCTAAATGATTGAACTGTATCGGCCATCTCTGTAGAATTCAATCTTGCACTATGTGAGATGTCCTTGATCAACTGTTTTGTCAAATATCCTTTCGAAACCTCATCAAATGAGCACAATAATTCATCAATACCCAATTGTGAATCATTTAGGTCAATCAAAACTTCGTTTATGATTGTTTCGTTGATAATCTTGAAAATTCTATCCATCCGAAGTTCGTTCTCCAACAAAATGATTATCGCGTTTTTGATATAGTTCTTTCTAATCAACACTTTGATTAGCTTTGTAAGTTGGGTGTCAGATATGTTGCACCTGATTCTCAAGTATAATTTCAAAATCTCGTCAGTAGGTACTGACTCAAGAGAATGATAGTTGATCATGCTATCGAATTTCAAATGAGAGTCGTAAGTTGAATTCAAAAGATCCTGCAAATCCTTTGACAAGGGTGTGGATTTGTTTAGTACATGGGATGCATAATTTTGATCGCTGATGAAATACATTTCACACCATGGGGTCTCAACAAAATCATCATTTTCATATATTTGATCCTGGATCAATAGTCTCTCTAATTTGTTCAAGGTGTTTGATATAATGGTCTCTGTGAATGACGGCTTGATTTTTGTTGTATGGAACTGGCTGATTGGTTGTCGATAAGGTTGAATGTGAGATCTGCTGTACATTTGGACTGACAGCGAGGTTGAACTGATCAATGTTGATTTGCTCCTTATTGATTTCATAAATTTCAATGATAGAGCATGTCTTCTCCAATAAAGCTCAATCATCTTGTAAATAAGAAATGTAAATAAGAAACGAAAAATAAATAAGGAATGAATAATGAATAAATAATGAATAAATAAGGAATAAATAATGAATAAATAATGAATAAATAATGAATAAATAATGAATAAATAAGGATTAAATAAGGAATAAATAAGGAATAAATAAGGAATAAATAAGGAATAAATGAGGAATAAATCAGATCAGCTACCAAACCAGTAATGAAATTCCCAATGTATCTGAACTAAATAGCTTTGCAAAGAATAAATAAATGAGAACCAATTGAACACTCGAAAATGAAAGATACTTTCCAATAACGTATTTGATGCTGTATATCAGTTGAACGTTTTTTCTGCTACCGACTGACTCCACATCTGAAAACGAACGAACGCACTTTTCTTATCCAAAGGCTTACAAGCTGAACCAAATGAACACATCTTTCAAAGAGATTTGAATAAGATATATACGCATATACACATATAGAATTTAAAATGTATGTGTTTATAGTGTATTCCCCAAATTCTAATATACAAGTTTGAGGGAGGAAGAAGTGCGATGAAGAAGTGCCTATAGCAAGAGGGTACGCTCAGGTGTATGGGTGTGAAAGAACTCAGGACCCTAAACAAAAGTGACACAGGGCCTTTGAGTAACAATAAGCTAAATCATAAAGCCAGATTTCAGATTTCAGATGTCTTTGTATATTGTATATTGGATTTTTGTCCCAGAGAACAAGATGCTTTGAATTTTTCTTTGTTTCAGCAGTTCTAGTTTCGAGAGGTTGGTTGCCTTCTCAAACCCCCCCCCCATATTGAGCAGTCTGATTATGCGTATTGTTAAGTATTTGGGCCAATTTTGTGAGAAGCAAAAGGAAAGGTAATACTTGACACAAGTGAAATGTAAATCCCTAAATTCATCAATTCCGAGCATGTCTCCCTCCTTTATATTCGTGTTACAGCTGCTCCGGTGTACCAACGGTTTGTTGAGTACAACTGTTTATGCGCAACCTTGCTTACCTGAATATGTGTAGTGTACACTTCGGTGCCATATAAACACACCTGGTTCGGCATCGAAGAATTGAGTGTGCCATTCTCTTTTGAGCCACAGACCTTTGATTGTTTCCAAGTGCTTCAATCTTACTCAAGTATTCATTCACCAGATGGGGTTTTGTTGTTGGGATGATTGGAGCGCCTCTACACCAGCCACAATAAGCCATAAATGGACTTTGTATATGAGATTCAGCCACATCACTCGAAGACAGCAAAAAAAAAAAAATTTCGAAGAAAACCATAACAAAGACAAACCAGGTTTTGGATATAATTGATCAAATTCATCTCTCCTTCTTCCGAAATCCAATTCTATTTGTTTCATCTGTTCATAGGCTGATATTGTTGAACACTATGAGTAGCAATAGTTTGAACTGGAATACTTTGAACTTTGTATCATTATATGATGCAATAAGCTCGAATGATTTAAAACAGACACATGCCTTGATTCAATACTTGAAGTCTGATTTTCAGTCGATATTATCATCCAGCATTTCCAAAAATGAAGGTAGCAGGCAGAAATTGGAATCAGGAAAAATAGAGATCGACAGTCAAAGCTATGAAATCAACCAAGATTTCATCGTATCTGCCATCAAGCTATCAGATGACTTGAATATTGACGAGTTGATTGCTGCACAATTGATACATTACACAACAATCGAGCCGTCCTTCCATAAGCTAGGAATATCCTTGATTGAACTGGCAAAGCTGAATTACTATTTGAAAAGGCAGCACGTTTTACAAATCATCTCATACGTATTGAATGCATCTAATGATACCAGCTTGATAAGTACGATAATATCACCCTCGTTCGAGCAGAACTTATTGAAATCTTTCCAGAACATCGAGCTAGAGTTGAAAGAAATCAACGACTTGATCAAGAGATCCAAGATATTGGGAAATTATCACTCAGCTCAATTTCAGCAAAACACCAAGTTTAGAAGAGGTTTTCTATACAGGGAGCACGAAATTTTGGGTGAGGTCTTATTGGGTTTGTCATCTTTAAATAAGTTATCAAGAGCTTCTTTTGTGGAATTCTATAACCATTTGAACAACTATGATCCTGATGATCTATTCATGATTCACTTCTTACCAGGTTTATTGCACTACTGTTCATTAGTCAGATCATCGCAGATAAATGCCATGGATGCCAAAGCTATTCATGATTTCTTTGTTAATCAAGAATTGAAATCATCAAATCTAGATAGTATCTCCAACAAACCAGTAAAATTGGTGATCATCTTATCATTTTTGGCATCTTTTACTCATTACTGCCTGAGTACCACACAACTACAAGCAGAATTTGATTTGGAGGCCAAAATTTCCGCGCCAATCAAAATATGTATTGAGTTGGGAGCATTTGAACAATTAATGTGTATTGCAGCTGATACGTCCATTATATCAAATAACAGCAATTCCTTTTATGAATTCAGACCTTTATTACAAAGACATATTCCTAAATTGTTTCCAAAACAGATTTTAGACATTGATGAGAATGCTACAATGCTTCTGAAAAGAAAATTGCAGCAAGAAAATGCATCAAATGGTAGTGGCTCGTTTGATGAAGAGACCATCTCTCCAATATATATCGTTGATGGTGAGTTTCAGATTTCAACACATTTTTTGGATTTGTTCGCTCCAATAGTAAGTGATTTTGTTCATACTTTCATTTCTAAGTCAGCCTATATTTTAACGAGATTACATGATGCGGAAGAGGATCAATTATTGTCGTCTGGAGATGTTTTCAAGTTGGACGAAATTTCAGACCGTGCAGATCTTGAAAGGTTCTATGTTGCAATATACTACTTGTGCGTTGGAAGACCTTGGCTTTGTTCAAAGTTTTGGGAAGACAAAGCTGCAAATGCATCGTATGGATTCTTGAAATGGGCTTCTATAAGTTGTGGCTCTGCTTTGATCAATTCATGCTTCTGCTTAATGTTGAGTGGGTTAGCTTCGGGCGAAAACTGTGCCATTGAAGTTTACAATTTCTTACAAACTACAAACACTTCTAACAGTTCAGCTGGTGGTTTCATGAGCGGCTCGTTTTCCAAAACCAACTGGTCAACAATTTATGAAGCCTTGGGTTATTATAATAAGGTATTGTCGGAACCTGTAGTAGAAGAGAAAGACGAGACTCAAGTCACATCAAACTCAGCGTTTATGCCACGTCAACAGCTTCAAATGATCATCCCTGAATTAGGTGAGGAGTCAATTTTATTCATTGTTGGATACTTGCAGTTGATCTCAAATGTTTCTTCCAATAACTCGAGAACACAAAAGGAGCTCTTTAAGAGTGATGACATGGAGTTGCCAAAAATTCTAACCAACTTCTTAAATTTGAACGAATCAAATCGCTCTACAGATATATTGGTCTCACCAATATTGACAACTTTGCTGTCCTTGGTAGGCAATGAAATAGATGTAAGATATAAGATTTGGGAGATGTTAGACTCCTGGATTTTCAATCGAGTCAAAATCAACATGTTTATCAATAAGGATGGCTCAAAGTTGAATACCAAGAAAATATTTGAGACCAGTTTGAAAAACTATAATGATATTTTGGCATTCTCAAGCTTAGTTGACAAATTGATGACTCCCATAGTTCATCCCTCCAACTTTGAACAATTTCAATTATTATACCCCATCGAACTTGGGATTGAAAACGGTAGAAAATTTGGAATTTACCCATACTTGGAATTTTTGATTGGCGATGTTTTTTCTACAACGGCTGAAATCAGCGATATTGATGATAAGCTAAACTTGCAACTTCCAATTTTGAATATTATGAAAAGTGGTTTGAATTTCATAAATGAGAAGGATATAATTGAATTACCTCAAGTGATGAATTTGAAAAATGTAGACAACTTGTTCAACGTGTCAAGGAAAGTCTCTCCGTTATTATTGACGCTATCAAGTTCACAAACTGACCCAACGCTGAAACAGACTGATGACTCGCTGTTGGTTAGATTTGTCAAATCACAACCATCAACTCCAATAATGAATCAGTTATTCCAATCTAAAGTATATTCTACTTTGTTCGAAATATGTTCTATTGGAATTGACAAAATAGTCGATAAGACGGTACATAGTAAAACGGTTCAAGTGTTGTCTATCTCGTTGGAAATTTTGGAAAGAGTTTTAGATTTACAGCCATACTACATTGAATCTTTCTTACCAATTATCAAGAAAGATGGATCGATCATTGGAGATTTGGGAACTCATGGTTTAAGATCATTTTACGATGCATTGCTGTTTGAGTTGCCCATAGTGGCTCATATTGGTTTATATGTGGGATCCCAGCATTTATCAATCGCCAAAAGCTCATTGGCTCTATTGACACAAATTTCTAACTCACAGCAGTTCAATTCGACTATTCAAATCTCAGGATACATGGATAATAAATCAAGCAAGAAGAAATTATTGACAATTTTTGAAACAGTTGATGAATCTTTGAGATTGAAGCAATCATTCATTGATCAGTTAGAAAGTGAGATTACGTGTGATGACTCATTTTTCTTGAAGTGCAACCTTTTGATGTTGATAAATGATGGATTATCAGTTTCAAGCAATGAAGCCAGTTTATCACATTTTTTATTAGGATTTGAAGCGAAAGGTTTCAACACGTTGATTGCTAGTGATGAACTCACCATTTCGTTTCAAAACAGTAGTTCGAGATCGCTTTTGAAATCCATCATGTATATTTTGACTTCAAGTTTGGAAAACCTTAAGATTAGCCCCTTCGAAGATATTGACCTACAATTTGCTCCAATAAAACTAGCTTCTCTTTGTATGGACATTATTTTGAAGCTATGCAGAAACAAAATGACGAAAAGTATGGTAGTCCCCTTATTGAGGTCAAACGATTCTTTCAACAATTTATTTTGCATTTTGATTGAAAAAGATATAAAGTTAGATATCAACTCTACTTTGTTTGATGGTTTGAGATTTAATCCAAGCTTGAACATCAAAGATGATCAGTTTGTCAAAACCACTTCTGCCGGAACATTGATGGCATATATTGAATTTAGAAGTTTTGTGTATCAGTACTTGTCACTAGAATTATTTAGTGCTTCCGCTATTGGCTCACTCTCGTTGACCAAAATTTACATTTCAAAGCTGATTAATGGAAACGAGGTATTAAATGGTTCCCCGAAAGTTTTGAATTACTTAGACTTCATTGAATTTCAATTTTTCAACTGTGTCGAACCAAGCGACATCGAAATATTCAAAAACTTGGATTTCAACTACATATTAAAACAGATAGAATCTGTACCAAGAATAAAAGGTACCTATGATTTAACAATTATTGATTCTGTCGTCGCTCTACTTGGCAAAGAGTACCTCAAGCTTAATTTAGTTCCTCAAGCTCAATTACAGAATTTGTTTGAGAAGGAGTCCGCAAATTTGAAGAGTTTTATCAATAACGTTTTGATATTCAATAGCTTCAAAAAGTTACAGTTACAGTCATTGCAGTCATGGGCACTTTTGATTCAATCCATAGTTGATAATGGTAGATTGTCTTCATTTGGTAAGACTAACTTCATTTTAGAGGTATTCCTGAACGTTTTACCAAAGATCAATGATTACATTGAACTTGATGTTTCATTTGCTCAGGAGTTGATTTCTCTATGTGTTGTCCTATATGATTTGTATGATAAGTCTTCAGATGATAATAATACGACATTGGTATATCATAGGTTGTACACCTTGTTTCAAACGTGCATTAGTGGTATCTTAGTGCCGCAATCGACTTTAGAACTAAGGTCCGATTTGTATGTCTTGTCAAACCGGTACTTGAGGCAAATCTCGTCGGATGTTGAGATTACAAAATCCATTCTCAGTTCATTGAAATCGTTGGAACAGTTTGAGCGATTTTTCAAAATTTTGTTTGACGATTCCATTCTAGGCGAGGGTTCGAGCAAGGTGACGTCTTTATTATTATTGGAAAACATTGTCAAGATATCAGTTAATTGTAACGATGATTTCATTTTGAACAGTCTAATCAAGAACAACTATTTGAGTCTATTGATAAGATCAATCAAAAAAACCGATGATATTTTGAAATCCTCGTCTAACAATTCGGCAAATGTTACTATGTACCAGTTATTATACGAGTTAACATCTTTCAAGACAACGTTGTACTTCTTGATAAGAGTTGCTGAAACAAGATTGGGTGCTTCCAAGTTATTACAGTCAGAACTATTTCAGATTATCTCAAGTCTACAGTTCTTGAAGATAGATCCGGATTTAGGAGTTGATTTAAGATTTGAAGAGTACGAATTACTGGAAAACAAATATGTTAGTGTCAATTTATCGTTGGATACTCCATTGAGATTGCCGAAAGAATACCATGACTCTAAGGAAGAGAATGTTACCACTGTTTCGTTATTTGAGATAATTGTTCCAATCTTCCAGTTGATCAGTTGTATAGTCATTTCAATGGGTCCTGGAAATTCAATCGTGTCCAGGAAAGTCAATGAAATTTTGGTGCAGTACTCCAAGTTGATTACTGGAGTGTTGAAAAGGGATCTTATCATTGAGAATAAGTTAAACAATAATTTGATAAAGGAAGGGGTAATTTATAATGAAGATAGCTCATTGATGGGCTTGCAAGAATTAGTTAAGCAATTTTCTTTATTGTATAGTCTTGTTCGCCAGCCATGATACACCTCGAGGTTTGTGTTAAACAAATGATTTTGTTATGTTTTTATGTGCTCGTTCTTCTAGTCAGCTGTCAAAGTAGTGTGGCGGGCTTCAACATTCCCGATCTGTATCCCCCAAAATCCCGCTGGATCTCTTATCTTGAAAACATATATATCTTCAATTCCCTTTTCCTCGAAAAAGTTACAGAGGACACTTGAAAATTATCCAGTTTATATTGCGATGGAAATTAATCGGCGTAAGCAAAAGTTGCTGAAGCGCAAATACAGTAAAAGAGGATGTTCAGAATGTAAAAGAAGAAGAATCAAGGTAAGCACATCAGACTGTTGAAGCAATATAGCATGGATTCTAAAGTGCAATTATACTGACAACTTAGAGAGAAAAAATATAAAGTGCGATGAAGGAAAACCGGCTTGCTGGCAATGTTCCAGATTGAGCAAGATTTGTGTCTACGGTAAAGATGCCGCATTATCAGATTATGAAGAGTCTACTTCAAAGTTGCAAACTCTAGCACCATTATCGATTTTGGAAGAGAACCCTACTTCCAGTCCAAAACAAAAAGAGGATCAAGTGGATCAAGTGGACCACGGTTATTTTCTTCCTCCTCAAAACACTGCTGTAAATTTATCCAATACGGTGGGAAACCCAAATGTCTTGCTCGAAGGGGATGAACTTTTGGTATCTAATGCTAATGCATTGGCGCACAACCTAAACGACATTTTGAGGATGATGCTTGACACACACAACACACCCCAATACCAAAATGCTGAGGATTCGATAAGTGGTTTTTCTTTGTTCGATTCAGACGTAAACAGCTCTCCTTTCAACGTTGAGTACAAGAAAAACTCTTCCGATTCATCACTAAATGCTGGTTCATTTCCACAAGGTTTAATGATAAGCACTCCAACCAAAAACTCGTTACCAAATGATTCACAGGCCGGCATGGTTAAAACTAGCAACTCTGATATTCCAAAAGTTGCTGAGATTTTGGATTTTCAGCTTTCCAAGATCAACTTAGGAGAACAGCATCAGCTTTACTTGGAATTTTTTTACTACGATTTCTCAAAGATCATCCTACCATTTCAGCCTACAAAAAAACTAAATCCTGCTAGAGATATTTTGCTTTCAGTTGCAGTCAAGCACCCGTATTTGTTATCAATAATATTGGCTTGTGGTGCTTTATCAGCTTTCAGTAAATCATCATTATCAGAAGATATGAACGCACAGTCTGCGTACTTGAAATCATGCCTAGAATCACTTTCCAAAATCTTAGCCTCTGAGAAAGAAGTTTTAATCAAGAACGTTGAACCGTTGTTATTAACAGTAATACTTCTTACGTCCATTAATGCATCTTCATCTAGTCAGTCGTGGAGAGCTCATTTGCGTGGAGCTAAAGATCTCTTGATTATGTATGCATCTTCCACAGAAAAAGAAGGTGAGCCTGATTCATTGGTACTAACTTTTTGCAAAGTATGGTTTATATCGATTGAGATGTTAGCTTCATTTACCGCTCCATATGGTGGAACAATAGAGAATGAAAATGATTTGAATTCCTTAATCAGAAGTGATCTGAAAGAAATTGAGCTATTGGAATTACTACACTTGGTAGATTCTAATGGATTTAACCTTTTATATGGATATAGTTCAGATTGTACTGTTTGTCTTCGTGACTTGGCCAATTTGTTGAGAAAACTCAGGTCAAAGGATGGCAGAAGTTCGAATGGAAAGCTCCATCATAGAAGTTATAAAACAACAAACAATGGTGAGGTTCTGTTTGCGGAAATCTCCAGTTTGTTACTGGGACTTGAAGTGTCTGCAGAGTTCGAAATACTTGACAAAAGCGGTATCGTACCTGAGTCGCACCAAGCGCACCCAAAAAACAAGGATATCACCCAATTGAACGAAATGCAAAACGACTCTATTGGCTACGTATTACAACTCAATAGGAAGATCAAAGCATATAGCTGGTATGATATTTCACATCAATCATATGTAGCTGCAGCTCAACTTCTAGTGCTAACAAAACTCATGGGACTACCAAAGGAATCGTCTATGGTCCAAGAAGTTGTTTCAAAGATAATATCTCTAATGCATTTCCTTGATGATCCAATTCCAACTAGATCATACCATCCAATGATGCTTCAATGGCCGATGTTGGAAGCCGGCATTAATTGTATTAAGGCCATGGATAAGAGAAGAGTTGAAAAGTTTTTTAGGTTATTGCTGGAATTAGGATCAGGGAGTGCTGGTCACTCTTTGAAAAGAGTAAGAAAGTCTTGGAAAATTTGCTCTGCCTCTGATTCTATCATGAAATCACAAATGTCAGAGGATCTCAACACTGGTAGTCTTGAAGCTTTATCCGACTCTAACAACTTTTCAAGCATGGGAAGTAGTAAGAATAATATTGTTGATGAAAGTGATGGTGATACAGAGGTTGATGTTGTAACATATTAGGCACACTGTCTTGTTTTGGCACACATAACCTGGAAATAACCTTTAGTCGGGTAAACCAATAAGTTAGTAACTCAAATCCAAGATTTTATGTTTTTTTATTTGTATTTCTAGTCATTAAGCAGTCAAATTTCTTGCTTTTATGTTTGTCTAACATCTTAGAAAAGTTTTGCTTGAATTCATAATATTATGCCTTTCAGCAATTATAGGTTTAAAATTAAAATAAGTATAGTAATCATAAATTTTTTAAAAAAAACGGATTACTTAATGGGTGCAAATCTAATTACTTTGCTCAGTCTTTTTTTTCTTCTTCACCCTTGATGATCATCAATGAAATGATGGAGTCAGCAACCTGTGCAGCAACAATTGAAGTAATCTCTGCGCTGTCGTAAGGTGGGGATACCTCGACGACATCACCCCCAATTACGTTGAGACCTTCCAATCCATCCAAAATCGTTAACAATTCACGACTAGTCCATCCACCTGGTTCCACAGTACCTGTCAGAGGAGTGAAGGCAGGGTCCATTGAATCAACATCAACTGTGATATACAATGCAGATGAAGTGCCAACTCTTTCCTTGATCTTTTTGATAATACCTTGAGTTCCAATAGTATCAATATCTCTGGCAAGGATTCTATCAAATCCACATTCAATATCATGTTCCACATCCCTTTTGCCTGGATAAGGTCCTCTGATGGCAGCATGCATAGAGTTGTCAGCTAAGTAACCTTTTTCATGTGCCCAATGTAAATATGTACCATGGTTCAATGATTGATATTCAGAAATATTTCCTCCAAAGAAGGAAGGTTGCCAAGTATCCAAGTGAGAATCAAAGTGTAAAACGGTTATTGGACCATAGTTTTCATAAGCCGCCTTGATTGCTGGAAGAGTGATTGTATGGTCACCACCCAAAGTGAAAATTTTTGGAATTTTATTTGGATTATTTTTTGAAGTTGAATGCTTGGCTATAGCCCTCTCGGCTCTGTAAATCTGATCAATGGCAATTCTGTTATCCAATGGAGTAACAGGTGGATCACCGCAATCAACGATTTTAGCCCAGTTTTTGTAAGGGTTGAAGCCGTCTCTGTAAACAGAGTATGCAGGAGCTAAACGTTTTGCCCCTTGACGAATACCGCTTGGCCCAAATCTGGTACCTGGTCTATACGATGTACCTGAGTCAAATGGAGCACCCACAACAGCAATATCAAAAGCTTCTTTCTCAAAAAACTCCGGATCGTAACAGTTTGCATATGGCAAATGAGCAAATGTGTCGATACCGCCAAATTCACCTCCACGGTATAATACAGATGAACCGTTGATATCTCTTAGGTCATCTGGGTCTGGATACAGATAATCATCGCTTGTCGTGAATGCGTGAAAATGATCCGGAATTGGAAGGGGTTCCTTTTTAGCCTTCAAAACGGCTGAATTCAGTTCACGTTGGTTGGTCAAAAACGAACCCAAATAAAAATCCAAGAAAGACTTGTTCTTGTTTACGGAGGCTTTAGCTGTGTTTTTGGAATCATCACAAGAAAATGAAAATTGCATCAATTCAGCTTCGGCTTCTGGAATGGCAACGGCATTTGTCCCCTGGATAGCAAATGTTGCTAACACAATTGATTGCAAAATAGCGTCTGAAATTTTCATAATGAACAAATATAACTGATGGTTTTTGAGTGATTGAAAAAAGAGAAAACCTTCAATATAGTTTAGAAATAAACAGCACATTATATACAGATGTTGTTTGATTGATTTTATTACACTTTGATTGTTTCTATGTAATCTTGAAGGAGAAGAATATCATGAAGCAGCGGGATTATAAAGCTTGTCTTGAGGGTTTCCGCGGGCTTTTTAGTGTTTCTTTTAAAAAGCTACCTCCATTTTATTCAGCTACCCAGACTTAATGTTCCTTTTTGTTAAACTTCTTAGTAGATGTTGAAAACTGTATTTTACCATCAACATGTATCTTTTGCGAGATAAGATAAAAGGGATAATTCGCAGTGCGGCGCGCAATCAATTCCAGCGCGATTTGTTGTCTCCCCTATTTTATCAGCTTTACCAGTTAAGTTACAGCGAAAAATTGGTATTTTGATCTCGTCTTGTCATGAAAGCAAAGCACGTTAAGTATTTTCACTCTTATTTCTCATTACTGTGAAATACGAAGGACATCTTAGTTGAATCCTTTATGCTTTAGATATATAATCAACAACATTGTAATCACTTTATATAAGCACTGACAAACTCAACTTTATTTCGCTGAAGAAGATACACTCAAACTTTAGCATCTCTTTTCAAAAAATGGGAAATAGTATCCCAGTAGCAAAATATAATGAGCTCACACCAATAAATTTTGAGGGTGCACAACACTGTGGTCCTGATGAACTTTCTCCTATAGTTAGTCTTGTTCCAGTTGTCGAAACCACACCAAAGGCGGAACTCATTGCTATCATTAAATCTTCAGTACCATTGATTTTCACATTCTTCCTTCAATATTCATTAGCTGTTGCTTCAATATTCTCAGTTGGGCATCTTGGAAAAACAGAACTTGCCGCAGTTTCTTTAGCCACCATGACTTTTAACGTTACAGTTTCCATCTTCAATGGTATGGCAACATCCCTAGACACGTTTTGTTCGCAAGCATATGGTGCTAAAAAATATCATTTGGTTGGTCTCTACTTTCAAAGATGCACAGCAATGATTTTGACAATTTCGGTTCCCATTATTATTCTTTGGGTATTTTCGTATGATATCTTCTTGAAATATTGTGTGACAGACAAAAACTTAGCATTAATGGCTCAAAGTTACTTAAGAGTGATTGCTTGTGGTGCACCAGGATACATATTTTTTGAAACTGGTAAAAGATTTCTACAAGCTCAAGGTATCTTTGTTGCTGGTCAGTATAGTTTGTTCATATGTGTCCCAATGAATGCATTTTTGAATTACTTACTTGTTTGGAACGAGTATATTGGTATTGGGTTTTTAGGAGCTCCACTAGCAACTGCTATTTCATACTGGATGATGGCCCTATTGCTATTTGCATACGCTGTCTTTATTGACGGTAGAAGATGTTGGTTTGGACTCAAATTTAAAGACTCATTTGATCAGTGGGGTCCAATGATGAAACTAGCTTTAAATGGTACGGCTATGCTACTCTCCGAGTTTATCGCCTTTGAGATCTTGACTTTATCTGCGGCAAGATTGGGGACATCAATATTAGCTGCTCAATCAATTGTTTCAACTATGGCAACTTTGGCATTTCAAGTTCCATTTGCCATCTCAGTGGCATCCTCGACAAGAATTGCAAATTTCGTAGGTGCAGGAAAAGTTTCATCTGCCAAAGTTTCAGTCAAAGTTACCTTGCTGTCTGCAATTTGTGTTGGTATTTTCAACTTCGCAATACTAATTTTGGAAAAACAATCCATCGCGAGGGCCTTCACTTCGGATCCTGAAGTTCTTGGCACTGCAGTTTCCATCATTACAATCTTGGCCATAAATCAGCTATACGACTGTTTGAACGTCTTGGCTGCTGGATGTTTGAGGGGTCAAGGGCGCCAACACATTGGAAGCTCGTTAAACTTGATTGCGTACTATGTAATTGCAGTTCCATTAGCATTGTTGTTGGCCTTCAAGCACGGTTGGGGGATCAAGGGATTATGGATTGGTCTTGGGGTCGGAATCATTTGGCTAGCAGTGGGTGAGACTTACTTTGTATTGACCTCCAATTGGAATAAGATTGTTGAGGATGCAAATTTAAGAAATTCTATTTAATTGGTTTTGGCAATATTTAGTTTAACTTATAGATTCATTTTATCTCAAAAATCATTGCTCGTGATAATGCACACCTAGGTGGAACTACTAAAGTAAACAGTCAAAGTGCGATTTCAAAGCCTACTTAGCATTCAAGAAAGGAATCAATCTGATCAGTGATTGGAGGACCAGAAATAAGGCTCTTGTTGAAGCCGTCCTGCCTATATCGAACAAGCATGCCAAAAAGTAATCGGCCAGTTTTTCAAAAGAAACTCATTTGATTTATTTAACTCATAATTTTGAGTAAAATAATAATCTGAGTGGTGTTTTTTTTATTGCCACAACAGATTTTCAAAATACATCTGAATTCAATATATCTAAATCTCAATTAACTTATCGGCCTATTTGATCAATGTGGCTCTTTCGCAAAATGAGTCAGATCGATTTCAACGATGCTGTTTTGCGCGGGATCTCAAGATTGGATCTTTCAGGATAATCAGTTGAATCTTTTTTATCCATTTACAAGGGAAATTTTTTGAAGAAGCCCAACCGAATATTCAAATCTCGTTATTTTTTCATCAATAGCGTCATATAATCTCTTATCAGAAATTGGCTGATAACACTAGCCCATTGCTTATCATTCAACCGAATGGATTTCTAAACTCATCTGACCAGACCATCGATACTTATATCCATCAACTTTTTCTTCAAAGTCAGTAATGTAGAATCATACGCTCGATTAGCTTCAAGGACAACACAAAAATAATGAAACTTTCATTACCTTCTAAAGAATCCTGGAGAGAGACTCTCAAATCATTGGAGGTACCACACGAAGATGGTCAGGAATTATCTATTCTTCGTAACCCGGATTTGGAACCCATGATTCCCAGTAGAAGAGTTTGGGGATTTTTTGGATTTTTTGGTTATTGGGTAAGTTATTCTATGAGTTTGAACATATATTTGATCATCTATTAACTGTAAAAAGCAATAGGCTATTCCCAATTTGACCATATGGACCTGGAGTACTGGCTCTGCTATCTTGAGTCTCGGCTTGAATATTCAGCATACAATGGGTGCTTTGACCTTAGGTAATATCATCATCGTAATTTACACATCTTTGAACTCTGGTCCTGGTTCCAAGTTCCATATTGGCTACACCGTCTGTCAAAGGATGATATTTGGAATATACGGTTCTGCTATTGGTATTCTAATCAGGATTATTCTTGCAATTGTTTTTTATGGATCGCAATCTTGGTTGGGCGGTGTGAGTGTTGTTGTCATGTTAAGTTCCTGGTCAGAAAGTTTTTTAAACATGAAAAATACATTCCCCGATAGTTTGGCCATGACGACCAGAGATTTTGTTGGATTCTTGGTATTCCAAATCATTCAATATTTCTTCTTCTTCATGAAACCGGAGAGTATGAACGGTTGGGTTAATGGTTCGGCATTAATCACACTTATTGCAATGTTGGGTGTCTTCGGATATTGCCTTCATGAAAATGGTGGCCCAGGACCCATCTGGGATCAGAAGATTGAAATGTCAAAATGGAAAACCGGCTGGATGTGGCTTTATGGAATTACCATTTGGTATGGTGCCTTATCACCGGATATCACTAATCAGTCAGACTTTTCAAGGTTTAGCAGTGGAGCTAAAAAGATGTATTCCGGAATCATTGTTTCGGTTATGACAACAGGCACTATTGTCCCATTTATGGGGTTGATAACAGCTTCAACTACTTCTCAGCTTTATGGAACTGAATATTGGTTACCAACTGATATATGTCTTCAATGGATGTCAGATAATTATTCAAGTGGTACCAGATGTGCAGCTTTCTTCTGTGGTTTTGCGTTTGCATCTTCCCAACTAACTTTTAATGGTATGTGTCTCTGAGTTCACCCTCAATAATTATTGGATTTTACTAACCTTTCTTCTCATGTTTTGTTCAACTAGTAATCGCGAATGGTTTCAGTGGTGGGATGGATTTATCTCTGGTTTTTCCAAGGTATATCAATATTTTCAGAGGTGCAATAATAACAGCTTTACTATCCTGGGTTGTCCAACCTTGGAATTTCTACAACAGTTCAAGTGTGTTCATTACTGTGATGTCGTCGTTTGGTGTCGTTGTTTCTCCTATCATCGGGATAATCGTTGTAGATTATCATATTTTGAGAAAAAGAAAATTGCCGTTATCGCAATTATACTCCACATCAAAAGATGGTGCATTCTACTTTACTTATGGAGTTAATTGGAGGGCAGTAGGATGCTTTCTTTCTGGTGTTGCTCCCGGTATTCCTGGGTTAATTGCAAGTGTTCAGCCAAATGTGCATATCAAGACTAATATCTCAGATTTTTTCTATAACAGTACAGTATTCTCATTCGTCTGTCCACTGGCATTATATTATTTCGTTTGTTTGATATTTCCAATAACTGGAGCAGGAACTTTGGACGATGAAGATTATTTCAATGCATTTACGCCTGAAGAGTGCGAGAAGATTGGAATCAAGCCATATTCTGGTGTTCAACGTTTACGCACAGTAGAAGTTTTGGAAAGCTCTAGTTCTCCATCTGGTGGTCTTTATAAGGAAGATACCAAAGCTAACTATGAATTGAAAACTTTAGAAGTTTGATATTTGTTCCAATTTGTTACTTTTATGCCTCTATTTTCTTTTTTGTTAGCTACTGTCTTCGTTTATGGTCGTATATTTAGGTAATTTGTTTTTGTGTTTTACCCTTTTAAAAAAAGCAGTTATAATTTTCTCGAAGCCGTGCAGAAACTGGATTTTCAAAACCATTCTAATAAATAAAAAGGTCGCAAGACTCATTGGATCAAATAGGCCTCGCAATTTGCCTCTTGAAAGCTGTTGGATGCAGCCAGAAATGAAAGCAAAAGTCGGCTACTTGCTCATAAAAAACGTTTTAATTTTTCAATCACGACCTTGAGTATTCAAAATAACCTCGCGATGAGAACGATGATAAAGATAACTCACCTTTAGCATTAAGTTGGCCTCCATTGATTTTTCCAATATGATAATATTTCAAACTCTCATGCTATGCATGTCGTTTCTAATATTTGCCGAAGACAACAAGTCCCTTGTTCGGACCTTGAATAAATCTAACTTTGAGTCTTTTATCAAAGAGAATGACCTAACAATAGTGTCGTTTTACAAACCTGGATGTGAAAATTGTGAATACTTTGAAACAGAGTATGATAGACTCTCGAGAAACATGCAAACAAAAAATGTCACTATTGGTAAAGTTGACTGCTCAGTCGAAAAGCTTTTATGCTCAGATTATAACATCGAAAGGTTTCCAACTTTGAAGACCTTTCAAGTAAACCAGAGACCACTCGATTACAGAGGAAACAAAGATGCCATTAACTTGACTAACTATATTTCCAAAAAGCTATCACCTCTTATTCTTACGGTAAATACTGTTGAGGAGCTCGAAGTAATTGTGCTCAGTTCCATCGAACCGGTGGTGGTTCAATCATCAGATCAAAAAGATAGGTCTTCTGATGAGTTCACAAGGATTGCAAACGCTTACAAAGATCATTATAAGTTTATATCATCAACCCATACCGAATTATTCAATACTTATGGCTCAAGATTTTTGGTGTTCAGGCCAAATGACTTGACACCTTCTTTAATTTCCAACTCATACAAACCTGACGACCTTCTAAAGTTCATACAAATACAAACTAAACCACTTATGGGTGAGATCACAAAAGATTCGTTCAGGTTGTACAATGAGATGGACTTACCGATAGCCTACTTCTTTTATGCAAGTGTCAATGATATAGATGCCATCAGCCAGCTGTTCGAGCTGCAGGCTGTAAAATATAGAGGGCTAATGAATTTTGTCACTATAAGCACCAAAGAATTTGGAAATTATTTAGAAGAGCTTAATTACCCAAGAGATTCCTATCCAATTTTAGTGATTCATGATTTGGGTTCGAACTTAAAATATGGTTTGGAATCGATCACAAACGACAGCTTAGAAGAGTTTGTTGAAGGTTTTTTCAAAAACGCTCTCGAACCGAAAATCAAAAGTGAAGAGATTCCAAAATCACAAGACTCTCCAGTTTATAAACTAGTTGCCTATACACACGACGAGATAATTAAAGCAAACCCAAACAAGACAATTTTGGTCAAGTATTATGCACAATGGTGCCATCATTGCAAAAGGATCGCTCCCATATATGAAGAACTTGCAACAACAATCAAAAACGATCTGATTGAATCCTCTAAGTTTTTGATTGCAGAACTAAATTATCCACTAAACGATGTGAGTATAGATATAGATGTTAAGGGTTACCCTGCAATAATTAGGTATCGAAATGGTACAATCGATCAAATGAGTGGTAGGAAAAGTGATATAAACAAGTTGGCTGCCTTTGTTGGGTACGACTTGAGAGCTAGACATGACGAGCTTTGAATCATGGGTATTTTGTCATCTTGATGACTAATAAACTCGGAATGTAACTTACTTTGCTGTTGTATATATTTAGTATAATAGAAAGAAACTCTTTTTCAGCCTACAAAAAAAATGTGCGTTGTTTATCTTCTCCACAGTTTCGAGGTACTCCAATTGAAACTGAAAATTGAAAATTACAGCTTTTTCGGCCAACCCTGATCAAAAATTCAGCAATATAAAATGAAGTCGAAGTAACTGAAATAACCAGGAAGAATTTTAACGTTGAAACCAATTGCAAAAAATCAATACTTCAAAATGTCAAAACTCACAAAAGATTCAAGGTACAAATTGTCATCCGGCTATGAAATTCCAGTCATTGGGTTAGGTGTTTACTTAACGCCAGAGAATGTTGCTTCCGATATTGTATTCAAAGCTTTGGAGAACGGCTATAGGCATATTGACTCAGCCAAGGCTTACGGTAACGAGAAGGAAGTTGTTGAAGGTATTTCCAAGTTTTTGAAAGCCAATCCTAAAGTTGAGAGGTCGGAAATCTTTTACACGACAAAAATCAATACTGAAGGTCAAGGTTACGAAGAAGCCAAACTGGCTATACTGGAAAGTTTGAAAAGTGCCAAAGAAATTGAGTATATTGATTTGTTTTTGATCCACTCTTCACTCACGGACAAAACTAGGAGATTGGGTACCTGGAAGGCCTTGCAAGAATCAGTAGAACTGGGACAGATCAAGTCAATCGGTGTCTCCAACTATGGTATTCATCACATTGAAGAATTGCTCAATTGGGATGGCTTCAAGATTGCGCCAACTATTAACCAGATCGAATTGAATCCTTGGTTAACAAGAAAGGAACTTGTTGACTACTGTAGAAACAAAAACATTTATCTTGAAGCTTATTCTCCCTTAACCAGAGGTTTTAGATTACAAGATCCAGAATTGTTGAAGCTTCTGCAAAAGTATAACGTTTCAACTGCTCAGATTTTATTGAGATGGTCTTTGCAAAAAGAGTTCATCATTTTGCCTAAGACTATCACTGAAAAGAGATTGTTGGAGAACTTGGAGGCTTTTGATTTTGAGTTGAGTGATGATGATTTCAAATCATTGACACATGATGATGAATACTATGTAACCAATCCTAGCTGGGATCCCGTTACTTATCAGGGTTAAGTTTGATATTTATGGAAATTGACAATATAAGTATAATTAAAATAATAATATATAGTCTTAATTCAAAGTCCTGGAACTCAATAGTAAATACCTTGTTCATTGGAGAAGAATGAGTAAGTGTAAGTATGAATATGAGGTCTAATGGCGAGCAATAATTGTTTCATTTGACATTTTTGACCCCCCCACCTTAAGTACATATTTGCCTTAGAGTAATAATGCTCTTTCAAACAAAGTTTCACCTAATTACCTATAGGCGTTTGTGTAAATTACTTAGACTAGCTAAAACGAATGTATTCAGCTCATGATGACATACAGGTGTTTTTTTTTCTGTATATTTGATAAGCCCGATAAAAACAAAATTTTGAAGAATGGAAACTCTTTATCAAGTGCACAAAAATTCTTCTTATACTAATGTCGTTTTCATTGATAATGAACAAAAACAAAACATTTTTCATGAACGACAATAAAAGGGTCTCTGTTAGGCTGTGGTTACATTGCTTCTCCGATGAAAAAGGGGAAGTTTACAGGAACCAAACCAGTCAACAAAGTAAAAGAAGCTGTTTCAAGGTTGCCTTTCTTCTCTTCATACTTTATGAACGATTATGATCATCTGTAAGTTGAATGACTCTATGGCTCTTTGTATATCAAAGATAACTGCGTGACACCACATGTAACTGAGTTTATATTTGTTTGCCTGCTGATATCTGCTGATGAGGTTGTTGTCTTGAAAAATTATAGGGATTCGTTTACAGTAAAGCGAAGTTAAACAAAGACTCAACTTAGCCAAAGCACAGACTAACGTTTTTTTCCTTACAATAAAAGTCTCTTCCAACTGTGTGCAAATCTTGAGTCTGGTGATGAACAAGTTTGAGTATGCGGTTGAAGATTTTTTTAGCTTGGATGTAGGAATTTGACAGTTTTTTTTTTTCCAAGTTTGGCTCATCGCATAAGCACACCACCGTATCTTCTGTATCCCACTGACCTCAACAAACAACTCCCACTCACAGCAGTCGATACGAACAGTCGACCCAGAACCAAACCTGAAAGTAACGGCAAGTGTAGAAGACTTTGTCTCAGTATTTTTTCAAGAGTGAATAGAATGCCTAAAGAGAGAAATGCGCAATTACATCATTTTCCGTCTTGGGTGGAATACGGTAAGGCAGTCAGCAAAAAGTACCAAAACCATATTAAAAATTTTCCAAATTAATTGTTAAGAAGTTTTGAAAATAAATGGTATATAAGGTTTCTCACAGCTTGTTCCCAACCTTTACCTAAGGGAGCATCCATAAAGTTTTCATCTTTCATAAACAATAGCCTTTTTTGAAGAACTTACTGAAAATGGCGTCATCCTCCCCTTCGGATCCACATAATCGCAGTAACTTCAACAAGTTCAACGACATAGATGATAAAGCTGAAGCTAGTATTCACTCGACATATACCTCTTCATCCTCGACAGATGAGAGGAAGTTTTTCGACAAATCATTCACAACTCATCGAAAACTAAAAAGTAGACACATCCAGTTGATCGCCATAGGTGGATCAATAGGTACCGGCCTTTTTGTTACAATTCTGACCGGCTTGATCAAGGGTGGACCTGGAGCATTAGTCACGGCAACCACATTTTGGACAATAGTGATACTCTTGTTAACCACAGGGGTGGGTGAAATGGTTGTCCAGTATCCCACGACCTCTCCATTCATCGAAATGGCTGGTCGTTGTGTTGATGAAGCCTTCGAATGTGCATCCGGCTGGAATTTTTTCTTAATGGAAGCTTTGTATGTTCCGTTCGAAATCACTGCAGTATCATCGATTCTCAATTATTGGAGGGACGATTTTTCCCCAGCCATTCCAATTTCCATAATCATCGCATTGTACATTGCCTTGAATTCAGTAAACGTGAAATATTTTGGAGAAAGTGAATTTTGGTTGAGTATTTCTAAATTATTACTATGTATTGCCTTGTTGTTGTTCACATTTATAACGATGGTCGGTGGAAATCCTCAGCACGATGCTTTCGGTTTCAGATACTTCAAGTCTGGTTCATTCGGAGATGGCTACTTATCTACCGGTGCAATAGGTAGATTTGAAGGTTGGCTAGGTGCTTTGACACAAGCAAATTTCTTTGTTGTTGGCCCTGAATATATCTCAACACTTGCTGGTGAGACTGCAGCTCCCATCAGAAAAAACATGGGCACATGTTTCAGAACTGTCCTCTTCAGATTGGTTCTCTTCTATATTGGCGGTGCCTTGTCAGTTGGTATTTTGATTGCTTACAACGATCCAACGTTGGTTGCTGCCAACTCTGCCGGTACATCAAATGCTGCTTCATCTCCTTATGTGATTGCAATGAATAACATGAACATCAAAGTGTTACCTCACATAGTCAATGCTGTTATTCTCTTAAGTGCTTTGTCTGCAGGTAACTCATACTTTTACTGTGCAACAAGACAATTATACTCACTATCCAAAAGGGGCTTTGCACCATCATTTTTGCAATTATGCACGGAGGGTGGTATTCCAATTTTGTGTATTTTGGTAGTTATAGCGTTTGCATGTTTATCTTTCATGGAATTAGGATCTGGTGGTGCCTTAACAGCTTTAACCTACATTGTTTCAATCTGTACCAAATCGCAAATGGTTGTCTACTGGAACATGGCGGTCACTTACATATGCTATTATAGGGCATGCGAGGCTCAAGGAGTTGATAGAAATTCACTTTCATATAAATCATGGTACCAACCCTACAGCATCTACATTGTCACATTTTTCATCACATTGATGTTAGGTGTTCAAGGTTATCAAGTTTTCAAGCCTGGTATGTGGAGCGTGGAAAACTTCATCTTTTACTACATTATGTTGTTTGTTGACATTTTCATCTTCTG
Organism: Peterozyma xylosa; assembly: GCA_003706035.2. Lineage (NCBI taxonomy): Eukaryota > Fungi > Ascomycota > Pichiomycetes > Alaninales > Pachysolenaceae > Peterozyma > Peterozyma xylosa. Next base: position 310,454 of record PPKF02000017.1, read on the forward strand.
TCTGTATAAGCTCATCAAGAAGACAAAGTTCAGGAAACCCATGGAGGTTGATTTGATAACTGGATTAACAGAGATTGATGAGTTGGATGCGCTGTACTTTGATAGCTTGGAGCAACAAAAAGAAGCTGGTGCCGGAAAAACCTCCAGACTAAGTGGGTTGATCAGTTGGTTGCTCTAGATCTCACATAACTCAAAATACTATACACTTGTAACATTAGCCCCCTTTTTTTTTGGCTCTCACACTATTTGAAATTCGCGTTTTCTATTATTATATACCTATAACAATTTGCATGATATTTTTTGTTTCTTATAGTTCCGCAATGGGTATCTTATACATTATACAGCTACTGTGAGACCAAGTCTCACTCAATCAACCATGAATAATATTCTAGCACTGACTATGGTTGTTGCTGTTGCAGGGTGGGTGGGTACAGGATGCCCTTTTCCGGCGGAGAATGGAACCCTGCACAAATTTTGAGGGTCAATACACTACCTTTTGACTTGTTGTTTTGAGTCTGTTGCCAGTTTGAAAATTTTTTCACAAAAAGCAGATAACAACCGCCCAACGAACAGCAAGTTCAATCAATTCTTTATATCGTGATCTTCATATATCACTTTGGTTAATAGTATCAGCTTCTTAAAGAAGATTTTATCAAGTTTCTATATTGATTTATCGGTGATCATCATCTTCTGAGCCTAAGGAAAAAAAAAATTTCAAATTGAAGGAGAAGCCATTCGACACACTTCAACTCTTTCAAACTTCAACACATCAACAATCAACAAACTTCCACATTTGTTAATCAACCAAATAAAATCAGAATTTTTCTTTTAGGTTTTTTTTAGTTTATTTTTTTCTGGATCCCTTTTTTGAGTTTGGTTTTCTTTTTTCAATTTGAGTTATTATAACCAAGTAAATTGAAAAAAAAAAAATTGACACTGTTTCAAAAACACTAAAACAAGGGCCATATTATTATATTGAAAATCATCGTTTAAAGGAATAATTGTATGCCATCTGATAAGTTAGCGTTTAGATTCAACAGACCAGCTAAACCTAGATAACACGACTCACACCCATTTTTATTTATTTTCATTTTATTGAATCTTATTTATCAAGACAGTTTTGTTGATCAATCCCAAGTCAACAGTCATCTTCTTTTCAAGTCTTCAAAAAAAAAAGGACGAGAAAATCAACCAACCATCCAAGCGATCAATCATATTTCACTCCTCAAAAGAGATCAAAAAAAGAGAAAACTATCAGAACCATTCGTCTTCATCAAATGGGTTTGCAAACTACTCAATTGACTACTCCAGAACCAAGATCTCCAGATTTTGTTAATCACGAACTTTCTTCAACTTTAGATTCATCCAATGCATTCGAAGGTCCAGAGAAGTTGTTAGAGATTTGGTTTGCAGATTCAGCTTCAAACTTAAACTGCTCCAGCGATTTAGGTTTGCGCTCTATTCCTCTCAAAGAGATCGAAAACTTGTTAGATTTGGTTAGTTGTAAAGTTTTATCAAAGATTTCATCTTCAAAAATGGATAGTTACTTGTTATCCGAATCGTCGTTGTTCATATTTCCACACAAGATGATCTTGAAGACTTGCGGAACTACAACCACTTTACTTTGCTTGGAGAAATTATTCGAATTAGCTGTCAAGTATATTTCTTGGGATATATCGAAAGCTGTTTACAGAATTTTCTATTCAAGGAGATCATTCATGTTTCCAGATAGACAGAAGTCAATTCATCAGTCATGGTCAAATGAACTACAACATTTGAACTCTTATTTTGAAGAGTCAACTTCGAAAGCTTATGTTGTTGGCGATTTGAGTAATGATCATTGGTATTTATATATTAATGGTCTGGTTGACACATTGTTCGTTGAACGTCCAATTTCTCCACCTATTGATGATAACATGTCATTATCAGTTCCAGAAAGTCCAATTGATGAAACTTTCGAAATGTTGATGACTGATCTCTCACCTTTAGAAACTCCCAAATTTATGACTGAAAAATTTCAGCTGGAAAACTTCCCGGAATTGGATACTTCGAATGACGATTTTGGTCATTTTCTTGGTTCGAAGACGATGTCCTTGACCGGTTTGGACTCTATTTTCCAATCCAGTGATGTTGATCTTCATGGTTCGAAGGACAAACATGATTCGTTTGCCTTCCAACCTTGCGGATTCTCCTCAAATTCAATTGTTGACGAAGACTATTATTACACGTTGCACGTTACACCAGAACATGGCTGGTCATATGCTTCTTTTGAGACCAATGTCCCAGCTCATTCAAAGGTTTCAAAAATCCAAGTCATGGAGAAGGTCTTGAATATTTTCAAACCTGGCAAATTTTGTTTGGTATATATGAGTGAGATCAATGAGTTCGGCGAAGAGCAAAATGATGAGTTTAGCAAACTAAAGAATTGCAGAGTTGAAGGTTATAAGAAGGTTGATAAGATTTCGTACGATTTGAGATTCAACTATAAGTGTTTATACACTTACTTCGAAAAGGTTTGAGTTTTTTTTTTCTGGCTGATCACATATTGTTGATTATGAGGCTAATGCATATATAACCTTGCTGAAAGTTATTTTATTCGTGTATTATTTACTGAATTCATCATTGCCTTGAAAAATGTAGATTGACATCATAACATTCTCTTTGTATCCTAATATTCCGTTGGACAAGAGGTCAGCCGAATTCTCTCTCGGTCCAGATTTCAATTCCATCCTTCAGTCATGCGTTAAGAATAAAATGAATGGTGGCAATGATGAACAAGCGGGATCTCTGCTATCAATGATAATCCGAAGGTTTCATTTGAACACGGGTTTCGGGCGACGAACGAATGAGGAATTCAAAAAAAAAAAAAATGAATTGTGGGGAAATTTGACCCGGGCCAGAAAACTGTGCTCAAAAGCCAACTCTGATGTTATCAGGGTTGGGTGTAGAAAAAGAAGTTGATGATTGATAATCTGGTAAAATATTAACGGAGTTACATTAGTCGAAATACACATAGTTCCATATGAGTATGAGTAGAAATGATAATGAATCATTAAAAATATCAAAATCGTGCGATACCTGCCGAGCTAAAAAGCTTAAGTGCAACTCGGAGATTCCATGTCCATATTGCAAAAAGCATAACTTGGAGTGCTCTTATTCAAGTGTGAGAAAGCCAGGGTTGAAACCAGGCTATGGTAAAGATGTTACCAGAAGAATTACATTGCTCGAAGATCAAAACATTGAGTTTGCTAAAAGATTTCAAGAGTTGGAAAAGGAGGTTTTGCACTGGAGATACCAACAACAGCTAGACAGGTCTACTAATAGAGTGATCCCAAATGGTAACAACAATACAGAGCAGCAAGAGTCGTATAAGGCTGCTTCTTTGAAAAATATGTTGAATCCTTATACATCACCAATCCCACATCATCAGGAAGAGTCCTCAAAATTTCAGTTTCAAATATCGGCCGACTTGCCCAGTGTTGATCAGATCAGGCTTATGGTTGATTTTTTCATGGAAAAGATTTATCCGCTATTTCCAATTGTCAATATGTTCTTCTGCAGAAAAACGATTGAGTCTTACTTGAAGTATGTGGAGAATTGTAATATCACAGGCCAGGAGATCGTCAATGAGCCACCATTGATCCTATATGGTATAGTCATCAATTGCATGCAAATGAATACATACGATACAGATTTATACACTCGCTGCAAAAACAAGATTATATTAGAGTGCTATTCAGCATCCACTTTGGATCAACTCCGTACTATAACTTTGTTGGCGTTCCACATCATTGGAAAATCAAATGGTACAGAGGTTTGGTCATTGATTGGTATAGCTGCGTCTGGTGCAACACATTTAGATTTGGATCGACAAACAAATGCATTCAAGAGTTTTTCTTATGATCAGAACTCCCCGGCATCAACAACAGGTTCTGATAGAACAATAACCTCATCAACAATGGTCAGAACCAAAAGGGCAAAAGTTTTGAAAAAACCGAAGAGTTGGTTGGAAGAGGAAGATAGAAGAAGATTGTTTTGGGGAATATTAACTTTGGATACACTTAGTGCAACCATTTCAGGTTTACCGACAAAGCTTCAGATAAACCATATTCAATTCTCAGCTCCATTCAAGGATGATTTATGGTGCTCAATAAGGAATGACGACGATGTACCTCAATGTATGATAACAAAAAAGAGCTTGGAATTTTACGACTCTTATTCCTCGTTTGTTGAGGTGATGAGATTGATGCATCAAGTCCACACATTTTTGAGACAAACTCATGACATTGAGAGTAAATCGGAGGTTGGTGAATGGTTCATTCAATACCATCATTTAGAAAACTCTATTGAACAATGGAGAGATGAATTACCGCAATGCTACCAAGCTTTACTTCAAGATAATGAACTTGTCATCAACCTGGATAAGTCCCGAACATCTTTGATCCATGATATTTTATTACATGCTTCATACAATGTTTTATTGATAAAGTTGAATAGCGCATATGGCTATCCTCATTCAGAGTCAAGCTGCTTCAAACATTCAATTCAGGCGAGAAAGAATTGCATCAAATCCGTTGCAAATATCAATATTTTGTTGAGTAGTTTGATGAAATCCAATCCAAATTTGATTGGAGATTTGGGCCCTCAATATTCTTTTTTCATCTGGGTCACTTCAAGAGTATTGATTGCTGACTATATTTTTAGATCAAAAGATTCACCAAATTCGGTAGATAAGACAAAAATTGATAAGCAATTGAGCACATTCTGTGATGTGCTATCAAAAATCGGTCAAAATTGGTCAACGTCAGAGAAATACTCCAAAATTTTGCGACAGCTAATCGGATTGGATATGTCCACACCGGTAGTGGACCAAAATGACGAAGACGACGATGCTGATATTGACAAAATCGAACCCTCAAGCGCGATTGCCGATATGACTATAAACACACATTTGCTTTCGTTAATTTTAGCAAAGAAGTTGAAAGAGGTAGATAATAATGATTCTCCAAATTCCGATGATGAGTTTGTTAATCAGCAATGGTTAAATAATGAAGGTAACACCGATCGTCAGTTTCTCGAGACATTCAAGTTGGATTCGAATGCCAATGGCTTTGAAGACTTCTTCAAATACCTCGATTATAATGAGTTTTTCGAATAGACTATAGTTCTCTTTTTATTCTGGATATCCATTAAATAATTTACTAAGTTTTATATGTTTCTAACAGTAAAAGGAGATGACAAAACTAAGAAATACATGATCACTCAAAAATATACTGAATGAACATAAACATAAAGCCCATACACCACTCTCGCAAAAAACTGTTCCTTTTCTCCTCCATAAAAAGGGTTAGGAGCATATTCGATTAATGATATTCCGAGATATATCAAAGCTGTAATAGGTACGGATAAACTTTCGAAATCAATATCATGATTCCAATATATAAATATGATGTTATTTCCAATTAGCTGTTCAACAAGAAACTCAAACCCAAGAGTCTTCAGTTATATCAACATAAGAACTTTGCAAGACTGTCTCAATATACAAACAAATAATGCCGGTTAAAGAATTTCCAAGGATCAAATCAATCAAAACCTTTCTTTTAGAAGGTAAAGATATTGGTGGTGATTATCACAATGTTTCCCAAGGACATTGGTTAGTTGACAATTTCATCTCAAACCCAATGACCAAGTACCCAGAATACAGAAGTTCAAGAACAAGTTGGGGTATCAACGTCTTGGGTTCATTCTGTGTAGAGATTGAAGCTGAAGATGGTACGAAAGGTTTTGCTACTGGGTTCGGTGGTCCAATTGCATGTTGGTTAGTTCAACACCATTTTGAAAGATTCATCGTCGGTGAAGACCCAAGAAACTACACGATGATCTGGGATAAATTATTTAGAGCTTCAATGTTCTATGGAAGAAAGGGTATCACGTTAGCTGTCATTTCTGTTATTGACTTGGCTTTATGGGACCTTTTGGGTAAAATCAGAAATGAGCCTGTCTACAAGATGATTGGTGGCGCCACAAGAGAAAAGTTGAATTTCTATTGTACAGGATGTGATCCATTGGCTGCTAAGGGTATGGGTTTCTGGGGTGGTAAAGTTGCTTTACCACATGGCCCTGATGAAGGCTTTGAGGGTTTGAGAAAAAATGTTGACTTTTTGACAAAGCATCGTAAGTTAGTTGGTCCTGATTTCCCATTAATGGTTGATTGCTACATGTCTTTGAACGTTTCATATACAATTGATTTGTTAAACGCAACCCAAGATTTAAATATCAACTGGTGGGAAGAAGTTTTACATCCAGATGACTTCGATGGCTTTGCATTGTTAAAAAGAGCTTTCCCAAGAATGAAGTTTACCACTGGTGAGCACGAATATTCTAAGTATGGATTCAGAAAGTTAATTGAGGGAAGAAACATCGATATCTTACAACCTGATGTAATGTGGGTTGGTGGTATGACAGAGTTGCTTAAAGTTGCTAACCAAGCTGCTGCTTATGATATTCCGGTTGTTCCTCATGCATCCGGTCCATATTCATACCATTTTGTTGTTTCACAGCAAAACACTCCATTCCAAGAATATTTGGCAAATTCTCCAGATTCAAAGTCTGTTTTACCTGTTTTTGGTAAGTTGTTTATTGATGAACCGGTTCCTGTTAAAGGATACTTGGACGTTGCTGCATTTAACAAACCTGGTTTCGGTTTAACTCTCAATCCGGATGTTAAGTTGATAGATGCCACCGGGATTTTAAGTCCATCCCCACAAAAACCTTTGAAGGTTGAGGAGATTAAGGAAAACGGTAACTAGATTGAAACTTGCTTATTTCAGTTCTCTTTTCATTTTTTGCCTCCTGTTCTCATCTTTCAAATACATAATAATTTTGTAATTTCGTATCGAGTGATGAGGTGAGTACCATGATTCTAATCTTTTTGTACTTTTGCGTTGTTCGAGGTATTGTTATAACTACAACAACTAGAAATCCGGCAAGATGTCAGTTTCTTGAAATATAATAAGTCTTCAGGTAATAAACCTCAACTCTGCAAGACTTTTTAGATGTATGAGTCTGCGTTAACCGCAAACTGAGAGGAGAGGGGGGGGGTAAATGAGAATTTAATAATTATCTCATAAATAAATAATGAAGCTCATATCTGAAAAGTCTCCACGGTTGTACTTTTCGTTCTGGTTCTTACTTTCAAGAGCAAAACTTACACGACAACATGATCAATTGATTGAACTCATGATATGATGTTGCCATTTCTCTACCAATAATTTGATCTTGAGTCAAAGAATATCCTCTATTAATTTTCCGAATCATTTATTTCACGTCCTGAAAGAAATTCGCTCGCCGGAAAGCAGGTAGCAATAAGCACTGCAGTTAATATTTATGCTCCCTAAGTTAGGCAGAAAAGAGTTAAAAAATATCAACAACTAATGCTCCAAGTATAAAATTCTAAGGGAGAACTATGTGTGCGGATGTCTCTGCAACTTTTGTTACCGATTGTTAAACTTTAAGTAAATAAAATTCCCAACATAGCCTATAGTGACTTGTCATTGGTGAATCTCATGTGGGCAAGAGGAGTGAGAGATAGAGAGAAATAAAGAGTGAAGAGGTGGTGAATTTTATATCATGTGTTGCTTCGTTTATCTACTCAAGGGACCGACCAGCCATCATTTGAGAACAATGAATTGCGCTTAACGTTTAGTTCAGGGTTTCCAGGTTGTAGTTGACAACTATAAGATTAATAAAAGCAGCAGTGTCATGGTCGTGATTTGTGATTTGAATGATGAGGAAGGAGCGTATTTTGTTGTTTATTAGTCCACTTCGTGTGTGATCACTATGGGAATATGAGAAACTGTGAATTTCGATATCTTTTTTTTTTTTTTTTTGACAGCAACTACCTAAAAGATCTATAACCCAAACGTTGGAGTATATATAACATACACTCAACTCAAAAGATGTCACTGTCCGTGCTAAAGTTTCCTCACGTTAAAGATGTCAACAATATAACTAGCTGGAGCCAACCAGCAAAGGAAATATATAATCAAAACGATACAAACAATTTTCAAAAGTCAAAAGCAATAGTTGATATCAAATCTTCACTTTTCAAGATATGTCAATTGGTAAGTGACACTCCCATTCCAGCTTCTGTTCTCGATGATTCACTAGTGAATTTTGAAGTAAAGGAGATACACCATTTTGGCTCTGAGACTATACTCAAAGGGCCAACCAAGTTGCTGGACGATAGCAATAATGCTTCTGACAATTTGAATCCAAGAATAGAAGCGGTGTTATCTTTACTTTCCATCCTAAAAAAGGACTTGATTCATGAAAATCCGCCGTTACCAGGGCCTAGAAGATACGGTAATATTGCATTTAGATCGTGGCATGATTCCTTGTCTAAAAATATTGATAGTTATCTCGATCTGAAAATAAAACCATTCTATAGATATGATAACTTTGATGGTTTTAAACTAGAGTTGAGACACTATTTTATAGGTTCATTTGGTTCAAGACCGAGAATGGATTTTGGTACTGGGCATGAACTTTCATTCTTGTCATTCTTAACCGCTTTGATAATGTGTGACGTTATTTTAGAGGAGGAGCTAACTGGATTAGACTTATTGTTCATATTTAGCGAATACTATGATTTGATTAAGATCTTGATTTTGACTTACACATTGGAACCTGCAGGATCCCATGGTGTCTGGGGTTTAGATGATCATTTCCATTTGGTGTATATATTGGGCTCTTCTCAATTAATCAAGTTCAATCCGAGCTCTTCGTTAGACCCGACTCAAAGAGAACCAGAATATAACCATCATCACCAGCAACTGTCGTTGATCTCATCACCGTCGTCTGTCTTGAAACCTAGACTACTTCAACAATATAGATGTTCCAACTTGTATTTCAATGCTATCTCTTTTATCAAAAAAGTCAAGACGGGTCCTTTCAATGAACACTCACCAATATTGTTCGACATAAGCAGTGTCAAATCATGGGAGAAGGTGAATCAAGGTATGATAAAGATGTGGTTTGCTGAAGTTTTGAATAAGTTTCCTGTTGTTCAACACTTTTATTTCGGAAATGTCTTGTTTCCATGGGTAGACCAAAAAGGCCATAGGTTGCCCAAGAGTTTGGAATCCAACGTTTCTGCTGAAAATGATAAGTCCCTTGAGCAAGCGTTCGAGGACGAAAAGACAAAGAAATTTCAAAGGATATTGGAAAAGACTCACAGCGATGGTATTAACAGGAAAGATATCTCAATTCATCCAGCTAATAGAAAATTGATCGATAACACAAGAGTATCAAGTTCGATGAACAGAGTTCATGACATGGCATCTCAATCAAAAGGTGATGGGAGCACAAATGAGATTGCCACAAGAGCTCCATGGGCAAAATGAAGGAAATATAATGGGCTACAATTTTAAGGAGCTATATAAGTTCTTTTTTCTGTAATAATCTCAAACAATAAATAAGCTCATCTATCTACCTTTTCAAATGATGGATTTTGATACCCTAACATGTTAACTAATGACACGATAACCAATCCTTTCTGTCAATCGTTCTGTGATTTTTAATTTTTTCACTTCGAAAATTTGCGTCCTCAAGAACACTTAAAAAAGCACGATACTACTGTTACACCTTTTCTTTTATGATTTTAGTCTTTAACAAATTTTGTTACCATCAGGACTGACCTTGACAAGTAGAATCTCAGTGCGTTTTGCATATAGATTCTTTATCTTCTTCAGTAATTTTCTTTCAATCAAGAAGATTTTTGCAAATCATCTTTTTTGGTTTCATCTACTTGAAGAGTTTTTCTTCATTTGCTTGAAATTTGAATACTTTACGAAGTTACAAGGTTGGATCCAAGAGGAAATGGACCCGGTTTATCGCTTAATATTGGTTTTTTCTTTCAATAACTATTACGCTTCATGCCCGGGTTATATCTGTAAAAGTTTTACTTTCTTATGAAGGCTTTCAGTAGCTGGTTTTTCTTACCTCTCTTCTTGCAAGATCTGTCGTCGAAAAGGACTGATGGTGTTCTCTCTCGTTAGTTAGCCCATCATGCAACTCGATTCTCCCTCAAAATGGCCGCTCCCTCCCAGCCCTTCCTTTGCCTGAATGATTCCTATTTGATAAAATCTGGCTCTGAAGGTATTAGCAACAATCCAACTCTAATGATGAAAGAAAATCGTCTCAACCGGGTCTCTTTCTTTTTTTGTTTATGAGGAGGTTAACTTTATACCGATTGGGAAGTTTGGTGCGCCGATGTGTTGTGCCAAATTTCAGATCCTGTTACTTTGAAAGGTGAGTTGCTCAAGATGAGAAGATGAATCTACAATACTGGACCTATCAGTCGATTCAATGTTTTTGATCCAAGAACCTCCATTATGACTGTCTTTAGCTCACAAAAAGGTTGAATGAGATGGTTGTTTCGTCTCAAACTTTGGTACTAACGGTTGATCTTTTGGTGAGGTGACCAGGAAAAATTTCCCTAACCGGATTAACTTTTGCATGAAGCGTCTACCCCTCCATCACATAATAGGTAATTGTAATGTAACAGAGAGTAATTATCATCAAATGAACCTCAAGTGATTTGATACGTGAAGCTACACCCTTTCGCTGTATCTGCTCTCGTATTCTTGGAATTGCAGAGATGAATTAATAAGCATTTTCAATTTGCAAAATCAGATTGGTATTTCCAACCGCCTTTCTATGTGGATAATCCCATTATGGAAAGAAATTCACATAATGATATCACATAGGGATGTATCATTGAGCGTCGGTCAAATTGTTGACCTACTTGATGCGCCATTTTTCCTTAGAAGTTATATAAAGAGATCGAAACTTCCCTTTGTTTCTTTGGACTCGAAGTGACAAAAGACATTACCTCAACCGTCCAAGATCTCAATAAAATGTCAACAACAGTTAACTACCCAGAAGAATTCAAAGGCTTTGCCGTCCATGACCCAGAGAACTGGAGCAAGCCAACACTAACATCGTACAAGCCAAAGACTATGGACGACCATGATATCGATATTGAGGTTGAATGTTGTGGTATTTGTGCATCAGATTTGTTCACAGCTCAGGCTTCATGGAATACAAAGTGGCAAAAATCAAAGCCAGGTTTCCAAGTTGTAGGTCACGAGATTGTTGGCAGAGTTGTTGCGGTTGGTCCAAAGGTCACCACTTGCAAAGTCGGTGATAGAGTAGGACAAGGTGCACAAGCATTTGCCTGTCTTGAATGCCCACGTTGTGAGGCCAAAAATGAGCAGTATTGCCCAAAGACCGTCAACACATACGATGGTCCATACCCAGACGGATATATTTCTCAAGGTGGTTATGCAAGTCATGTCAGAGCTCATGAACATTTTGTCTTCCCTGTCCCTGATGGTATCAAGTCATCCGATGCTGCTCCATTGATGTGTGGTGGATTAACCGTCTATTCACCGTTGATTAGAAACGGCTGTAAACCTGGGGCCAAGATTGGTATCATTGGTATTGGTGGCTTGGGTCATATGGCTATTATGATTGCGAAAGCTTTGATGAGTGAAAATGGTGGCCAGTTTGATGGTGAAATTGTTGCATTTTCCAGGGGCCATTCTAAGAAAGAAGAGGCATTAAATATGGGTGCAACATCTTTTGTTGCCACTGGTGATGACGGCTGGGAATTACCATTATACTCAAAATTCGACCTTATTTTGAATTGTGCTTCGGGTTTGTCAGACTTAAACTTGGATGCATTTTTAAGTGTTTTGAATGTTGAGAAGAAGTTTGTCTCCGTTGGGTTGCCATCTGCTTCAGAGAAATATGACCTCTCACCATTTTCATTTTTTAGAAATGGTGCATCACTTTCAACTTCATGTCTTGGTTCAAGAGAAGAAGCTATCGCCTTGTTAGACTTATCCGTCAGATACAATATTAAGCCATGGGTCGAAGAGATTCCAATTAGCGAGGCTGGTTGCCATGAAGGTATGAGTAGATGTTGGACCGGTGATTGTAGATATAGATTTACCTTGACCAATTTCCATGAAGCTTTTGGAACAGGTAAAAAGTAGACAGACTATTTAATAGATTTAAACCTGACTCAATTTACGCATTATATTCAGATGTTATATATACTAAGAGTAGATTTTTGAGTATGAAAACTACTACGAAAACGACCCGTTAAATGACTGATTGATGGTTGAACAACATTAGTAATAGACAATTTTACTAGCTGATTTGGTTGTACTGTGGTCAATCCCCTTTTAAACCTACCAGAACACAAAAACAAAACTGCCCCTCACTGACGACTTCAAAGTGGACAACTGTTTATCGTTGAAACTCGAACGTCCCGACTAAAAGGAGTTATCGCTAATAATCCAAGTCCTCTTCTAGAACCATCTTTGATTTGACTTCATCACAAACCACATCTTTCATCTCAGCATCCCCTTGAAAATCATGAGTCTCCTCAGCGTTGGTATTTATGTCATTCATTAGCTGGAGCTTTTCAAGTTGAACTTTCGATTGTTGTTCGTCAAATTTCAGAATCAATGTATCGTCGAACATACCCTCCAAACCTATTTTATAGTTTGTCTTGTTGAAAGACAACCAATTTCCAGACTCTCGCAAAGTTTTCAAACCCTTGAAATTTATGATTGAAGCTCTGTTCTCCTTTTCCAGTTTTGTTAATGATGTGAGATCGGTCAACTCATTCAAGTCTTCTCTCAATTTCGCTAACTTCTCATCAGTTTGTATTTTCTTGTTCTTCTTCTCAATCTTGTATTTGGACAACCCGTGTGGTAACATGAAGATTCTTGTTATTTCTCTTGTACCAAATTTATGGAAACATTTTGGTCTTGCCTTGGAATTTTTATTCACTACAGTTGTGGAATTTATCACTTTTTCTTCTGGGATACACATTCTTTCACGAACATCCTCATTATTGTACCCGGTGGATTTCCAATTCATCATCTGCCTATTTGATTCTTCTATGTTCAATATCGTAAAATAAAATTGTTCATCAATATCTCTATAATGGAGCTGGATAGACTTTTTCATGCTATACATGAATTTTTTATCCACCAATGAGACATTGAAAACATAGTCACGATTTGCATTTCCATACTTTTTGTTTTTGGAATTCATTGTATCGATATGATCAACTATAGAGCAGGCAAGAAAAAATATTTGAACCATCACAGATTGTCTAAAGTGGAAAGTCTTTAGCAAATCGTTAAACTCAACTGGATCGATGACCAGATTTGTGGTGGATATAAATTGATTCGCAATTCTTTCCAACTCCTCACGTATTTTTAAATCTCCTTCGGTCAACTGTGGTTTATGAAGTTTAGCTTTGTCGATAATGAACGGATCACTCTTTTTTGACAAGGATCTGTCTTCATAGTCTAGTTTCATGAGACCCTTTATTAATTCATCAATCGCATTTCTTTGATCGTTGAACAAACCTTTTCCTGATGAGAAATTTGCCAAATTTGTTGATAATTTTCTGAATTTGCAATACAGATTGAATAATGAATGATCTCTGCTTGGAATCAATTCCTTCTCCAAACCATCATGATCGTTTGCCAAATACTCAATATTCAACAATGGTTTTGTGTGTCTTGGATAACAATCCAGTACAAATGTCTTGAAACAAGCAATCAACTTGCAGTGCTCAGGGATGGTCACTTCGAATAAATCTTTCAAATGCTTATAAATCTCAAAGATAACACAACCTGGTCTCTTTCTATAATCTGTTATGTTACAACTGTTCATAAGCACTTCCCTTCTCCTGACTGATGATGGATTTGAAAAGAGCTGGAACGTGAAAAAGTTACAGTTGAACAGTTTATCTGTCCTCAAGATCACATTCTGTATTATGATGTAGGGCAAATCAACAGCAGTTATCAAGTTTAAAGTTGTGTACAATGATAAATCGAACAAAAGAAATATCTTCCTGTTCAATATATCGAGTGATTCTCTCTTATCTATCAGTGCTTCGTTTATCTCGTATGATTCCTTGATGAAGGATGATAACAAGCTCAGAAACACAATTTCCAAAACTAACTTCTTGTAACCCTCATACTTGGGATTTTTAAAAAAGCTTTCTGCTATCACCAGTTTCAATGATTTGATAAGCTTTTCGTCATCATAGATTGGTGAATCAACGATCGTTGCATACTCCTCGTATGAGACGTCAATTATTGACTTGATCGCCTCTTGCAATTGGCTGCTTTCACTTTGTACATTGAAAATTGGATCAACCACAACCTCAGCTGACATTTAATATATAAGCTTTTGATTATTTGCGGTCTTGACAAAGCAGAATACAACCTACTATCTACTTATGATCAATGTCTGCTTTTGTATATAGTTATTTAGCCGTGTCAATAAGAAATGTGTTTGGCAGATGCTAAAATTTTGTTGTTGAACACCATAAAAAGGTGAAAAAAATTTTCATTTGAAAAGTGTTGCCCACAATCATTTAACATCCAAGAACTATAAACTACTTATATATTATAATAACATGTCAGCCTCAGCCAAAGTATTATCATCATCTCCATCAGAATTGGAATTGCAAGTTGCCCAAGCTTTTTTTGATTTAGAGTCATCATCGGCAGACTTGAAGTCCGATTTAAGACCTTTGCAATTCAATTCCGCAAAATACATTGATGTTTCTGGTGGAAAAAAAGCTATTGTCATATTTGTTCCTGTTCCATTATTGGCAGCCTTTCACAAAGTTCAAACAAGGTATGTTTCTTCATCAAAAAATCTTAGCATGTGTTTGACATATATATAATTTTGAGTGGAACAGAAAAGTCACTTCAAGGTATATATCTGTCTTCTATTGTTATTTCTTCCTTTCTCGTATTTGGTAGAGAAGCACCCATTTTGCTTTTTTCAAAAGACCGGCATTATAGCTGCTGTTTCTCATTGTTGACTTCGTGTCTTCCTCGACTTTTGTTAGGTGGTGGAAATCAAAAGGATGGTATCCAGGTTAATGGATTGTACTCTTCTGTTTTCCTTTTATTAATAAAGAAAACACTAGAATCAGACAGCTAGATATGTTGAGGAAGGTTCAACTCAATTATCTTTCGTGCCCCTCCTTTTATGAACAAGTTATTACTTTGAGGGATGTTTCCTGTTATAATTCATGCTGATTCTTTACTAAAATGAGAGCTGCAATTTGGCAGCTGCTTTTTATCAAATATGGTTTGACCTATTCTAGTCTTTTTTTTTTCAAGGTTTTGCCATTTAGTGAGCGTTTTTGTCTCACATTTGAATAGCAAGGTTCAAGTATTCTAACAGTTTTCATTTTTTTTATCACTATAGATTGACAAGAGAGTTAGAAAAGAAATTTCCAGACACCCATGTCATCATCTTAGCTGAAAGAAGAATCTTACCAAGACCAGGTAGAGTTTCAAGACAACAGCAAAAGAGACCAAGATCAAGAACTTTAACTGCAGTACACGATTCATTGTTGGAGGATTTGTGCTACCCAGCTGAAATAGTTGGTAAGAGAGTTAGATATTTGGTTGGTGGTAATAAGATTAGCAAGATATTGTTGGATTCAAAGGATGCCACATCAATTGATTACAAGTTGGACTCTTTCGCATCGGTCTATGCAAAATTAACAGGTAAACAAGTCATATTCGAGATTCCATCTTTGGAGTAAACTAGATTTCTCCTGTTCCTTTTTCATTAGCTTTGCGTTTTTCTCTTCCAACAAAAATAAAATTTCAAAAACCATATTTAAAAAAACTATTTGCATTTCATCTCTGTAGTCGAAAAGGAACCTATATCATTTCAGGCTAAATGCTATGGCAATTCCATAAGGCTACTGGTATGGAATTCTCACCTTTTTTGCATTTATTCAAAAGAATGTATTGACACGTACTTATGACAGATTGTCTCATTTCGGTATTGTTTTGTTTACATTTCAAATTTAACAAAAAAGTCAACAATTCTGATGATATATATGTAATCCTTTAAGATATATCAGAAGGTACAAATCGTTGGAATTCAACCAGGTTGAAAGATGTCCTCAAGAAACTCCAATACAAGAAGAGCACCATCTTCATTATCGAATCCAGATGCTGGTGACTCGAGGAAGAGGCAAACCAAGAGAGATGAAGCTATAAGAAGAAAGATCGAGAATGATTTGAAAAAGAAGCAAGCCCCCTCTTCACCAATGAAGAGCAATGCAAAAAAGTCAAAAGGTGGTCAACCTGGTACCGTGTTATCATTGAGACCTTCAGAGCCAATCATCTGTAAACCAAACTTGACGGTCTACGAAGCGTCGCAAGTCATGTCGTTGCAGAAGGAGAACTGTGTCTTAGTTGTCAATGATGATGAAGAGTTATTGGGTATTTTCACTGCCAAAGATTTAGCCTTTAGAATTGTTGGTTCCAATTTGAATGCAAATACCACTACGATTGATCAAATTATGACACCAAATCCCATGTGTTGCAAAATCAGTACTCTTGCATCGGAGGCTTTAACCTTGATGGTTAGTAAAGGATTTAGGCACTTACCAATCATAAATGAATCCAATCAAATAGTTGGTGTATTGGACATCACTAAATGTTATAACGAAGCCATGGTTAAATTAGAAAAAATGTATCAAAACACGAAACAATTACAAACAGCATTAGAAGGCGTTAGCAATGAAATGGGCGGTGCGTCATTGGGATCTCAGTCATTTCAGGTCATTCAATATTTTGAAAATTTGAAGTCAATTATTGAAGGACCAACATTGAACGAAGTGTTAGATGCAACCACAGTACCTGTTTATGTTGATATCAAGGCCACCGCTTTTGATGCAGCATTATTAATGAAAGAGAACAGAACAACTGCTGTTTTGGTAAAGGATTCAAAGAATAACGAGGAAGTTACTGGTATTTTCACATCTAAGGATGTGGTTTTAAGAGTCATTGCAGCTGGTTTAGACCCAAAAACATGTTCGGTTATTAGAGTGATGACTCCTAAGCCTGATTATGCAAGTGGAGATTTATCAATCCATCAAGCGCTAAGGAAAATGTTTGATGGCAGATATTTGAATTTGCCAGTCATTGATGAAGAATCAAATGAAATTGTTGGTATTGTCGAGGTTTTGAAATTAACTTATGCTACATTGGGTCAAATTAAATCTATGGAATCTTTCAATAATGATAAGAGTAGCGACGAAAAGGAGGAAGGCCCTGCTTGGAACAAGTTTTGGACGTCATTGGATAATGATTCTGAATCATTACACTCATTAAACAGTGAAACGCAGGCACAGTTGGATGCGTCCCAATCAGAGATTGCCCAATTTAATCTCATGGGTGACATTGGTCCATCTGATAGCATATCGGCAACTGGGTTACCCCCATCAGGTCTTCATAACTCCATGCTTCCACCAAGTGAAGTCACATCGATAAAAGAAATTGATTATGAGCTACCGTTTAACTTCAAATTCAAGTCACCAAGCGGCAGAGTTCATAGGTTAAATTTCAAGCCAATTGATGGATTCGATATGTTGAAATCAACAGTTCTCTCGAAATTGAATAAGACTGAGCTATTATCCTACACTGAAGTTGGGTCAGTCGATTTTGCAATATCATATATCGATGATGAATCTGATATCGTCGCCATTACAAATGATGAGGATTTGTTACAATGTGTCTTGATCTCCAAAAATTTGAGAAGAGATAAAATTGATTTATACATACACAATCATGATGAAACTCCATTGGTTGATGATTTATCGAGCAAGAAAAAAGCCATCGAAATTGGCGCTAATGAAGTATTTGGCATTCCAAACCAACTATTACTACCGGCTGCTCTCGTTGCATTATCAGCTTCAATTGTTGTCTGCTTTACATTGAGTAGGAAGTAAAACTACTTTTCACCTACCTCTTGAAGATTTGAAATTCTCCCTTTTTCTATTAGTCTCAGCATTACTTAATATAAATATACTCATATACAGAAAATTTTCATGTAGTAGCTGCAGATAATCTTCTGAAAGTTTTTACAGCCAAAACTGTCATTTTATGTCATACTTGTTTGCTTCTCAACATCGTAAGTTAACCACCATGAAACTCCTAGGAAGACTAGAGCAGTGCCATAAAAGCCCAAAGAAATATTATATGAAACTTTATCTCTAGGGGAATACTTTGCATGCAAATTTGTTTTGATTTGCTTTTGATCATCTGTTTGTATCATGGAGTGACATCTTTCATGTTTCCTTGTAACCTTGAGAGCCAACATGTCTCCATTTTTTTCCAATCCTCCGCTTTCTGTGTAAGTGTTTGCAAACTCATTATCATAATTAATCATTCAACACTATAAGGTCATGCTTGGTGATTATTCTCTTGAGTAGATTTCATGGGATAAATTGATTGGGTTGATGTTATTGTTGTTGCACTTTGAA
Source organism: Peterozyma xylosa (assembly GCA_003706035.2). NCBI lineage: Eukaryota > Fungi > Ascomycota > Pichiomycetes > Alaninales > Pachysolenaceae > Peterozyma > Peterozyma xylosa. The sequence goes on from PPKF02000017.1 coordinate 328,854, forward strand.
ATAATAGCAGTATAGTGATAGTATTTGGGAACAGAATTGAGAAAATATTATAAAAAAAACTATTTATTCGAGGACAAGTTAGTTAACAAAATAGAAACCAATTGTTGATAAGATATATAACATTATCAAAAATGCAGTGATCAAGACAAATGCAATATTAGGTAAGCCAAACTTGAAGATATATAAATCTCTCAATTGTTTCAAGTATAAAATCATAACCTTACTTGACAATTTTGATTCTCCTTCAGTTCTGACACCGAATGAAAATGGAACATCGCCAATTTGATTCTCCTTTGGCAAAGGTAACTTAGCCAACAACTCCAAAGCAATCTTGAAACCACTGTCGTTTACGTCCTTTAAAACTTCATCGCTGAAATATTTTTTTTGTAAACCAAAAAAGCCACTCATTGGATCACTTGCTGGAGTCAAAGGTAATGCAATTAATCTTGCACCACTTGAAATTATTCTTCTGTACAAAGGCCAATCTTTATCCATTTCGACGCCTGGAGCATATCTGGTTCCCAATGCAAATGGGAATTTCTTCAAAGTGTCAAACATTGTTGGAACAACCTCAGGTGGGTGTTGTAAATCAGCATCCATACAAACGAGGTATTCTCCTTTGGATTCTTTGAACCCTCTAATAACAGCACTCGATAAACCACGTTCTGTGGTTCTGACAATAATCTTTACATTGTAGCCTAATTTTTGCAACTTTTCAACCTCTTCAACTGATCCATCCTTCGAGTTATCGTCAACAAAAGTCAATTCGGTTTCTTTTGACATCTGTGGTCCCAAGGCTTCGAAGAGACGTGTTGTTAAAGGTTTGATGTTTAACTTTTCATGGTATGCTGGGACAACAACACTGTATTTGATCGACATTTTGAAATGAGTTTGTTGAATATAGATTTCACTGATTTATTTATGTCTGGCTAACCGCTCCTTGAAATAATTAGTTCAACAACAAGGATTGTGTTTTTTCAAAAAATTACGTGTTTACAAATGAAATGAAAAGAACTTATCATGGCTAAAAAAAAAAAAAAAAAAAAAAAAAAACATTCTGAGAATATTTATTTACTTACACATTGTTGAATTTGTTCCAAGCTTCATTCAAAATTACAAAGACACCCTTTGCGATCATCTGTTGTTCAACAGTTGCTGTCTTATTAATTTTATCAGGATGAACCTTGGCAACCAGCTTCATATAAAATACTTTGACCTTCTTATCCAAAACCAAGTCAGCAATTGATATGGGCTTCCAATTTAATTCGGGCCATAAGATTTTATCCAAAGACAGCAATAATCCACGCAAGTTACTTTCCTTTCCTGACTTCCAAACTATCAACTTTTGTTCCACTTGATCATGGAGTTTAAACTCTTGGTTTTCCAAGTTTTCTTGCGATTTAAAAGAATCTTTTAACTTTTGAACATTCTGCGACGCTTTTGGTTTCTGTGTGGTTGTTGACAGGGTTTTAACGGCTGATTTTGGCTTTGTTGGCAAAGGTTTCAAAATGCTTATGCAACGTCTTTTAGCTTCCATAACCGATTTTGTTGAACCACCATTCTCAATACATATCGTATATGCATCCAAGGCATCTTGGTATTTTTCTAGATGTTCTAAACCTTCGGCCTTTCTTGTCATCAACTTCAACCATATATTCCTCAATGTTTTACCAATATCAACTTGAACCAAAGAATACTGGCTCACACTAATATTGAAAGTGGATATTAAATCTTCTGCCAATCTAACCTGTTCAATCACTGATTTGTAATCACCAATCTTCGAGTAAACATTGGAAATGTTTGAGTACGCAATAAGAGACAACTTGTGGTTTATTGGAAGGTTTGCTAATGATTCAATATATTTTTCTAGTGCTCCAGAATAATCACCTTTTGAGTAAAGTTCGTTTCCCAAAAATTTGAGTTTATTGAATTTCTGATGTTGTGTTGAAGTTATTGAAACTTCAGGTATATGGATATTTAATGTTGGAGTTGACTGTTTCGATCTTGATGGTCTGCTTCTGATTGGCTCATCGAACTTTTTGCTTCTGTTCAATCTTTCTGTTGATGTTGGGATTGGTGAATTGAAAATTTCAAACGGATCCATGGCTGGTTCTATTGAGTTTGAGGACGAAGAGGATTTAAACTCAACACTAGAAGGAGATGAAGAAACAGTGCTAAACTTTGTTTGAGAAGAGGTATTTGATGACAGAATAGATCTATTTTTATTGATAGCTGATACTTCACGTGAATTCATCTCCTTAGAAGTGGATGAGACAGCTTGAACATCTCCTGAACGAGATCTTTCATTTCTCAATCTTTGTCTCGTTTGCTTCTCTTCCAACAATTTTCTTTCTTTGATCAGTTTGTCTCTTAATCTGATCTCTTCCATGTTCCTCCTGATTGTGTCGTAGTCTAATTCTGAATGATTGTTATTTTCGTTATTTTTTGGAATTTCCGCCATCCACTTTGGTTTCGCAGACAGATGTTGATCTTTGTAAAGTTCAATACCCTTTACAAGCGATTCCCGACCTTTAGAAAAGAGGTTGAATGCTTTTGATTTGATATCAACTGTCAATTCTTGCAAAACTTGGCCCAACTCATCTTGATCTTGACGTTGATTTTTACTTGATAATGTTGATGATAATCGAGGCTTTGTTGTTTTATGTGCTTCATTCATCAATATCCCAATCGCCTCATTCAAATCATAAGATGAAGTTTTATCCAAAGCAGATGATGCTTTTTCAGTATCAAATCCCATATCCATCAATTCAGCAAGAGCCATATCTTTCTGTTGAATGGAGTTGTCCTTCAACGATGCAGTTGAAGTAGTAGAAATGACCTCGAATGTCTCTATATTTGGGAACTGATCTATATATTTATCGTCATCATCCAACAAGGAGTTCGAAAACTTGGTTCTCTGCAGCTGTGTAGGTTGATTTTCTAATGTTGAGTTTGCTTTTGAAGCTGAAATCAAGTGTGGCTCTGAGTTTACTGACGGTGTTGAAGTTGAAGTAGGTTTCGCTGTTGATCCAAACAAAGCATCAAACTCATCTAAGATTGACTGATTCTTTGTCAGCTGTTTAGCTGTCTTTGTCGCAAAAATGTCATTCAAGTCGATAGTAGATGTTGACAATCCTTCATTGCTTCTTTGGTACAACGATGAGTTACTTTGATTGATTTGAAGTCTATCATTGAGAGACTGCTTTTGACTAGTTTTCAGTCCTGGAAATAGATCAGCAAAATGATCAGTCATATGAATTGAGGCTAGCTGGAACTTCAAGTTTGCTTGTGATCACTTTCTCAAGGTTGTTTAAACAAACAGCACAGCATTAAACAATCAAAAGATTCAGCTCTACAAAAAAAACTTCGCCTGCCTATTTTGGATAAACCCCAATTCAGCTTCATCTACCTTTTTCCTTCTTCTCTGTTCTTAAAACGTAATATAATAAAAGAAGAAATGATCGTTTTGATTCAACTCTATAACTGCAGATTACAGTAAGTTGCAATTCAATCGAGGCCCATAGTTTTTGATTTTTGAATAGCATTGGATGCAGATTACTGGAAACGAAAGCCGCAATGTTAGCAGAGTTTGCAAAGGTCCCAAATAATAATTGGGGAAAAATTGTTTTTACTATAGGAGTTGCAAAAGGTGTGATTTGTTTAGTACGGGAACCGCAAAAGGTGCAAAGCCGTTAAGTACGTCTTTTGAAAAAGGTGCGGAACCTCTTTGCAAAAGCTACAAAGAGCTTCTAGTATGGGATTTTAAAAGTTACAAATGTGCGTATTTGCAAAAGTGTGAGTTTGAAAAAGCTACAACTTCAGTATACCTAACATGGCACGGTATTAACAATTCAGGAATAATTTCATCAATTGCTGCATTACCAATAGCATCTTGTAAGACATCAAATGCAGCAGCAGCAGATTCTCTGACGCCTTCATTTGAATCCACGAGGGCTCCGCGGATGATGTTTACAAAAGTCTGCAAATAGAATAGCCGATTTAATGATGATTAAATCTCAAACAAGAAAACAGCTTTCTACGAATTCAAACTTTGTCGTATACTGTTTCCGTGAAAATATTCGTTTCATGGGAAATGAAATCAACTCAAACACACTCAAATACAGATTATTGGCAACAAAAGCTACAATGTAAGGAAATTACAAAAGCCTCCAAAATATTTTGGCTAAAAAAGTGATTTTTAGTTTGGGGATTGCAAAAGCTAAAGATCCTAAAGTATGTCAATTGCAAAAGCTGCAAGTAAGAATATATATATGTACAGTATCAAACAAGCAATTTACTTCAGGCGCATACTTCCAAAAGCCAAATGTAAAACTCCAGTAACTTCCCATGCACACGGGCTAGTTCTTGTGCAGCATTTTTGCAGGACGGTTTCGTTGAGACAACTGATAATGGAATTTGCACTGGTCGAACCAGCAGCCTTTGAATACCCACTTTTAAACGTCTTTAAGCAAAGCTGAGGAATTTTAGGGATTTTCCGCATAGGCAAGAGGGCTGTGAACTTCGGGGTTTTTTGATTTCCTGAGTTTACGTGCCCTGCAAAATGATTTTTTTTCAAAAATGATTTGGAACACAAACAAAAGCTAACAAGTATCAGGAAGACTAAAAAATGAAGATTAGCGCTACCACTCTGAAATATGACAAATTTGATGACTCAAGGTATCTCAACGAACGCTTTGATGGTCAGTACACATACTAAGGCGCTGTGTTTGAGTGTTCTGCTGTTTTCATAATCAGATTTGCCGTTTTTCTTGTTTTTGTGATCTGCTAATTTAGTTGTCATTTTGAAGAAAAAGGGTATAACAAGTACTTCCATGGCCCACCTTCCGCCCAACTAGCAAAGCATACATTAAGAACAATGAGTATATCGGCTTCCATTATAAAAGATTTGAAAGATGCAGCAGAGCTATCGGAAACAGCTAGAGATAAGAAAATCAAAAATTTTGCCAGATGCACAATCGTTATGAATTTGGAAGAAAAAATTACTTACTGGTTTCTTGATTCACTGCAAGTACCAGTAGGGCGTGATTGCAATTTGTTTGAAGGTAAAACTCAAGGCGAATGCTATGCTAATACTGTGGATATTGTTGCTTATTTGACAACGTTTGGCAGTTACTATGACGATTTCATGGAACTTGTTTCAAAAAAGTATCATAAAGCACTTGTTGAGAATGACAGTCACAATATAACAAGAAACTTTCCAATCCTCACGAGATTCTCGTTTGTGGTCAACTCTCCTTTTCCACAGATTGGGGTCGTAAAGAACCATCTCAAGAGTCATGAAGAGGGATCAAGCCTTGCGGTTGCTTCAACATACCTGGGAAGACCGCTGAATCAGTTACATCAGCATTATCGTATGATTGTTCCTTCAAATAGTACTAGAAGTACCCAAAACACCAAAAAAGAAGTATTTCATAACTCGTGGCTTTTATTCAAAGAACTATCCGAGTCTACCGCTATTGATACATATGATAGTTTAAACTATAACCTTCACAAAATTTTGAAGGACCGCGTCAGACCTGAACCTATGAATGAGCAAGAAGTTGGACACAATATTATAGCTTTGCTACTAGAACCAGTATTGCTGCTAATAAGATTACTCCCAAGAGTATCAAATGCTGTGGCAAACGAACAAGTTCCTCACTCAATGACCTTGCAAGCTGACCGAGTGTTGCCGGGTGTCAAACAAGATCCAAAGAAAATACACAATTCCACTGCATTATTCACGGTTAAGCCAGATGGAATCATTGTATGCAAAGTTCAAGATGATGTTTCGAATAAAGAGCAAAAGCTCAACCTCATGCTGGTTGAATTCAAGCTGGACAGACTATATGATCATTTTTGCAAGTTTCATAATGGCAACAAAAGCCTGTTTTCAAACTTGAGTACGCAGTTGTTGTTCCAAATGATGTTTGTAGGTGTTTCTGTGGGTATTTTGAGTGACTATAATGATCTCATTGTTCAAGAAGTTGATCTTGAGACTTTATCTACTTGGGTGGACAACTTCTCGAGAGCTCCTCTGAGCATCCAACCCATCGAATTACCATTGAAGTATTTCAGAGTCCACATAACCGATTCCTCGTGTACAGTATCTGCGGTAATACTGGCATATCTTTATAAGCACTTGAAGCTATTGAGGAATGAAAAGTACAGAGATGAGCTACAAGCGCTTTATAAGAAAGTTTTTCAGAAATTGTATATGACTGCTGATCTGCGTATTGAATTGATGAAGTCAAAGTATTCCATTTTTCAAGCTATTTACAAAAAGCTACTACTCAAGGAACATTATTCAGATGTAGATGACCAAATTTTTAAGTCGTCCAGAATTGAGCTTGAGCGAAAGTTAGAGAAGAAGTTTGAGAAATTGAGAATAGAGAGCATACCTCCGAGTAAGAATTTAAAAGTGGCGATTAATAATTTCAAACGCGTTATTTCGGGTGGAGATCCAATAACCACATATTCTTTTGTCGGGTTGACTAAGCAGAATAAAGTTGTGAAAGTGTATGATCCAATAAGGGTGTTGAACTATGTGTATGCGGATACTAATAAATATCATATAATGTCTTTTGGTGAAACCTGTCAACTTTTGCTTGATATGTTCAGGAGAGAGATTAGGGCCTATGAGAAATTGCGAAAGTGCAAAAATCCACACATACCAAGAATCTATGATTATGGGTTCATAGATCCTCCAAACGAGATTGATGAGAATAACGCAAAAAGTCTGTTATCGGGACCTTTTATCAGAATGGAGCATATCAAGGGACCGGAAATAAATTTTGGAAAGAAAGAACACTACAAGATGTTTATCCGTGCGCTTGAATCAGTGCATGAGCTGGGTGTTCTGCATGGAGACATTCACGCGGGTAATATACTATTGGATGCTAAAGGAGAGAAAGTGATTTTGATAGATTTTGGGCTGTCTCATATGACTGTTGAGATGGAAGATAGAGAAATGACACGTCTTGCGAGGTTAGGTTTTGAGCCTGATAGTGAAGGAGACAAGGTGATGAAGGACAGATATGAGAGTGATTATATCAAAGGTAACTGGTTGTTTGAGTGGGTAGGGAAGGAATTAGAGCCGGTGGATGATTTGATGAGCCGATTGAGCGATCGATTGAAAGATCTTTGAATTTTTGATATACTTTTATAACATAGGAATAGCGCTATGGTTGTAGGGACAGATCCATCAAATACATAACCTACAATACAGTCAACACATACAGATTATTGGCAACAAAAGCTACAATGTTAGGGGAAATCGCAAAAGCCCCCAAAATATTTTGGCTAAAAAAGTGATTTTTAGTATGGGGATTGCAAAAGCTACAAAGTGCCTATGAAAAAGCTACAAGGGCTTGCAAAAGCTGCAAATCGTTAAGTATGCAAATTGCAAAAGCTACAAGATCGTTAACTATGTAAATTGCAAAAGCTACAAGATCGTTAAGTATGCAAACTGCAAAAGCTACAAGTTGCCTATGAAAAAGCTACAACCTGAGTATGCCAGAGATACGTATCGAGTGGGTATGCGCACTTTTGAACATAGGCTAGGAGGGTTCTATATGCGTACGCAAAAGCCAAATACACAGGAATACTAAAAAACTAGTAACACAAGGTGACCTAAGAAGATCAATCTATATCGAAGATACGGTGGATGATATATCGAGTTAGCCTCACATTTTTTTTTAAATATATTATATTCTATACACATTACATTATATACTGTATATATCATACGACTAAAAGTAGGATCTCTGGTTGAACTGTATCAACAGACTTATTGTGTTGTATTTTTTGCGGTTTGTTTTGAGTATGAGGTAAAAATCACATACAGATTATTGGCAACAAAAGCTACAATGTAAGGGGAAATCGCAAAAGCCCCCAAAATATTTTGGCTAAAAAAGTGATTTTTAGTATGGGGATTGCAAAAGCTACAAAGTGCCTATGAAAAAGCTACAAGGGCTTGCAAAAGCTGCAAAACGTTAAGTATGCAAATTGCAAAAGCTACAAGATCGTTAACTATGTAAATCGCAAAAGCTACAAGTTGCCTATGAAAAAGCTACAAGGGCTTGCAAAAGCTGCAAATCGTTAACTATGGAGATTGCAAAAGCTACAAGATCGTTAACTATGTAAATTGCAAAAGCTACAAGTTGCCTATGAAAAAGCTACAAGGCTTGCAAAAGCTGCAAATTGTTAACTATGCAAATTGCAAAAGCTACAAGATCGTTAACTATGTAAATCGCAAAAGCTACAAAGTGCCTATGAAAAAGCTACAAGGGCTTGCAAAAGGTGCAAAACGTTGAGTATGCAAATTGCAAAAGCTACAAGATCGTTAAGTATGCAAATCGCAAAAGCTACAAGTTGCCTATGAAAAAGCTACAACCTGAGTATGCCAGAGATATGCGCACTTTTATACATAGGCTAGGAGGGTGCTATATGCGTACGCAAAAGCCAAATACACAGGAATACAAAGAGACTTGTAAGAAGAGCACAAGGTAACCTAAATAGACTAATCTAGTTTTCTGAGATACGGTGGATGATATATCGAGTTAGACTCAAA